>OZ025298.1:203111994-203351994 GCA_964019185.1 Maratus speculifer
ACCGCAACCGCATGCCGCGATCACTCCCTCCTACCTTTCCCCACCTGCTAAAAAATGGAATGATCCAACACCGTCTCTCGAGACGGTGTTGAATGATCCTGCCTCATAGAGAGGGTGTTTGTCATTGTCATTGAAGGGCTAGTCATTCGACACTGGTTATAATGTACCTCGAATGTAACGTACTTTCGCGCATTATGTTCTCTGATGATAGTCCTATATGGAATACTATATAATATAATGATATACCATTTCGGCTATAATGGACTATGCCAATGCCTTAATCTGATTATAACGTACATTTTTAGATTTGAATGTAACGTCGAATTTGTGTGTTAATCTTGCATTTCCTGTTTTTAAATAGGTAAAAGATTTCGAAAATTTATTCCAATGAACTTTATACTCTTTTTCCCAAAAGAGACAGTTTTTTAATTTACTTACCGTATTCGAGCATTGAATGCCATTTCTTATTGTCCGACTTCTTCAACAGTTAGAAAGAATAAGAGGAGGAATAGTAATATTAGAAACGCTTTATAAGGGGATAGGAGATTAAAAGTATTATGGAGACAATTATTTTTGTTTATAGTATTTAATAACAATGGATATCACATTGGAAATACAAATGTTTCACAGAAATCATTACACGTGCCTCTATTGTTTAAATAATGCTTTTTTTCCCAACAAAACACAACAAATGAGTTTCTTCTATAATGTTGAAATAAGTAACAACAATAAACAATTGTTGAAAAAATTAATATTGTAACAATTAACAAATTTCTCATTCTCACAAAAAATATTTCAAATTAGCAGGTTGAATTAATATTAAACTGATTTTAAACCATATTTTGCAGTTAATACAAACACACACACACACACACACACACACATATATATACATATATATATATATATATGTGTGTGTGTGTGTGTGTGTGTGTGTAAATATTTATTTGTATCGATTGATTTGAGTTTTGAAAGCCATCATCTGCGAAATTAGCCAGGCTCTGATAATTATTGTTCACAATTCATCTTCATATTGACGATTCACCTTCTTGACGATTTATCTGACTTTATGTTGACGATATATTTTCATTAATTCCATCTGTACTGGATATACGTCATAGCACAGGATTCAATAAAATTGTGAAGAGAAAAAAAAAGACATCTACTATGGCACACTATTTCAACTAATTCGTCGAAGGTTTTTATTATTCTGTCTCAAGTTCTGGTGCAAGTAATCATGAAACTGCATCTGGATGGTAAGCATACGAACCTAAAATCAGACGTAATCTAGGAGATTTCATGGATAAGTTTCTTGACTCCTGCAGAGAAGAAATGAGCTTCATACACGCGGTAAAAAGTGCACTGGATGTCAAGCATGGTTACAAATATTTCTTTTAATTTCAGGATTGTCTAATTTTTCAAAAGGAAACAATAAATAGATATTTCATAGAAATATGAATGAATAAGATCATTCCTCTTAGAATGGTCACCGAATTCAGGGGAAGACAGGAGAATAGTGATAACGGCCATAAAAGAAAATATATGAAAAAAGCGCGACTGACTTAGTTACGTATGTACATTGAGTAAGAAATATTTTTTTTCTCGCGTAACTTGCTTATTAGCCTAAAAAGGTTATTATTTTTTTAATTTAAGGAATTCTTATTTATACAAAGGGAGACTAAAGTAGTCATTTCAGCGATTAATGGATTATCGAGTACACTTCTTTATAAACGATAACGAATTCTGAGCATCAGAAAATGTGGCAATTTCTTTGAAATATAAAATGAAGAAAGTGCGAATGTCAAACGAACATATACTACGTTTGGTAAGAAATTAATTTTTTCTCTCATAACTTGCTTATTAACTTAAAAAATATATTTTTTTTAATTTCAGGAATTTCTATTTTTACAAGAGGATACAAAAAATAGGCATCTGTATGATTTAAGAATAAAAAAGAACATTCCTCTTAAAGGATGACCGAATTTCGTGGACGGCAAGGTAATGGTGGCAACAGCCATAAGAAAATGAAAAGAGTGCGCTTATAAGAGGTACGTGTACTACACTGACAAGGAAGGTCTCCATACTGGGCATACTCAGAATATTTTTTAAAAAAAAATACGAATTAAACTACTCTTGTAGGTAATAAAAGATCAGTCAAATTTAGCGACGGAATTACAATAGGAGGTATGTAAAAAAATAAAATACTTTGGAATAATTGGCGTGAAAAGTTGAAAGCGACGCGCGATTTAGCCAGCTATTCCTCGCCAAAAGCAGACGATTTTAACGAATCTGAAAATTGATTTTAATTGACTTGTAAAATGTTCAATATTTAATGAATTTAAACTTAAACATTGAAGAATTTATTACTATTTTTTATTATTTTATTTTATACATGTTGCTAGTTGCTGCCGCTATTTAATTTTAGTATTGAAAAAAAATATTTATATTGTGTTTAGGAAATATCTATTTTAAGTTATAGGCAACCTGACATTTCTTTTCAATTATTCAATTAATTTCTTTTATATTTTGAAAGTTACAAAAATTTACCTTCACTTTCAGTTAACTTTTAAGATTTTGTTTTAGTATTTGGAATATTAAATCGTTTTCTGTTTTTGTTTAAAATAATGGTTTTGAGAATGAACGCATATAATGTTGTTTGGATGCTATTTAAAGAATGTGTGAAAAGGAAAGTAAGGCTGACAAATGTTACAGAAAAAGAAATTCAATTAAAATATCGCATAGCCGAAATTTTAAAAGAATATGAATGAGAAAGACATATTAATGTAAATCACGAATCTACACTATCTACCAAAAAGTATTTGTACACTTTCAGTTTTTGACATTTTGTCAAATATTTAAAAATATACTGGTCGGATTCTTCTGGAAATTCAGAAATATAAAGATTATGTTTCACTTTATATTTATTTAAATTCATTTGTTAAGCGGGTAATTAGGGGGCCGGCAAAAAAACAAAGAATAATAGAAATATTTGGGATCGCCCTGTACATGAAAATGCACGAAACGACTTATCGCTTTAGAATACAAATATATGAATACAGTAGAATATGTACACTAATTTTTGTGAGAATAGCATGTATATTTATGGCGATAGAGCGATTTTTTTGAAAAAATCAAAAAATTCTGGTATGTTTTTTGTTTATAACATGCTGGGTTTTTGACCAAATTTAACGCAAATTTCAGAAAAATTGGCAAAATGCAGTAGAAAAAATGTAGCGCAATTGGAATATAAATATATTAAATATTTTATGAAATATGAGTAGTTGTATAAAATAATTTTTATCTGCGCATGCGCGAACTAGAAAAACATTTTTTTTACATCATTTAATAGTCAATTCTATGGAGTGACTTATAAAAAAAAATCCAATCAAATATCGTGAAAATTCAAAAAGATATCATTATTTTAGTGAGATGTTTTTACTCTGCTCTCTAAAAACGGCTGAATCTTAAGGGATTCTCCGCAAATTGACATTTTTTAATAACTGACTTTAAAAAAAAAACTAGTATTGAATTAATACAATATCTAATACAATATTGCTGCTAATAAGTACTTGACATTTGTGATAGAAAAGAAAAAGAGCTTTATTCGCATTCAGGGCCAAAACTAAGAGAGGGGGGGGGGGGAGAAGGGCATGTGCTCCGGGCGCTAGGATGAAAGTGTTCCAAATGTATCTTTCGTTTGGCGATTTTTTTCATGGCTATGTTTAGCATAATATTGTTAAAATTATTATATCTGGGCTATGCTAAAGCATAAAAAAATCTAATGATGATGGCTTAAGGTCCCTGCCCCTACCCGCGAAGATGCTCACGAGCTAATGCTATTCCTATGGGGATGCATTTTTCTAACTCTTTTGCATTTGGACATTTTTAAATAATATGTTTTGCATTGGATAGCGAAAGTCCTTTTCAAGATCGCTCCGTGATTACTTTTTCAATTTTGGCGTAGATATTTTTATAATGTTTCTTTCACTTCCAAAAGCGGTTCTGAAAGTGAAATTAACTTTATAAAAAATATCTATGACTCAAATCGAAAAAGTAGTCAAGGAGCGATTTTGAGAGGGACTTCCGCTATCCAATGAAAAAAAAAAAAAAAAAAAAAAAAAAATTGAAAATTTCAAAATGCGAAAGAGTTATTAGAAAAATGGGCCTTAAAGATCCTGTAGAAAGTAGAATTTTTTTGATTCGGTTTAAAGTATCAAATTGGAGTATTTTAATAAAGCAGAATACGTTATTTTATATTACACATTTTAAGTTTTAAAATAAGTCGGCTATTAATAAATTGGAGAAATTTTCTTTGTAAATATGCTTTGCGAAGGAGGGGGAAAGGGGTACCTTCAAAATCCACGTTTGCTTTGGGAAAAAAAGACTGGTTTTGGCCCTGTTCACATTTAATAATTTGTAGATCCTCCTCGAGAGGCAATTACAGCTGCGACTCTCCTGGGCATGCTCTCAACTAGTCCTTGTATTACATTTAATGGTATTTTATTCCACTCTGTTTGCACAAGGTTGGTAAGCTCTTTTACTGATTTTGGGCGTGTGTCACCCGCCTTAATTCGACGATCCAACTCGTCCCAGAAGTTCTCTATTGGGTTCAGGTCTGGGCTCTGGGCAGGCCACTCGAGTCGATGCACTCCATTATCAGCATACCAATCCATGCTGGACCTCGCTACATGGCAGCTTGCGTTGTCATCCTGGAAATAACATGGGTCCAATCCATAGTATTGCCACAACGTAGGAAGTACACTGTTGTCCAGTATATTACAGTAGGCATCGGCATTGAGCTTACCATGAATTGGGATCAAGGGTCCTAGTCCAAACCAGGAAAAACAACCCCAGAACATAATTCCCCCTCCGCCAAATTTAACTGTGGGCACAATACATTCTGGTAGGAGGCGTTCTCCAGGCAGACGCCAGACCCAGACCCTACCATCAGAACGGTAGAGGGTGAACCTTGATTCATCACTCCAGAGAACTTGTTTCCATTGCTGTACAGTCCATTGCTGGCGTGTTTTGCACCAACTTAACCGAGCTGCGCGGTTGGACTTGGTGATTAAAGGCTTATGGGCGGCAGCACGGCCATAAAAATTAAGCAGATGAGCTTCCTTACGGGTGGTATTCATGGAAACAACACATCCTGAAGCTTGTTGAAATTCTTGGCGTATGTGTAACATTGGTTGGTTGCGGTTCTTCCGAATTTCTCTAGACAGAACCCGTCGGTCTCTATCTCCCAGTTTCGTCGGTCTGCCTACTCTGGCCACATTCTGACAATCACCATTCAGCTTCCATTTTCCAATCACATAAGCCACAGTCGTTTTGGGGTAATTAAGCTCGCTAGATATGTCGATTAAAGATCGGCCATTTCGGTGGTACCCGATGATCACACCTTTCTCAAAATCAGACAGCTCTGTTCTTCTTGGCATCATGCATGCGATTGATGTCAGAGTTGTTTTCGACACCACATTTAACAGTGGAGAACTTGACGTATTTCAGGATCGCAGATATCGGCATTTGCATAAAAGCCATTATCAATTATGTATCAATGGGTAGATTTGACACAAACGCTTCGATTTTTTATAATTATTTTTATCCTGAAATAGGTTCGTTCTGGTAATTATCTAAGAAAAGAAGTAAATCACCAGTAAAAAACGTAAATGGAGATTTGGCAATTTGCGTAAAATCTGACGTCATTCAACTGCTTTCAGAGACCAATTGAAAATCAGTTCACTCCTATCCACAATAACTTTCTGAATTTCCACGAAATTCGATCGGATTTTTTTATGGGTAGCTCCATAGAGTTGAATATTAAATTATGTAAAATGATAAATTTTATCGTTCACGCATAAACTGATTAAAAAATATTTCATACAAATACTCATATTTTAGAAAACTTTTAATATATTTATATTTCAATAGCACATTATTCTTTCTACTACATTTTGCGAATTTTTCTGAATGTGGCTTTATATTTGGTTGAAAATATTGCATGACATAGAACATTTTAGAAAATATTTAATATATTTATCTTTCAATGAATTTTGGTGAACTCCCCCCCCCCCCCCTCCCTTTTCTTCTTTGCAAAGCATCTGCAAAAGTATTTGCAAAGAAAAATTTTCTAATTTATTAATAGCCGACTTATTTTAAAACTTAAAATATGTAATATTGATTAAAGTAGTCTGCTTTGTTTAAAAAAAAGATACCTTAAAATCGTGAAACCGAATCAAAACGAAAAAAAAAATCTGCTTTATGCGGGATCTTTATGCCATCATCATTAGATTCTTCTATGCTTTGGTATAGGACAAATGCTTTGAATGGGACGATTTTGACAATATCATGCTAAACATAGACATGGAAAAAATCGCCAAACAAAATGTACATTTGGGACACTTTCATCCTAGCACCCGGGGCACATGCCCTTTTCCCCCAACCCTCTCTTAGTTTTGGCCCTGAATGTGAATAAAGCTCTTTTTCTTTTCTATCACAATTGTCAAGTACTTATTAGCAGCAATATTGTATTAGATATTGTATTAATTCAATACTAGTTTTTTTTTTAAGTCAGTTATTAAAAAATGTCAATTTGCGGAGAATCCCTTAAGATTCAGCCGTTTTTAGAGAGCAGAGTAAAAACATCTCACTAAAATAATGATATCTTTTTGAATTTTCACGATATTTGATTGGATTTTTTTTATAAGTCACTCCATAGAATTGACTATTAAAAGATGTAAAAAAAATGTTTTTCTAGTTCGCGCATGCGCAGATAAAAATTATTTTATACAACTACTCATATTTCATAAAATATTTAATATATTTATATTCCAATTGCGCTACATTTTTTCTACTGCATTTTGCCAATTTTTCTGAAATTTGCGTTAAATTTGGTCAAAAACCCAGCATGATATAAGCAAAAAACATACCAGAATTTTTTGAATTTTTCAAAAAAATCGCTCTATCGCCATAAATATACATGCTATTCTCACAAAAATTAGTGTACATATTCTACTGTAATCATATATTTGTATTCTAAAGCGATAAGACGTTTCGTGCATTTTCATGTACAGGGCGATCCCAAATATTTCTATTATTCTTTGTTTTTTTGCCGGCCCCCTAATTACCCGCTTAACAAATGAATGTAAATAAATATAAAGTGAAACATAATCTTTATATTTCTGAAGTTCCAGAAGAATCCGACCAGTATATTTTTAAATATTTGACAAAATGTCAAAAACTGAAAGTGTACAAATACTTTTTGGTAGATAGTGTATTGTTAATGCATATCTCTCATCGAACGAAGTATTGCAAAATTCCGATGATAGTGAACTCTCTAGCGTATTATCTTTTGATGAATCAAAGCATACAAATATAAAACCTGTATTGTTGGATTATAAAAGAGAGGCCGTAAATTTTTGGCGCAATGAGTATTCGGGAAAGTCAAATCGCAGTTTCAAAAGTGTACAAACGAATTTTAAATATGTAAAAAATTTATGTGAATTTACAGGGTTCCCAGCAAAACATGAAGGAGAAATTCCCTGATTTTCCAGGACCAAATCTCGAAAAAGTCCCTGATTTTCCACGACCGAATTTCAAAAATGTCTTTAACCAAACTTTAATACAATGAAATTTGGTACTTATTTTCATAATCCTCGGTCAAAACTAATTTTTTTCTTCTTTTTTTTTTTGGCAATTATTCCTGTAATTTTTAGTTTCTTCCCTTTGCGATTGTTTGATGAATTTTGTGATTTTTTTCCCCAGAGACTATATGATGATTTTCGCTTCATTTCATTTTTTCTCCACGATTTTTCCATGACTTTTTAGAAAATATTTTTAAATTCCCTGACTTTTCCTATATATCTTGAAATTTCCATGACTTTTCCTGACTACTTTGAAATTCCATGACTTTCCAGATTTTCCCTGACTTTCCATGACGCTGGGAACCAACCCTGTTATACAAATGGGAAAAGCAAATTTAATATATAACCACTAGTAAGAAACTAGTCGTTGAGGGCCACCGTAATACTTACCCATCATGGATATGTATATGAAAATAAAACATGTGAAGCTATTTACACCAAAATTTAAATATTGTTAATATACATAGCAATGCTATATTAAAGAACTGCTGATGTACCAATTTCGACAAATTATATAAAACGCCAAACTACTCAAGTAGCACCAAACTGCGTAAAAGAAACATCCTTATAACTCCAAAAATAATAATTCTATTAACTAACAATTAACTGCGTCGGATTAAGCGTCTCATTTCCAATTAAAATATACTTCTGAATTGAAATTTGAATGAAATACAGGGTCATGAAAAATCGAAGACTGTGGAAAACAGGATTACAAATATCTCGGCAACTAATAATGCGATTGACTTCGTTCTATATGCAAAATGTGTGTTTTTTTATTGCCTTTTACGTCCATTCCTTATAACAAAGAAATTCGAAAATTTTTATATACCTTTCATCAGAACGAATTTTTCGAGAGTCCGAAAAAATAGTTCCGGATAATCGAGGTTGCTGATATTAAATAGGGTTCGTTCCATTCTTACATTCTAACTACATACAAAATTTCAAGTCTCTATCTCAATTTGTTCGGAAGATAGAGCGTTTACAGACAGACAGACAGACAGACGGACGGCAGAAATTTTTTTCTAAAAATATGTTTTTCGGAATCTCCACTATCTAAAACGTGTAAATCCGTCAAAAAAATTTTTCGATTTTCAAAACGATTGCAAGACTTACCCTATACTACGTATGATGGGTAAGTAAAAATGGAAGGAAAAAAATATGTAATTCAAAAGTTTCAGGAAGCAAGAAAAAGTAAAATAAATGTACACGACTGCGACCTGCAGCGCTGAGTCGTATTAAAGTTACTGAATTTAATATACGGTTTCATGCTTCTAAAAGAAGCAGAAGAAGAATTAGAAAAATTCAAAAATGATTTTCATTGCTATTAGTTATAACTCCTCTTATTCAGAATAATTTTCATTTTTTGCACAACATTTTCAACTTTCTGAACATTTGCAGTAATATTAAGATATTCTGTGAAGAAGGTTAAATAAATATTTCATCTTTTTTTTTTCTTTTTATTACTGATTTGAATGAAATTTCGCCATTGTTTTATTCTTCAGTTCCCAATTTTTTTAAAAATTTAACCGTTATAAAAATCACTATTAAGGAAACTGTCGTCGTACATAACCAATACGAAAAAGAGGCTTCCATAGCAACAATGTCTAATCGTCTGTGCCATATTTTTCAGTTCGGAATAATTTTAATCAATTTAAATTGCATTTTAAATCGTAAAATATAATAGTTAATTTTTTTTTATAAGTGCATATAAATGACTATGACAAAACTATACTTAAAGCAAACTAAAAATGCAAAACAAATTACTTAAACTAAACTTATTTTAAAAAATTGATCATAGAAAGTATTTTCTTTAAGAAGTATTCGAAGCGTAAAACCGTATTTTTCAAAACTTCGTTTTTTCGCCAACCGGAGATAAATCGCCAAATAAACGAAATTTTCAGTATTTTTTACGGACGCTGTATGGAGGTTGCGCCGAAATTTTTTTTATAAACATATATACCCATATGAGAAGAACGTTCTATAATTTTTTCAGATTTTTCCGAGTACGCCCGTATGGAGACCTTCCTTGTGAGTAATAAATTATTTTTTCTCGTAGCTTGCTTAATAACTTAAAAATATGCACTTTTTTTTTAATTTCAGGAATGTCTATCTTAACAGGAGGATACAAAAATGGACATTTCTCCCATTCATGGGTGAACATAATCATTCCTCATTGAATGATCACAGAATTCTGTAGATGAGAAAAAGCTGGCAACGCTCATAAAAGAAAAAATGAAGATAGTGCGAATGTAGGAGGTACATATAACTACATTATGTAAGAAATAATTTCTTTCTTGGGTAGCTTGCTTAACAACTTAAAAATATACAATCTTTTAATTTCAGGAATGCCTACTTTTACAAGAGGACACAAAAAATAGACAACTCTTCGATATATGGGTGAACAAGATCATTCCTCTTAGAACGATCACCTAGTGTTTGTGGACGAAAAGAGAATGGTGGCAACGACAATACAAAAATGAAAAAAGTGCGTATATCGGAGATACGTGTATTATACTGTTCAAGGTATTATTATTTTTTTCTTATATCCTTATACATATTTTTTTAATTTAGGAATGCGAATTTTTACAAGAGGACACAAAAAATAGACACCTCTCCGATTTATGGGTGAACAAGATAATTCCTCTTAAAACGATGTGGATGAGAAAAGCGTGGCAACGTCCATTGAAGAAAAAAATGAAGATAGTGGGAATGTAGGAGGTAAGTAAACAACATTGAGTAAGAAGCTAATTTTTATTCTTACCTTGTTTAGCAAATTAAAATATGCATATTTTTTTAGTTCCAGGAATGTGAATTTTTAGAAGCAGACACAGGATTTAGACATTGATCCTATTTATGGAAAAACAAGAGCCCGACTTTTATCACGATCTCCGTATTTTATGGAGGAGAGGAAAATGGTGGCAACACCAATAAATGAAAAAAATGAAGAAAGTGTGAATATCGGAGGTAAGTATACTATATTGTGTAAGAATTTATTTTTTTTCTTATAACTCGCTTAATATAATAACATACATACGAGTTCTCGTATATATTCGATACGAGTAAATACTCGTATAATGTAATACTCGTATATTCTTTTTAATTTCAGGAATGGCTGTTTTTAAAAGGAGCTACAAAAAATAGATATGTCTACTATTTTTAGGAGAACAAGAATATTCTTCTTGGAGGGATTACCGAATTTCGTGATAACATGATTACGATACCGAATGATACCTCGTGATACCGAATTTCGATGACAAGATAATGGTAGCAACAACCATAAAAAAAATCTAAAAAAAAAAAAAATGAAAAAAGTTCGCATATCCGAGGTATGGGTGCTACATTGCGTACAAAATTATTTTTTTTTTTTGCTTATATCTTGCTTAATAAATGAAAAAAATATTTTTTAAACTTCAGTAATGCCTATTTTTACAAGAAGACAAAATTACGGGCATCTCTCCGATTTATGAATGAACAAGATCATTTCTCTCAGAACGATCACCGAGTCATATAGATGAGAAAAGGATGTCAATGTTCATAAAAGAAAAAATGTACAGAGTGCGAATATAGGAAGTATGTTTACAACATCGTGAAACAAACATTTTTTGTCTAATATATCTTTCTTCATAACTTAAAAAAATTATTATTTTTTAATTTCAGGAATAATTATTTGATATTTACAGTATAGATTTAGAATGTTTTTATTTTGAGACATTTCCAGTTTCTTAGATGCAGGTGATAAATATCACCATGTTTTACCCGGCTACAACAGTATACGAATTATAACACAATATCAGTTAATATTGCGCCTTATTACACTCTCTGAATTAGGTTAATGTGTTATGAAAATGCTACAATATGTACATGTACAGTCGACACCGATTATAACGTACCTCGAATATAACGTACTTTCGCGCATTGTGTTCTCTGATGATGATAGTTCTATATGAAATACTATATAATATAATGATATACAATTTCAGCTGTAATGGACTATGCCAATGCCTTAATCTGTTTTTAACGTACATTTTTAGATTTTAATGTAACGTCGAATTTGTGTGTTAATCTTGCATTTCCTGTTTTTAAATAGGTAAACAATTTCGAAAATTTATTCCAATGAACTTTATACTCTTTTTCTCAAAAGAGACAGTTATTTTAATTTATTCATCGAATTCGAGTAGTGAATGCCATTTCTTATTGTCTGACTTCCCCAAGAGCTAGAAAGAATAAGGGGAGGAATAGTAATATTAGAAACGCTTTATAAGGGGATAGGAGATTAAAAGTATTATGGAGACAATATTCTGTTTATAGTATATCAAATTCGAAATACAAATGTTTCACAGGAAACGTGCCTCTGTTGTTTGAATGATGCTTTTTTCCCCAACAAAACACAACGAGTTTCCTCTATAATGTTGAAATAAGTAACAACAATAAACAATTGTTGAAAAAAAATACAATAATAATGCAATAATTAACAAATTTCTCATTCTCAAAAAAAAAAAAAAAAAAAAAAAAAAAAATCAAACTTGCAGGTTGAATTAATATTAAACTGATTTAAAACCATATTTTCCAGTTAAAAAAAAAAAATATATATGTAAATTTGTATTTGTACCGATTGATTTGAGTTTTGAACGCCATCATCTGCGAAATTAGCCAGATTCTGAAAATTATTGTTCACAATTCATCTTCATATTGACGACTCACCTTCTTGACGATTTATCTGACTTCATGTTGAGGATATATCTTCATTAATTCCATCTGTGCTGGATATACGTCACATTCCTGGATTCAATAAAATTGAGAAGAGAAAAAGAAAAGTAAGACATCTTCTACGGCACACTATTTCAACTTCGAAGGTTTTTATGATGCTGTCTCAAGTTTTGGTGCATTCAATTATGAAACTGGATCTGGATGGTAAACCTAAAATCAGAATACATAATCAAGGAGATTTCATGGATAAGTTTCTTGACTCCTGCACAGAAGAAATGAGCTTCATACATGCGGTAAAAAGTGCACTGGATGTCAAGCATGGTTACAAATATTTCTTTTAATTTCAGGAATGTCTAATGTTTCAAAAGGACACTATAAATAGACATTTCATAGAATTATGAATGAACAAGATCATTCTTCTTAGAATGATCATCGAATTCAGGGGAGGACAAGAGAATAGTGATAATGGCCATAAAAGAAAATATATGAAAAAGTAGTTACGTATCTACATTGAGTAATAAATATATTTTTTCTTTCGTAACTTGCTTAATAGTTTAAAAAGATTATTACTTTTAAATTTAAGGAATTCTTATTTATACAAAAAGAGACTAAAGTAGTCATTTCCCCGATTAATGGATTATCGAGTACACTTCTTTATAAACGATAACGAATTCTGTGCATCAGAAAATGGGGCAACTTCTTTGAAATACAAAATGTAGAAAGTGCGAATGTCAAACGAATATATACTACATTTGGTAAGAAAATATTTTTTCTCTTATAACTTGCTTAATAACTTTAAAAAATATTTTTTTAATTTCAGGAATGTCTATTTTTACAAGAGAATACAAAAAATAGGCATCTGTATGATTTAAGATTAAAAAAGAACACTCTTCTTAAAGGATCACCGAATTTCGTGGATGGCAAGGTAATGGTGGCAACAGCCATAAGAAAATGAAAAGAGTGCGCATATAAGAGGTACGTGTACTACACTAAGTAAGAAATTATTTTTTCTCAAACCTTACTTAATAACTTAAAAATATGCATTTTTTTTAATTTCAGGAATGTCTATTTTTACAAGAGGACACAAAAATAGACATTTCTCCCATTCATGGGTGAACACAATCATCCTCATTGAATGATCACAGATTTCTGTAGATGAGAAAAAGCTGGCGACGCCCATAAAAGAAAAAAATGAAGGTAGTGCGAATGTACGAGGTATGTATACTACATTGTGTAAGAAATTATTTTTTCTTGCATAACTTACCTAACAACTTAAAAAATATACATTTATTCTATTTAAGGAATGCCTATTTTTTACAGAGGACACAAAAAATAGACATCTCTCTGATTCACGGGAGAACACGATCAGTCCTCATAGAAAGAACACAGAATTCTGTAGATGAGAAAAGGGTGGCAACGTCCATAAATGAAAAAATGAAGATAGCGCGAATGTAGCAGGTACGTATACTACATTATGTAAGAAAATATCATTTTTTTTGCATATATTTAATAACTTAAAAAATATTTTTTTAATTTCATTACATTCACTAAACATGGAAGCAGGAAAAAGGAACTTCTTACGTGCGGAAAAACGTGCACTGGATGCCAAGCTCACTGGCACCAGAAAATGAAGCAACATAGACAATCGAAAATGAAGTTACAAATAAACAAAACCTATAAAGAAGAAAAACAGTTTCAAAGAATGCCCGAAGAACATATTTTGTTGGAGTTTGTGGAACTCTCTCAGATAGTTCGTTAGTCTAAGATATCTCAAATATCTAATCTGAAAGGGGAATTAAAGAGGTATTTTTTCTCTTATATCTTGCTTAATGACTATTACAAATATTTCTTTTAATTTCAGGAATGTCTAATTTTTCAAAACGAAACATTAAATAGACATTTCATAGAATTATGAATGAACAAGATCATTACTCATAGAATGATCCCGAATTAAGGGGAGGACAGGAGAATAGTGATAACGGCCATAAAAGAAAATAAATGAAAAGAAGTGCGACCGATGTAGTTACGTATGTACATTGAGTAAGAAATATTTTTATTTTCTTCCGTAGCTTGCTTATTAGCTTAAAAAGATTATTATTTTTAAATTTAAGGAATTCTTATTTATACAAAAATAGACTAAAGTTGTCATTTCCCCGATTAATGGATTATCGAGTACACTTCTTTATAAACGATAACGAATGCTGAGCAGCAGAAAATGTGGAAACTTCATTGAAATATAAAATGAAGAAAGTGTGAATATCAAACGAACATATACTACATTTGGTAAGAAATTATTTTTTTTCTTATAACTTGCTTAAAAACTTTAAAAAATTATTTTTTTTAATTTCAGGAACGCCTATTTTTACAAGAGGATAAAAAAATAGGCATCTGTATGATTTAAGAATAAAAAAGAACACTCCTCTTAAAGGATCACCGAATTTAGTGGATGGCAAGGTAATGGTGGCAACAGCCAGAAGAAAATGAAAAGAGTATGCGTGGCTAGTTCCATGGGTTTTGTAGTGTAAGTCACATTATCTTTTAATTTCTATGCTCTTCTGCCACCGTTATTTTCGAAAGGTCTGCTTGGCCTTATTCAATTAATGAGAATGTGCCGATAAAATAAATCACATTTTTTCGTACTAAAATACTGGTAGCCAAAATTCGTAGCCCGTGACTTACACTACAAGTACTCATGGAAATAGCCGCATATAAGAGGTACGTGTACTACACTAAGTAAGAAATTATTTTTCCTTATACCTTGCTTAATAACTTAAAAATATACATTTTTTTAATTTCAGGAATGTCTATTTTTACAAGAATACACAAAAATAGACATTTCTCCCAGTCATGGGTGAACACAATCATCCTCATTAATTTATCACCATTTTCTATAGATGAGAAAAAGCTGGCGACGCCCATAAAAGAAAAAATGAAGGTAGTGCGAATATAGGAGGTACGTATACTACATTGTGTAAGATTGTGCATTACTACATTGTGCGATTAGCGGTGTGGTGCCTTGACCACTCGGCTATGGAGCTCCCCACAAAACGGAGTGTCTCCATTTTTTGTTTTTATTTCCATCCGTTTCGTTTTATTCAGGAAATATGATGGAACTTTGTGATTTGTAACGGCAAATACCCTTTAGTTGTTAAAAGGGAGTTTTTCTGTGAAATTCAGGAAAAAAATGTTCGTGAATTTCAGAATTTTTTTGACACTGTGCATTATGTAAGTAATTATTTTTTTCTTGCGTAGTTGCTGTGGAGATCGCCTATACTCCATGGTCCAAGGACATTTTTCAAGAATGTGGATGGCAATAGTGAAAAAGAGAGGAATATGGTATGCTGATCGTTCGATCATGCGTGTGTGATGCTCGCCAGCATAATTCTATTATTCTTTGTGTAGTTTTTTTGTGTGTAATTTTCGTGTAGTATTCTTCTATATAAATGTTTTTTAAATATAGCAAGGCCTCCCCTTCATTTAGAAGAAACAACAGTTCTCGCATGTATACGCAACTTGATAAAATGGCGCAGCTCGCCTAGGATGTCTACCATGTTTGTTAAAGGTTCTTCAAATCCTGCAAATTCGATTATTAAATTCGCCTAAGATGAATATTATGCCAAGAAAAGTGATTCGTATTATTTACATGAAAACGAGAAATGTTCAACAATGAATCCAGTTATGATCAAGGTAATTTTTTTTTGTTTTTTCCCATCGAGAGCTATATAAAATATAGTTAAATGGTTAAATAGTTAAAGGGTATATATGTGTTTTATATTATTACAGTGGTAATACATATGAGTAGTTGTAATATTTAAAAATTGATGGTAACAATAGTTAAAAAAAATAAGATATTTAATTCGGTAATTGTATATGAACGTAAATAATAATGCTGTTACAATGTATATTTGTTAATATAATGTTCAGATAGAACTGTTCTACTATAATAATTATATTGAGTGCGGAAAATAAAATTCTATTATTTAATAAATATTTCGAAAATGCATGATATTATTGTGAGTTTGGTATTAAAAGAAAAATAAAGCATAAAAATGAACTTCAATTATTGTATTATAATCTTATAATAATAACCTTGTAGACATTCATTTGTTTAGAACACACGTAGTTAAAAAAAAAGAGTATTTATCTAATTCTTGTTTGGAAAAAAAAAATATTTACTTGCAGTAGATACTTTGAAAATAGCTATTTTTAATTATGAAGCTAAAAAAAAATAAATAAATAAATAAAAGCATTTGCAAATATTTTTTTCTATTTTGAAGACGTATTATTTCAAGAATTCTGTGATTTTGAAGTGTTTTTACGAATTTAGATTAAATTATGAAATAATGTCAGATTATCGTCTGCCATGACATGAAAAAAAATATGATAATGAATTGTTCTTTATTTGATAACATAGATATATATATATTTCTTTTTACAGATATATATATTTCCTTTTAATTTGTTTATTTTTTTTTTAGTCAAGTGAAAGTTAAACTATTTTGTTTGTTGTTTTATTTTTCCACTAGCTGACCCGCCCGGCGTTGCCCGGGTCCGTTATAATAATGTTAAACGAACTTGAAATTTTTATGATTTTATCTTCAACTCAAAATATGTGTTAATACACTGTTAAGAATTTGACCCTTTTGCTGCATCGTCACTCCACCGCTTTTATAGAAAATGATTACTTCAGCCTATTTTGGAGCATTGTCATAGGTCAAAAGAGATATATTCTATAAAAGCGGGGGAGTGATGATACAGCAAAAGGGTCAAATTTTTTACAGTGTACATTATATTAAATACGTGCCCCCTGACTGTGTCAAAAATTGGTTTTTTAAAAAACTAATATTTAGCTGCAAAAATACCTAAAATGACTGCAATGGGAAACGCAGGAGGGAATATGTGTCCAACGATTTCGTGTTGATATTTATCCTTAAAATTACTGTTAAGTGACTTAACTAAATACTTTTTTCACATAGATATCCCAAGTGAAATATTTTGAATTTCAAACTAATTATATATCACTCTTAAATCTGACTATACCGTGAATGAAATCGATTCTCGATGATTCGCTAAAAGGTTAGTATATAATATTATAAATTCAGAGCCATTTTACAAAAATAGGTGTATATTTTTTATCAAACATGCGTAATGTTCATTCTATGAACAAAATCCTAACCGTAACCTAATTGTATCGGAATCATAACTTGTCTGTAACTTAGCTGTATCTTAACAGTAACCTAAGTGCAAGTTAAATATACCATAAATGTAACTTGGCCGTCACCTAATCATAACCTACCCATAATCTAACCACAACCTAACCGCAAATTAACCTTAACCTAACTGTAACTTAACCATGACCTAACTGTAACCTAACCGGAAAATTAAATAACAAAAGGGTCACCGGAACGTAATTGCAACCTAACTGTTATCTAACCGTAACCTAGTTCTAATTTAACATTAACTATAAACAAAATATTTTAACCATCTCGCGCTAAGTACTTAGTTTCACTTTCCACCGCTACGGAGCGCATTATGTTTTGTAGAACATCCGAATTTTAGGTTCGGATTGGATTCATGTTCATGGAAATTATTTTGTCTTCTTCGGATACGGTTATGATTGTGTGGAATATTTGTGTTCAGTTTAGATTCGGTTCAATTCAGATTTCGTGGGGTTTTTTTTTCCCTTCAAATGGGATTTTTAAGTTCGGGTCGGGTTGTACTTATATGGAAATTATTTTACCTAGTTCCAATGAGGTTATACTTCACTGAAATATTTTTGTTAGGTTCAGATTAAGTCTGGTTCAAATTTCGGGATTTTTTTTTCTTTTTTTTACAAATTTTTTGGTTTGGAATGGGGATTATGTCCATGGAAATTATATTGTCTTGTTCGTATCTGGTTATAGTTATTTGGACTATTTTCGTCGGATTCAGATTTGGTTCGATTAAGATTTCAGGTATTTTTTTTTAAATTGATTTTTAAGGTTCTGGTTGGATTCATGTCCAGGGAAATTATTTTGTCTTGCTCGGATCGGGTTTTGGTTTTTTGGAATATTTTTTTCGGGTTCAGATGTCGTTCAATTCAGATTTCGGCTTTTTAATGGAATTTTTAGGTTCAGGTTGGGTTGCGCATCAACGGAAATTATTCTCCATTGTTCGAATAAGGATATGCTTCTCTGGAATATTTTTGTCAGATTCAGATTTAGTTCATTTTTTAGGTTCGGATTGGGTTCATGTTCATGGAAATTTTTTTGTCTTGTTCAGGTCCGGGTATGGTTCTGTGGAATATTTTTGTCGATTCAAATTTCAGGTATTTTTTTCAAATGGAATTTTAGGTTCCGATCAGTTTCATGTCCACGAAAATTATTTTCTCTTATTCGAATCCGGTTATGGTTCTTTCGAATATTTTGATCGGATTCAGATGTAGTTTGCATAAAACTTCAGGCTTTTTTTTCAAATGGAATTTTTTAGGTTCGAGTCAGGTTTATGTTCATGGAAGTTTTTTTGTCTTGCTCTTATCAGGTTATAGTTCTTTGGAATATTTTTATCGATTTCAGGTTTCGTTCTGGTCATTTTTTGGGTTTTTTCAGAGAAAAATTTTAGGTTCGGGTCGGGTTGCATATACACGAACATTATTTTTCTTTGATCGAATTGGGGTATGCTTCATTTGAATATTTTTGTGGGATTCAGATTTGATTCGGGTCAAATATCAAATCCATAGTTTTTTTTCAAATGGAATTTTTAGGTTCGGGTCGCGTTTATGCTCATGAAATTTTTGTCTTGCTTGGATCGGAGTATAGTCTGTTTTTTTCTGGTTGGGATCGGGTTATGTGTTAATACGCCTAAACATTATGTTTTGCTACTATTCTTTTAGTGACTATTTTTTATATATAATTTATTTTGCTATTTGATAATTTATTACTGTGTATGAATCGTCTGCCTATTCGAAAAATTGTACGTCAAAGAGCCATTTCATTTTTGTTTTAAAAACAAATTAAAGTCTTAATAAAATTTTAACTTAAATAAATGCATTCAAATTTAATCAATGATTTAAAAAAACTGCTAAAAAAGCCTCATATATACATATACATATATTAACTGCAACATAGCCAACCACAAATACATTCTAATGTACGAAGTACCAACGATCTGACGTAATAGCTATGTTCAAAAATCCTAAGTTAAACTGACATTTTGCCAGTCTATGAATTTTAAAGGTCTTTGGGAAAAAAACAGTCACTTTTGAAATGTCAAAATCTCAAATTGGTTTCTTTCATAGAGTAAAAAGAAATTAATAGAGTGGAGGTATTATCTCTGGAGATGATGCTTAAGATGTAATTAAGTCCCTACATTAAGTCCAATTAAGTACCAACAAAAGCACGTGCTTTGACACGCCTATCAATTGGCGAAATTTTAAAATGAAGGGCCAAAATCACAGTCAAGTGAAATCCAGCCACCCCATTGGTCGAGTGGTAAGGGTGAAAATCACGAACTTGTTTCTCCATTTGAAAAAGGTGAGGGGGAAAGTATTTTTTAAGCGATTGTTACCGTCTGTTCTTATTTAAGATAAACCATCGAAATTAACTCAATTAAGATATTTTGATGCCATTTTATAAAATGAGAGTGAAAAATTTAGATTATAAATGAAAAGAGATAAGATTTACTTCAAAACTGCCGCTACGATTTTTTCTCGGAAAAAGGAGTATGACAACATTTACCCAACTGCTGAGAGATTGTTCCCTGAAAAGGACGCGGCTCAATGACCAATGAGGTGTTTGGATTTCACCGGACTGTGATTTTGGCCCTCCATTTTAAAATTTCGCTATCAATTGAAACAGGTTTAAACCTGTATTTTTTTTTTCTCTCGTTTTTAAAAAAAGAACTAATTTATCGCTTCACCGGTAAAAATTTATTAATTATTTTATCATATGTGTTTTAAATATCAATATAGAAAATTATTTTAACGTTTTGCTTGAAAATATAACATTATTTTGTTAGTACATTAAAATCGTCTGCAGTCAGAAATTTATATTTTAGATTAATATTTATTACTTAAGTTTTCATACATGATTTTAAAAGAATGTTTTCATCATTATATTTTAAATATTTATTTACATGCAATTATTAAGTCATAAACATTTTTCATCTACGTTATAAAGTATTGAAAATTACATTAATGAAGGAAACTTTTAGTTATACAATTTTTAATTCGTATTAAATGTTTTCAATATCTTATTTAATTTTAATTTGATATTTAATTATTGCTAATTTTCCAATTTCCTTCATTTTAAAAGCGAATATTTATTCTAATAAATAATAATAGAACGAAGACCATTTTAAAAATTTGCTATTTCCTCTTGAAATATGCTTCAACTGTAATTCATTTCTTTCAATTCGTCTTATAATACAAAATCTCATCCACGTCCTTTTGTTTGCCACATTAAATTTGAGCGATAAATGGTTTCATATCGCAAACCTTTTTTGAGCTTACTTCACCTCCACTTATCTTATTCCTCCATGGGTTTCTTTAATTCTGTCTCAGCTTTCTTATTACTTCTGCGAAAATTTTTACACAACCAACCAACCGTAAACAAATGAAAGAGAAAAAAATTGGGAAAGATGATTTTTTATGAGAGTGACCTTTTGATTTTAATTAATTACTCAGTTAATAATTGGAATTTTGAAATTCTGAAGCTCAGGTGCATCAGGAGAGATATTGGGCTACTCTCAAAAAAATTTTGAGCTTTGTACGTGCTGTAGATTTTGCTAGCCATCGCAGACACACACACAGACACACACACAGACAGAGCGTTTTGTTCTTTTATTAGTATAGATTTATTAAGTGGTAGAAGAATAGCACTGCGATTTGATTCGAGTTTCAAATTGCGATAAAGATATATGGTTATGTCTTGAATATTGTTGCATTTAATTAAAAGAGTGTTGATGTAAAATTGTAATTTTTAAGTATTTGGTTTCGTTTGAAATATAATTTAAGAAAAGTGGAAGTGTTTTAAAATTAAAAAAATATATTGTAATGTGTATATATATATTTTTTAAGGAGGTATTTAAAAATAGTTTCAGAAAACATTGACAAACATTTTTTTTTTAAATTAGAGCACAAATGTTTTTAGATATTTTTAACTTGACAATTTGGTAAAAATATATCTTAATTATTGCGAGAATTGTTTTGTTCACATATTTTATTTTTATTTATTGTGTTGCAAATGAGTTATACTTTATTTAGTAATGTAATATTAGTATTTAAATAACATAAAGTGCATTGAATTTAATGGGTTATAAACAAAATGATGCTCAGGTTTACGTTAAATTTGGTTTAAGGCGTTCTTAGGGAAGGTTTCCTTGAGAATAGAAACACTGTTTAGTATTGTTATATTGTTGCGATTTTCTGAAATTTAGTTTATCGAAGATGGCTTATTTAACTCAGGGTACTAGAAAGCAAGACTTACAGCAAGTAGCTATTGAGCTTGGTATTGAGGATGTGGAAAGGTTGAAGATTGCAGAACTGAAAAAAGCTATACTAGAAGTGGATGGGTACGAAGAGGATTTTGTTAAAGGGATTTTGAATTCCATAGATGAAGATAGGAAAACGAAAGAAGCAGAAGAGAAAGAGGAAAAGCGACGACAAGAAGCAAGGGAAGAAAAAATACGTCAAGAAGAAAGGGAAGAGAGAATGGCTAGGGAAGCGAAAGAATATGAATTGGAAATGAAAAAAATGGAACAATTACAGAAATTTTCAGAATCAAAAGATGGAAGATATTCAGTCTAATAAAGAAAATCTTCAAAAAGAACTGACTTCTGAAATTGGAAAAAATCAACTTTTAAAAGACAGTGTTCAGACTTTAGAAAAAGAAATTGAGCAACTGAAAAACTATAAAACATCTGATGACGAAAAGATTGAAAGTTATAAAGCTGAGATTGATAAGCTAAGTAAATACCTTGAAACCAATGAGAAAGAATATGAAAGAGAGGAGATAGAATCAATTCTAGATGAAAAATTACAAAAAGAAACTAAAAATTACACTGACAGCAAAAGCTACTTGTGACGCATTTGTAGAAATCTTTATGAGAACTGGAATTCCTAGAATGATTGCTATGGACAATGGAGGAAACTGTTCTTCAAACCTGACAAAGGAACTTTTGAAACGATTAGGGAGTATTCTTAAATTTTCCACTCCAGGATACCCCCAATCAAATGGGTTGGTAGAAAGATGGGTAGGAAGGATTAAAGCTATGTTACACCATGCCATAAACTCTCATGGTAGAGGTTGGGACAGACAACTACCATTCCTGTTGTGGGCATATCGTGAAGTTCCGAATGCCACAACTGGTGTTGCACCATTCTTGTTGGTGTACGGACGTCAACCTGTAGGACCACTAGCTATCTTAAAATCAATCTGGGAAGATGAAGTGGTACTTCCTCAAGGAATTGGAGAATCTGTAGCAGATTATATGCGGAAATTACGGGAACGTTTAAAAGATGCGCCAGAATACGCAAAGACCGTTTCTGAAGCGCAGCAACAGAGATATGTTCATCATCATAATTTAAGACCGAAAGATACAAAATTTTCTGTAGGTGATGAAGTGATAGTACTTATCCCTGATTCCACCAACAAACTATGTTCAAAATGGAAGGAACCAGGATAGATAGTTGCACAAAAATCGATACATTCTTATGCTGTCAAGCTACCTGATGGAAGTATTCGACATCTACATCAGAACAAATTAAGAAAGTATATTCAACCGGTTATAGCTATTGGTGTTATTTATGAAATCGATGAGGAATTTGGAGAAGTACAACATGCTCCAGTAGAACAAAACAAGATCATTGATGAAGAATTACAGAAAAATATTAATTTGAGCAGTTTATCGGCAGAATACTTATTTTTTTTTTTAATTTCAGGAATGCTTTTTTTTACAATAGGACACAAAAAATAGACATCTCTCCGATTCATGGGTGAACATGATCATTTCTCATAGAAAGATGACAGAATTCTGTAGATGTGAAAATGGTGGCAACGCCCATAAAAGAAAAAATGAAGATAGTGTTAATGTAGGAGGTAAGTAAACAACATTGTGTAAGAAGCTATTTTTTCTTCTTACCTTGTTTATCAAATTAAAATATACGTATTTTTTTAGTTTCAGGGATGTGAATTTTTAGAAGCAGACACAGGATTTAGACATTGATCCTATTTATGGAAGAACAAGAACCCGACTTTTAGCACGATATCCCTATTTTATGGAGGAGAGGAGAATGGTGGTAACGCGAATAAAAGAAAAAAATGACGAAAGTGTGAATATCGGAGGTACGTATACTATATTGTGTAAGAATTTTTTTTTCTTATAACTCGCTTAATGTATTAACATACATACGAGTTCTCGTATATATTCTAAACGAGTAAATACTCGTATAATTTAATACTCGTATATTCTTTATAATTTCAGGAATGGCTGTTTTTAAAAGGAGCTACAAAAATAGGTAGCTGTATGATTTTTAGGAAAACAAGAATATTCCTCTTGGAATGATTACCGAATTTCGTGGAGGACAAGATAATGGTAGCAACAATCGTAAAAAATTCTAAAAAAATTTTTAAAATTTCGCATATCCGACGTATGGGTACTACACTGCGTACAACATTTTTTTTCCTTTTATATCTTGCTTAATAATTGAAAAAAAATATTTTTTAAATTTAGTAATGCCTATTTTTACAAGAAGACAAAATTACGGGCATCTCTCCGTTTTATGAATGAACAAAATCATTTCTCTCAGAACGATCACATAGTCATATCGATGAGAAAAGGATGGCAATGTTCATAAAAGAAAAAATGTACACAGTGCAAATATAGGAAGTATGTTTACAACACCGTGTAACAAACCTTTTTTGTCTAATATATCTTGCTTAATGTGTTTACTGGGAATGTGTATTTGATATTTACAGTATAGATTTAGAATGTTTTTATTTTGAGACATTTCCAGTTACTTAGATGCAGGTGATAAATATCACCATATTTTACCCGGCTACAACAGTATACGAATTTGAATTATAACACAATATCAGTTAATATTGCGCCTTATTACACTCTCTGAATTAGGTTAATGTGTTATGAAAATGCTACAATATGTACAGTCGACACCGGTTATAACGTACCTCGAATAAAATGTACTTTCGCGCATTATGTTCCCTGATGATAGTCCTATATGAAATACTATATAATATAATGATATACAATTTCGGCTATAATGGACTATGCCAATGCCTTAATCAGTTTATAACGTACATTTTTAGATTTGAATTTAACGTCGAATTTGTGTGTTAATCTTGCATTAATGTTTTTAAATAGGTAAACAATTTCGGAAATTTATTCCAATGAACTTTATACTCTTTTTCACAAAAGAAACAATTAATTTACTCATTGAATTGGAGTAGTGAATGCCGTTTCTTATTGTCCGACTTCCCCAACAGCTAGAAAGAATAAGGGGAGGAATAGTAATATTAGAAACGCTTTATAAGGGGATAGGAGATTAAAAGTATTATGAAGACGATATTTTTGTTTATAGTATTTAATAACAATGGATATCACATTCGAAATACAAATGGTTTACAGAAATGGTTACACGTGCCTCTACTGTGTAAATAATGCTTTTTTTCCCAACAAAACACAACAATGTGTTTCTTCTATAATGTTGAAATAAGTAACAACAATAAACAATTGTTGAGAAAATTAATATTGTAACAAATAACAAATTTCTCGTTCTCACAAAAAAAAAAAAAAAAAAAAAAAAAAAAAAAAAAAATCAAACTAGCAGGTTGAATTAATATTAAACTGATTTTAAATTCTCCATCATCTGCGAAATTAGCCAGGTTGTGATAAGTATTGTTCACAATTCATCTTCATATTCACGACTCACCTTCTTGACGATTTTTCTGACTTCATGTTGACGATATATATTCATTAATTCCACCTGTGCTGGATATACGTCACAGCGCAGGATTCAATAAAATTGAAAAGAGGAAAAGAAAAGTAAGACATCTTCTACGGCACACTATTTCAACTAATTCTTTGAAGGTTTTTATGATGCTGTCTCAAGTTTTGGTGCATTCAATTATGAAACTGGATCTGGATGGTAAACATATGAACCTAAAATCAGAATACGTAATCAAGGAGATTTCATGGATAAGTTTCTTGACTCCTGCAGAGAAGAAATGAACTTCATACATGCGGTAAAAAGTGCACTGAATGTCAAGCATGCTTACAAATATTTCTTGTAATTTCAGGAATGTCTAATTTTTCGAAAGAAAACAATAAATAGACATTTCATAGAATTATGAATGAACAAGATCATTCCTCTTAGAATGATTACAGAATTCAGGGGAGGACAGGAGAATAGTGAAATTGGCCATAAAAGAAAATATATGAAAAAGTAGTTAGTATCTACATTGAGTAATAAATATTTTTTTTTCTTTCGTAACTTGCTTAATAGTTTAAAAAGATTATTACTTTTAAATGTAAGGCATTCTTATTTATACAAAAAGAGACTAAAGTAGTCATTTTTCCTATTAATGGATTATCGAGTACGCTTATTTATAAATGATAACGAATTCTGTGCATCAGAAAAAGTGGCAACTTCTATGAAATATAAAATGAAGAAAGTGCGAATAAGAAACGATCATATGCTACATTAGGTAAGAAATTATTTTTTCTCTTATAATTTGCTTAATAACTTAAAAAAATATTTTTTTAATTTCAGGAATGGCTATTTTTAAAAGAGGATACAAAAAATAGGCATCTGTATAGTTTAAGAATAAAAAAGAACACTCCTCTTAAAGGATCACCGAATTTTGTGGATGGCAAGGTAATGATGGCAACAGCCATAAGAAAATAAAAAGAGTGCGCATATAAGAGGTACGTGTACCACACTAAGTAAGAAATTATTTTTCTCATATATTGCTTAATAACTTAAAAATATACATTTTTTTTTTATTTCAGGAATGTCTATTTTTACAAGAGGACACAAAATAGACATTTCTCCTATTCATGGGTGAACACAATCATCCTCATTGAATGATCACCGATTTCTGTAGATGAGAAAAAGCTGGCGACACCCATAAAAGAAAAAATGAAGGTAGTGCGAGTGTAGGACGTACGTATACTACAATGTGTAAGAAATTATTTTTTTCTTGCGTAGCTTTCTTAATAATTTAAAAATATACAATATTATTTAGGAATGCCTATTTTTACAAGATGATACCAAAGATGGACATCTCTCCGGTTCATGGATGGACACGATCATTCCTAATAGAAAGATTGCAGAATTCTGTAGATGAGAAAAATGCGGCAACGCCCATAAAAGGAAAAATGAAGATAGCGCGAAAATAGGAGGTACATATGCTATATTATGTAAGAAATTATTTTTTCTTGGATAGCTTGCCTAACAACTTAAACAATATACATTTATTTTATTTCAGGAATGCCTATTTTTTACAGAGGACACAAAAAATAGACATCTCTCCGATTCATGGGAGAACACGATCAATCCTCATAGAAAGACCACAGAATTCTGTAGATGAGAAAAGGCCGGGAACGTCCATAAAAGAAAAAATGAAGATACCGTGAATGTAGGATGTACGTACACTACATTATGTAAGAAATTATCATTTTTTTTGCATATATTTAATATCTTAAAAAATATTTTTTAATTTCATTAATGCCTATTTTTACAATAGGACATATATATAGACACATCTCCAATTCATTGGGAGCACGAGCATTCCTAATAGAACAATCACCGAATTCTGTAGATGAGAAAAGGGTGGAAAGGCAAATAAAAGAAAAAATGAAGATAGTGCAAATGTAGGAGTATGTACACTACATTATGTAAGATTTTTTTTTCTTGCGTAGCTTGCCTAATAACTTAATAACTGATACCTTGGAATTTATTTTTTTAACTTATACCTTGTTTAACAAATTAAAAAATACACACTTTTTTTATTTCAAGAATTAAAGACAAGAGGACACAAATAATAGACATCGCTCCGATTTATGGGTGAACAACATGATTCCTCTTAAAACGATTACGGATATCTATGGATGAGAAAAGCGTGCCAACGTTCATAAAATAAAAAATGAAGATAGTAGGAATGTAGGAGGTAAGTAAAGAGCATTGTGCAAGAAGCTATTTTTTATTCTTACCTTGTTTAACAAATTAAAATATACATAATTTTTTAGTTTCAGGAATGTGAATTTTTAGAAGCAGACACAAGATTTAGACCTAGATCCTATTTATGGAAGAATAAGAGCCCGAATAAGAGCTTGATCTCCGTATTTTATGTAGGAGAGGAGAATGGTGGTAACGCCAATAAAAGAAAAAAATGAAGAAAGTGTGAATATCGAGGTACGTATACTATATTGTGTAAGAAATTGTTTTTTTTTCCTTATAACCTGCTTAATATTTTAAAATACATACGAGTTCTCGCATATATTCGATCGAGTAAATACTTGTATAATTTAATACTCGTATATTTTTTTTTATTTCAGGAATGGCTGTTTTTAAAAGGAGCTACAAAAAATAGATATCGCTATGATTTTTAGGAGAACAAGAATATTCCTCTTGGAAGGATTACCGAATTTCGTGGATGACAAGATAATGGTAGCAACAACCGTAAAAAAATCTAAAAAAAATTTAAAAAGTTCGCATATCCGAGGTATGGGTACTACACTGCGTACAAAATTATTTTTTTTTCTCTTATATATTGCTTAATAATTGAAAAAATGTTTTTAAACTTCAGTAAAGGCTATTTTTACAAGAAGACAAAATTACGGGCATCTCTCCGATTTATGAATGAACAAGATCATTTCTCTCAGAACGATCACCGAGTCATACAGATGAGAAAAGAAAGGCAATGTTCATAAAAGAAAAAATGCTCACAGTGCAAATATAGGAAATATGTTTACAACATCGTGTAATAAACTTTTCTATACTAATAAAATCCGTGCGCCTCTGTCTGTCTGTCTGTCTGCTTGAAGCCGATTACAGTTCCCAACGCGGGCGAGTTGGAAGTCGCGAGAGGTGTCTATCGATTGGAAAAATTCCGGGGAAGTCATTTCGGGCATTTTCGAGACCGTGGGACCAAAATTAAAAAAGTTATGAATTAAAAACCTCTTGGGAATCGGAACGAAAAATATATCAATTCCCAAACGGAGCTCCGAAGCAGAACACTGCGCCACCTTGCGGTGAAGGAATGAATTTTTCCCCTTTGGCTAAAAGAAGAAACAGCCGAAAACCTCCATTTCTACCGGCGCTAATTGCGTTTTTTCCCGCATCAATTTTTTTGACTTGCCGTAGAATATTTACCGTAGTTTTCGCTAAAATATTGAACTTAGAAATAAAACAGTACTATCGAAACTTTTTTTTTTGCGCGTTTTTTCTTAAACCATCATGCAGACAGTTTTTAAAGTAGAAAACTGATTACATATTCAGAATCTGCGTAAAACTTTGCTTCTGATGAACTAAAAAATACGAAAAAATGTCTTATGGGCGCGTAGTGCCCACCGTGCAAAACCAAATGTTTTTAACGGGACTATGGGCGCGAAGCGACCATAGCTCCGATCCACAATCTTTTTTTTTCAAGTGCACGTGGCCCACAGTGCGAAATCACATATTTTTAACGGGACCATGGCTCTTTAATTTACTTTTTTTTGTGCTTGAGGATTCGAACACCAAGACTTGCTTATTAAATGAATTTTTTTTGCTTATTATATACTGCTTAATACCGAGGTTCGTTTGGAAAAAGTGGCCCAGCTAGCGGGCGTAGCTCCCTATCTGTCTAATATATCTTGCTTAATAGCTTTAAAAAATATTATTTTTTAATTTCAGGAATGTGTTTTTGATATTTACAGTATAGATTTAGAAGGTTTTTATTTTGAGACATTTCCAGTTACTTAGATGCAGGTGATAAATATCATCATATTTTACCCGGCTACAACAGTATACGAATTATAACACAATATCAGTTAATATTGCTCCTTTTTACACTCTCTGAATTAGGTTAATTTGTTATGAAAATGCTACAATATGTACAGTCGACACCGGTTATAACGTACCTCGAATATAACGTACTTTCGCGCATTAGGTTCTCTGATGATAGTCCTATATGAAATACTATATAATATAATGATATGCAATTTCGGCTATAATGGACTATGCCAAAACCTTAATCAGTTTTGAACGTACATTTTTAGATTTGAATGTAATGTCGAATTTGAGTGCTAATCTTGCATTTACTGTTTTTAAATAGGTAAACAATTTCGGAAATTTATGCCAATGATCTTTATACTCTTTTTCACCAAAGAGACAGTTGTTTTAATTTACTCATCGAATTCGAGTAGTGAATGCCATTTCTTATTGTCCGACTTCCCCAACAGCTAGAAAGAATAAGGGGAGGAATAGTAATATTAGAAACTCTTTATAAGGGGCTAAGAGACTAAAAGTATTATGGAGACAATATTTTTGTTTGTAGTATTTAAGGCGACAGTGGACGTTCAAAATCATTTTTTACAGTTTTTACTCAATTGTTTTGAAATTTAATACACATATAACTTGTCTATTAATTAAGAAAATTATTTAATTTCATTAAAAAATACTAATATGCAAATGATTTATTAATTAATATATGTTAATTAATGATGCATTTTAAAAATGTTCCATGCGCATCAAAGTTTGTTTCAGAAACTTGGTTTTTATTTTTTAGGATAGCTTTATAATATATTAACAGAAATTGCTATACATTTGAAAATTATACTAAGTATCTTGACAGAAAAAAATTATAAACAAATAATATTGATTATTTCGGATGAAATTCTGCTATAAAAAATTGCATGAAATACAATTTTTGTTTTAAATTAAATAATTTGCGTATATTAATAGCAAGTTTTGTAGTAAAGGATATAAGCAACAATATTACCAAGTATTTTTAAAATTGGTATAAAATTAAGACACATGGAACATTTTGAACTAACTCAGTGGACGAAAATTCTCATTTTGAGAAAACTGGATTTAAAGTTTTACATTAAGTGTAGGTTTAAAATTTTAAAAATAATCAAGATATTTGCATTTTTTTCAAATTATGTCATGATTGTTTAGTCTAGCAATTAAAATTCAATAAAAATTAAGTATTACCAAGAAAATAGAACTATAGATGTTTAAAACATAAATGTCAATTTTCTGCGTATTTCCTTATAAAATTTCATTTTATTGAAGTATCAATGGAAAATTACTATTACATGTTTAAATTTATACAATGTATCACTTATAAGTACACATTTATAGTTAAGATCAAATAATAATAATAATAATAATGCAATTGCTATAAAAGTCTCAGTCAATGACTTACTCAATTCGACAGAAATTCTCATTTTGAAAAAAATTTGATATGATTTTCATTTATTTAAAATATTACTAAAAAAATTACTTCTACATGTTTAAATTTACACAATGGATAATATATAAGTACACATTTATAGTTAATATAAAATAATAATGTTGCAATTATTATATAATAAAAAATATATATGCACTGCTCAAAACAATTAAAGGATATTTGAAGTTTTATATAAAATAAAGATATAAACGAAATTTTTTTTGCCGAAAATAGAAGAAGAGAATCACAAATGCAAATTTTTCTGGTTTTCAAACTGTGGAGTATGCAAATTTTGAGTTCGAAGTCAAAAACATCGCTTCAGCGGCAGCGAATGAAATTTGACTTTCAACTGGATAAAAGAGAATGAATATAAGGATGATCGGCATTCAGTGATTGCTTTGTTTCGATGAGTACGATGTCTCAACGAAGTCATTTGACAGATTCAGAAGCTTGGAGAATTGTTGGTAGGTTAGAAGGGGGCCAAACTCAAGCCGAAGTAGTGCAAGCCATTGGAGTGTCACAAAGTGTCATTTCCAGGACCTGGAACCGTTTGTTGGAGAGTGGATGTGCAGGCCGAAGACCAGGGCAAGGTCGTAGACGGGCAACAACGCCCAATGAAGATCGGTATTTAGCGTTAACAGCTCGGAGACACCGAAACATGAACGTTACTTTTCTCCAACAACATCTTCGCTCGGCTACAGGCACCACGATTTCAACTCAGACTGTTCGAAACCGGCTCAATGCTGTAGGTCTGTATGCTCGCCGACCGATGGTATGTGTTAGATTAACATCAAGGCATCGTCGCGACCGCAGGGAGTGGGCAACCGAACATGTCAACTGGAGGAGAAATGAATGGAGCAATATTCTGTTTTCTGACGAGTCCCGTTTTTCTGTGCATCCGGATAATAGGCGTATTTTCATCTGGAGGGACCGTGGCAGTAGGAATAATCCTGCGTTCGTGCACCAAAGTGTCAGATTTGGCGGTGGAGAAGTGTTGGTGTATGGTGGCATCTCCATTGACGGGCGCACTGACCTCTACATCATTCGAGATGGAGCTCTGATTGGTCGCCGATATAGGGATGAGATCCTCAGACCTATTGTAGTCCCTTACGCTGCAGCAATCGGAGGTAACTTCATTTTAATGGACGATAACTGCAGGCCACATCGTGCAAACCTGGTGGAGGATTTCCTTTTCGAGGAAGGAATCGTTCGAATGGAATGGCCAGCGTGTTCTCCTAACATGAATCCAATCGAGCACGTTTGGGACGCTCTAGGAAGACGAGTTTCTGGCCGCCAACAACCTCCACAAACTCTCCAAGAACTGGAAAGAGCTCTTCTGGAAGAGTGGGGCAGAATACCCCAACTCGTCATTAATAGCCTCATTGAGTCCATGCCTCAAAGGTGTTCAACGTTGCTGGCTGCCCGTGGAAACCATACCCCCTACTGAAAGTGATTTTCTTTGAAGAAAACACCTTTTCTTATTCTTTTTTTTCTCATATGCACAAATTGTGTTTTTTTCCTTTTGTACACAAATGCGCAATAAAATGCATTTTTTTCTGCCAAACATGTGTAATTTATTCTCATATAACCTACTATGTCTGTCGACCATGTATCAATCAGCTAAAAAGTTTCCCAGATACAAAATCCACCTAAAATTGCAATATCCTTTAATTGTTTTGAACAGTGTATATCAATCAACGACTTACTCAGGTCGACGAAAATTCTCATTTTGAAAACACAACGCTAAAGTTTTATTTTAAGTTTAGATCAATATTTTTAAACTCATTCAGCAAAATGTGCTTGTTTTTATAAATTATATTATATTTGCTTAGTCCAGCAGTTAAAAAAAAATAGAAATAACAAAGTAATTAGGGCTGTAAAACTTCTAAACATAAATCTTATAAAAATACTTATAAATATATCTAATAAAAATACGAAATTTAATATAAAACTTGCAGTTGAAATTTATATTTTACCTAAAATTGCCCAGCCCCATAAGATAAATCTTCTGCTTTTATTTTTTTGCATTATCAGATGCATTTTTAAACTTTTTCATATTTCTTTTGTATTTATATGATTCAGTTGACCTAATATTTATTTGTGCACTTCTACGTTTATCTCGTCTATTTGCGATTTCACATGAAACAGTTCCTTCACAGTCATTAATTTTCAAAGATGCAGCATACCCCAAATTAAATTCACTAACTGCTGATATGACAAACAGTTCTAGTCGTTTTTTAACACAAAAACTTCTTTAGGGCATTTACTCCAATTGCAGCTGTGAAGAGACTCATTTGCATTTTGAGTTTTTGCAGAAGAACATCGTGTCAACAATTCTGTTGACAATAATATCTGATAAATGGGAAGAATTTTCGAAACAACAGTCTGTGATAAAACAGTTTTCATAGTGGAATGCTTTTTTGGTTTGTCCTTTGCATATAATGCTCGCTGGTGAAAGCACCATGATGAAGATCCTTCAGGACACTTTGAATGCTGTGGATTATCGTTCGTTGACATGGAAAGATATAAAGATGCTAAAAAAGCCGTTTTCATTTTATTAACGTCTGGAGCATTGTCTTTTATAGGTTTTCTATAGTACTTTTGCAACTTCATAACTGTTGCTTCTGTTAACTTGCCTCGCTTCTTGCCACAAAGTGTAATTCCTTTGGTTTTGCATTCTTTAATTTTATTTCGTATACCAGTGCCTAACCTTTTTGCAACATGGTTTATGCATTCTTCTTTCTCGATACTTTTTTTTCCTTACACCTTTTTCTCATTCAAAAACTGAAATGTTTTTGAATCTCCATCTGACATCATTTTTGTGTATCACATTTTACCAATTTCAATTGACCGTTTCCAGAGAATCAGAGCAGCATGCATTTTCATGCTGTTTGACGATCCAGAAATTTTTTTCTGGCACTCGGATGAATGGGAACTGCTTCATACAGAATATTCTGCAATATTGTTGCCAGGATCTCGAAAAGTAGTTGTACAATCGGGACAGTACTTAGACAAGATTTCAAAATCTACGACTAAGCCTGCCAGGATATCGATAACGATGCCAATGCCATAAAGAGACGTGTGACCACGCTTTTGCCAAGTACCATCGTATGATACACCAGATGTCTAATATATCTGTTTCAGCAAGAGACGGATCAACTTCTAGGTATTTTTCTTTTATTGCAGCATGTGATATTTTTAAAATTTTAGATTTTGTTTCCGCATTATTTGAAGAAAGATGGTCTAAGCAACTTGAAAATTGACTTGATCCATTGCAGGTTCTTCTCAGACTTGATCCATTGCAACTTGATCCATTGCAAGTATACCTAGTATCATAGAAAATGTTTCTAGAGCTGAATACCCTTTACCAAAAGAAAGAAATGCTTTAACAAATTTATTATTTATATCAAATTTTCTGGAAAAAGATTGACGTGAACTACTGTAAAAAGAATTAGAGACATATTTACAATGTTTACACTGGAGTTTAATGTTAGCTGAGTAACCAAATGTATTACCAGTAGAAATAGTTAGATATTGTGTTTGGCATTCAGGGCAGCATACATGACTTAAAAAGATGAAAACAATTTTTTATCAATAATTATGTAATTTGAATCAACCTGTGATTCAACAGAAGTTGAATCAATGCTATCAACACTCTTTTCATTTTCTGTTATATCAACAGATGAAACAGGTGAAGAGTTATTCCATCGTTTTGAAATATTCGCTAATGAAGCCCTTTTACGCTTCGAACATCTGCCTTTAGGTTTACGATAACGAGAACTTATTAGATCCATTCATAAAAGAGATAGTAAATGCAAAATAAAGTATAAAATTATGTCACAGTGCAGAAACTATTTCAAAATTTCATAACTTTAAAACTTTTTGATGCAAGATGTTAGATAAAATAAACTACGCTCACGCTACGAATATAAACTAACATTGAGTAATACAGTTATACAGTTGCGATTAAAGAAAACAGTAACAGTAGAAGTTGCGGGAAATTAAAAGCATGGAGGAAACTATTCATATGGCTTTGCAGCTAGACTGTGCTGTTTTGACAGGTGCCTTTTAACTCTGAAACCGATTGTTTACGATAGAAAAACAGCTGTATCTCCACGAAAAATTATCCGATTCAAATAATTTCTTTTTATTTGAAAACAGAAGATTGCCAGAATATATTTTTCAAAAAATCAGAAAATTGATTTTTTTTTACGTTTTTGGCGATTTTGAACATCCACTGTCGCCTTAATAACAATGGATATCACATTCGAAATACAAATGTTTCACAGAAAACGTGCCTCTGTGGTTTAAATAATGCTTTTTTCCCAACAAAACACAACAATGAGTTTCTTCTATAATGTTGAAATAAGTAACAACAATAAACAATTATTGAAAAAATTAATATTGAAACAATTAACAAATTTCTCATTCTCACAAAAAAATTTCAAACTAGCAGGTTGAATTAATATTAAACTGATTTTAAACCATATTTTCCAGTAAATATATATATATATATATATATGTGTGTGTGTGTGTGTGTAAATTTGTATTTGTATCAATTGAATTGAGTTTTGAACGCCATCATCTGCGAAATTAGCCAGGTTCTGATAAGTATGTTCACAATTCATCTTCATATTGACGATTCACCTTCTTGACGATTTATCTGACTTCATGTTGACGATATATCTTCATTAATTGTATCTGTGCTGGATATACGTCACACTCCAGGATTCAATAAAATTGAGAAGAGAAAAAGCAAAATAAGACATCTACTACGGCACACTATTTCAACTAACTTCGTCGAAGGTTTTTATGATGTTGTCTCAAGTTCTGGTGCCAACAATTAAGAAACTGGATCTGGATGGTAAACATATGAACCTAAAACCAGAAGACGTAATATAGGAGATTTCATGGATAAGTTTCTTGACTCCTAGAGAGAAGAAATGAGCTTCATACCTGCGGAAAAAAGTGCACAGGATGTGAAGCATGGTTGCAAATATTTCTTTTAATTTATGGAATGTTTAATTTTTCAAAAAGAAACAATAAATAGACATTTCATAGAATTATGAATGAACAAGATCATTCCTCTTAGAATGATCACCGAATTCAGGGGAGGACAGGAGAATAGTGATAACGGCCATAAAAGAAAATATATGAAAAAAGCGCGACTAACGTAGTTACCTATGTACATTGAGTAAGAAATATTTTTTTTCTTGCGTAACTTGCTTATTAGCTTAAAAAGATTATTATTTTTTAATTTAAGGAATTCTTATTTGTACAAAAAGAGACAAAATTACTCATTTCCCCGATTAATGGATTATCGAGTACACTTCTTTATAAACGATAACGAATTCTGTGCATCAGAAAATGTGGCAACTTCTATGAAATATAAAATGAAGAAAGTGCCAATATCAAACGAACATATACTACATTTGGTAAGAAATTATTTTTACTCTTATAACTTGCTTAATAACTTTAAAAATTATTTTTTTAATTTCAGGAATGCCTATTTTTACAAGAGGATACAAAAAATAGGCATCTCTATGATTTAAGAATAAACAAGAACACTCCTGTTAGAAGGATCATCGAATTTCATGGATGGCAAGATAACGGTGGCAACAGCCATAAGAAAATAAAAAGAGTGCGCATATAAGAGGTACGTGTGCTACACTGAGTAAGAAATTATTTTTTTTCATACTTACCTTATTAATTTTAAAATATAGATTTTTTTTTATTTCAGGAATGTCTATTTTTACAAGAGGACACAAAAATAGACATTTCTCAGATTCATGGGTGAACACGATCATTCCTCATAGAATGATCACAGAATTCTGTACATGAGAAAAAGGTGGCAATGCCCATGCGGATGATAAAAATCTACAATTAATTGAATTTTTAAATAGAGAATTTGATTTAACGATGACCAATGACCGCAGTCTTAGCGAGATACAAAACTACAATTGATGCAGTCATTACAAGACATTTAGATGAAATTGAATCAAAATTGTTTGTTTCCTATTTTAGTTACCATAAACCTATAGTATCAATTTTGGAATATAATGATAATGATAATGATGATGACAATGATGATCATGGAATAGTTATTGAAATTATGGATGAAAACTTATAAGTTTCATGGGTATTTATTTCAAAGAATACCAATTGACTATATTTCATATTTCATGTATTTGTAAATTTATGTTTTAAACAATAGATTGCAATTTTTATATATAAAATAATATGCATTATTTTTCATGTACAACAGTGCAATAAATGAACATTGTAATATAATTTTTGTAGTAGTAGTTTATAATGATTTTTCTAAGTACGCTCGATAAAGCAATGATTTTTTTTTTTTTTTAAATTCATGCAAAAATATATATTTTTGCTTCTGTATTACTTTTACGAAGAAAATTAAGAAAATTGTTCCTGATAGGATAATATGTCTGTAGTGTTTTGTTGTTGTGCAGACAAATAAAGTAATAAAAGAAAGGGAAAAAAATTGTAGATCGTCGCATCTGCAAAATTAAGTAAAAATTTAGTGTTTTTTTTTTTTTTTTTTTTTTTTTTTTTTTTTTAGCAAAATGTATAAATATAAATATATTTTTTTGGATTTTCTTTCAAGAAGTAAGTGTCAGTAATGCCGAACCAAAATGATTACCTCTTGCTAAGCGTAAGCGTCAGCTATGACACCTAACATCACCTATGAATAAACTTCGGCACTATTACAGCTAATCTGATTTTTAATTAGTTAATTTCATTTAATATTTCGGAAGTTTTTAACTTACGAAATTTCTCAACTAATTTGTAAAAATCCTGTACAAAATTTTGAACTGAACGTGTTTTTGTATTCTATGGGTATGATCGTCGTATATTTGCAAAAATATTCAGAAATTCTATCATAGAAGAGAATGAAATCTCTCTAAAAACTTTTTTTCACGGTCCACTGCGAGATAGTATAGAATGGAAAATCCACAAAGTCTGCTGGGCTATCCACGAAGTCTCTCTATTACGAAAATCTAAAAAAAATCTATTATTTTTTATCTGAATGCCAGGAGAATTAACTTATACCTACAAGTACAGTGAATCATGTGAAAACGGAATAGTAAGGGACCAGAAGACTTTCCATTTGTTAACCCCTAAATGCGTGATTTTTTTTTATTTTGTTTCGAAAAAATTACATATGACTTTCTGAAAGATTTATTACACAGTAAAAATAATGAAAAAAAAAATCAGAGGTACGTTTTTCATACAGTACGTCAATCTTTTCTTATATTGCACATCTGCAATACAAATAAAAATGGCTGCTTTGGGCTAAAATATTGAAAATTAGTAAATATAGTAAAATATAAATATAAATCTAAAAATAAAATATAAAAATTAATAAATAAAGTAAGTATGAATCCGAATATTTTATTTTATATAAATTTTCCTTTTATAAAACTTAACCTTAAACCCTTTAATTCTCACGATAGAATAAGTTCTAAAAATCACGTAGTTCAGAGAATTCGACTTTACACCAGAAAGTTTTAATAGTTAATTTCAATTCATTTAAATACGAAATGTCTCTTACAAATTAAAGCAAATGTTGCTATTTTTATTTTCTGGTATGAATTAAGAATACACGAATTAAAAAATCTATTAAATTCGAAGCACTGTTGTTTGCATATATGCAAAGTTGCACATTGAAGTATTAAAGGTTTTCATGTTAATAGGTAAAATTGGACGGTAACACTAGCCAACAAAAAAAATATTTTTGACAGTTTCCTGGTTCTAGATAGTCAATTCCTACTAATTTGGGGTTGAAAAAAATGAATATGTAAATAGAAATTTTTTATTAGCTCTTGTTTTCAAGATACAATACAGCCCACTTGAGAAAGACACACGACATCCCACACATCGATTTAAAAGCAATTTGGTGAAGAAAAAAATTCTTATGTAATAAATGCAATATTAAAGGTATGTTTCACTAAACAATGTTCATTTTTCAGAAAGCAATGGTTGTTTTTAGCCTATTCTTGCAAACGTTTCCTTTTGAATTGCCTCTTGTATGTCAACGCCGGACCATCTCTTGTAACAATCCAACAGTAGTCGACCAGCATTGACTCATCCCAACGACTGCGTTCCATTACTGAGATATCTTTGTGCAATCTTTCACCGTGCTCACCACTAACAACTCTTAGGTTTTAGGGAAAAAATCAAGATGGGAGTGTAGGAAATGAAGTTTCAGAGACATTTTTCATCCAAGGTCATGGTAGTTTTGTAGTAGTTCTTTCACCAACTGTTGGTAGTTCTCGGCTTTTTTGTTACCAAGAAATCCACGTACCACATCTTCCCAGCAAGCTTCCCAAGCTGCTTTCTCTTTCCCTTCCAAAACTTTATCAATAGAAGGGTCCTTCATTATTGTGCGTTTTTCAGGGCCCACAAAAGTTCTCTCTTTAACCTTTTATTCACTCAGTCTTGGAAATTTTTCTTTAAGGTACTGGAAAGCCTTTCCATCTTTGTTTATGGCTTTCACGAAGCTCATTAATTCCAATTTAGTGTGCAGGGGTGGAAGCAGAATGTTTGGACATTTCTATCCTCGGGATTTAGATTTCTTGAAGGCCATTAGTCTTTTATGTAGTGAGAGTTTCTATCTCCACTGTCCCACAAACACAGAAAACAGCAATACTTGGTGTAGCCTAATTGCATTCCCAGGAAAAAAGCAATAATTACTTTCAAGTCACCACAAACCTGTCATTTATGATCCTCGTATTTGATTGACTAATGAAGTAATTTCACATTCCAGTAAGTTTCCTGCATGTGATCAGAATGTCCACTGGGAATGGAAGGAATAATGTTGCCTTTGTATAGAAAGACTGCTTTCAAACTAAGTTTAGAGGAGTCTATAAATAATCTCCACTTCCGTGGATCACAGTTATGTTCATTGAATTCATCAAACCATTAACATCAGTACAAGCAACAACATGTTCTCAAAGATATGAAGAATTAACTTTTCTTTTCAAAGAAATGAAGAAGATTCTTGTGATGACCCCTGTATTCTGTGATCTTGACTTCTAGTTGGATTCTACACAGAGAATGCAGTTGAGGGGGAATTACAGCTATTAGGAGTTCCAACTTCCGAACATTCGATTTCCCATAAAACAGCCATAGTGAGATTTTTCAAGTTGGTCCCTATCTTGAAAACAAGAGCTAATCTCAACTTTTTATGTCGATTTTCGTGTTTAGCGAGACAAAATACTTCGGAAATAACTATTTTTGAGCCCGAAACATTTTTGATGTTGGGTAGTGTAATCCACGCGTCTAGGGCATAAGAGCCAATAAGTTTAAGACAAGATTTCCTCTTAGACAGGAATCTGTTTTCGCACTTTTAATATGTTCCTTTAATATAAAGAAAACAATTCTTTGATGTTATTTTAATTATTCGTCTTAAAAAAAATCAGAAAATTATGTATTACATAAATCCAAAATATATTATAAAACTAAGCAAAAATACAGTCTTGAATTTTTTCCAAAAAAGTAAAATGCGGTAGGAATGATAAAAATGCATTTCAGAATAAATTTCTGGATTTTTTGAGAACATTTTATGTTATGTATTGCATTTAGTAAACAGACATGAAGGTTATTAGGTTTAAAGTTATTGTATACAAATTTCATATCTCTTGATATGGTTTTTTTCTTTTGATAATCCGCGAATGCAGAGTAAGATCACGCACTCAGCTAGATAAAACGTCGTTTTTCCCTGTTTTGAAAAACCTTTTAGAATAAGTGATAAAAAGATTTACTATATACTTATTATAAATAGTTATTATGGAGATTAAGTAGTCTGTAACTCTGTTATGAAAAGATATTTCTGAAATATTTATTAAAAGATAAAGTCATTATTTTATTTAATAGTTTTACACTACAGACGTAAAAGCTCTATCAAAATGGCCAAGCGATATCGAGAAACCTAGAAAAATCAAAGTGTTTTAACTTCCGAAAGTCATGCAAAAGGGTAAAATTGTAATTTTATTTTCTCTGCATTTTGTTTTATATGTTAAGAAAATACGATTCTTTCAACATTACATATACGAGGTGGAACCCGTCGAAATTCGACGAAAGAAAGTCTTTAAGAAAGAACTGTTTCATTGATTTATAATAAATCTACAAAATTAGTTACAGTAAAAAGTACATACTATATTGGTCAGTCTAACTCTTCAACAAATATTATTTTAAGCTAAAATTAACAAAATACTATAAAATTCAATAATCCAATTTATTAAAAGAAATAAAACCGAAATTCTCCGGATTTATAACAGACGATATTTTAAAAATAGTATACGCATTATAATTTCTATTTTTTTTCCTTTCAATTTTAGAGAAAATGGAGTGATTCTGTTGCCACAATGGACAAAATTGGTACAAAAAACTGTAAAAAAAATTAATATCTCAAAAATAAATTGAGATACAGCTTTGAAACAAATTGAATTTAAAAGTACATTTTTTTCTCTATACGACAGTGTAAAAATTTAAAATGTATCATGTGTATAAGTGTAAAATTTGCAGTACCAAAAATTGCATAACAAAAATTGCATGGGAAAATTTTGCGCATTTTAATTTCTATTTCTTTTTCTTTTTTTCCCTTTCAATTTTAAGAGAAAATGGACTGATTCTGTTGCCACAATGGACAAAATTGGTACTAAAAACTCTAAAAAAATTAATATCTCAAAAATAAATTGAGATACAGCTTTGAAACAAATTGAATTCAAAAGTACATTTTTTTTCTATACGACTGTGTAAAAATTAAAAATGTGCGATGTTTAAAAGTATAAAATTTGCAATAACAAAAATTGCAAACCCGAAATTGAATGGGAAAGTGTTGCCATTCGCAAAATGACGTATGCGTTACGCACAGATACGTTTGGCCTTTATAATATAGATATAAAAAACTTAATTACAAACATAAATATAATCCTTGAGAGCTGTAATCATTCTTCAATGTATTGAAAATCAATTAAATCTATAGAGTTATATTATCTTAAATATTGCTAATATTGCAGTGAAACATGAATCATATAGTAAACAGAATATTATGTTTGAAACACTTAGAGGGTTAAAACTTGGAAATTTGAATGTAATTTTGGAATTCACCGCCCACAACATAACTCCATAAACGAAACGGACACGTATTACTGGATTCAGCACATCGATTTTCACAAACTTCACATCAGTTTATATGGAATGACATTTAACTCTTTCGGGTCCGATTTATTTTTTCAATTTTGAGAACAAAATGACTTTTACTTTAAAATTACTATATTATTTATAGACTAAATATATTGACTATATCTAAATAGATTTACTGAAGTTTAAAGATTGTCTCATTGCCTGAAATCTAACGAAGGTATTCATTTTGTGAGCTATTAAATTCATAATGATATGATAACAGGTTGAGGAAGAATTTTTTGGAGACGTTTGGAAAATATCATATTACAAGAGGGTTTAACAGGTATTACAGTTTTCTAATGTTTTTTGCGTTTTATCTCACATAATTCGTTCAAAAAAGTAACTTATATTGTTAATTTAAAGAGTGAAATATATCTATAAAATAAACGAATCGCCAATGCTTACAAAGACGCTATCCATTTTAAAGTGTTCCAGAAAATACTTTATTAGTTTCTTGACCATTTTTTTAAAAATCTGAAATTTTTTGTGCAACAACCCTAACATGATGGACGTTCAAAATGACCGTTATTTAAATTTTATTAGTTTTTGTTGTGCATGGCGAAAATCTTTGTTTCATATAGGTTGTGGTCAAATGCGCAGCTCACATTGCGCGCGCGCTCAGAAATTTTTGTTTGGAGTACGCCTTATCAAAACAAGGGATTTTAAAATAGTTCAATTATTGCATTATTTTTATGGTTCTAAACAGGTAAAACAATGACTATATTTCTTTATCTTTTCAAAATATGAATCAAGACTACCTTATCATAATATTATTACCATATATGATATTATGATAAGGTGGCCTTGATATGAATTTTCGTAATAGAAATACATACCTGTGACCACTCATTTAAATCCAAGATATTCAGGAAAAGCATCACGTGATCTACTTCACCTACTTTAGTCTATTCAGCATTTAAAATAAGACAGCCGACCTTACTCAAAAGTTGACGTGAGCTATTCAGAAAATTTGTTGGGCGATTTGTTCACGTCATTGTGCGTTTTGTGCTTCTGTTGTATTGGTTGTGATATGTTTGGTAGGTTGATTGATACCATTTAACAATTGAATTTATGATTAAAAAAATTTAACTTTTTGACAATTTTCTTTTTACTTATTCAAAGATGATTTATCAGTTGCTTTATATTTTTCTTGATAAATAGAATGCTGTTAATCAACCAAGATTATGATATCAACGTATTACAATATTTATTTTTAAGCTACTATTCTGGATGGATTTCAGTGGAATTTGCACTGTCAGTTTGAGAACTTTTCAGAAAAGGTTTTAGTGTATTTCTTATTTAATAATTGCAAATTTTAATACCGCGTGGATAACAGACTAAAATATATCATAAAACAGGAGAAACAAATGGCACTCAAAATCATGTTAATATAAGCAAAATACTTGTATAATACTGGTATAAAAGACTCTTCAAATATTCCATAAGCATGTTTTTGGCAATTGAAACCTATCCCTCCCCCCTCTCCCAACTTTTACTTTTTTCTATCTTTACAAGAAAGGATTCGTGAAATTTTTAAAAATCCGTTTTTCGACGGATTTACATGTTTTAGCGGTCAAAGAACCTGAAAAACATGTTTTTACAAAACGTCTGTTTGTGAGTTGTGAGATTGTCTGTCTGTTTGTATGGACAAAAATGTTGTGGGCACTCTATCTCAAGAACTAATGCGCGGAATTTCACAAAACTTTGGATTATGTTAGACCTTGATATAAACTAGATCTGATTAGTTTTTGGTGTATATCGCTCAACAGATGGCACTGTTATGAGTCACAATTTCCAGAATAGCCATATCTCAAAAACTATCGCATGGATTTTCATAAAACTTTAAATTTAGTTTGTACTTGATAAAACATGGTGCATCTTTTGCTGCAAATCGTTCAATAAGTAGCTCTGTCATGGTGCATTATTTGTGATTATCGCAATAGCTCTATCTCGAGAGCTAATGCACGAAATTTTCTGAAACTTCAGTTTCAGTTAGTCCCCGATATAGATTAGTGTTGTTTAGTTTTTGTTGTAAATCGCCCAACAGATGGAGTTGCTATGTTTCTTTTTCACGATTTCGCAGTAAATGTATTTAAAGAACTAATGCATGGATTTTTCATCAAACTTCAGATTTAGTTTGCATCTGATAAAAAAAGAATTATCCTGATTAGTTTTTACTGTGCATCATCCAACATGTGGCGCTGTTATGCGGATTCTTTTTAAAAAAAGATTTCAGTACCCCTTTCTCAAAAACTAATGCACGAATTTTCATCAAACTTAAGTTGTTGCTTACTAGATTTTGGTTTAAACCACCTAACCGGTGGCGCTGCTATGCAGCATTTTTCAGGAAATATTAACATGCATAATATAGAAGAAAGCTTTGGGATTGCCACATCTGACTAGTTTTTAACATCAATAATTTAATTTAAAAAATAGGACTTAATTCAAATAAAAGAAAAACCCTACTCGATTTAAAAAAATATAATAATAAATGCTTGTTTTATTTCTCTAGAATTCTGTTTAAGAAGACGTCTTAGATCGCTGTTTTAGAAGAACTTAGCCATTTGTAAAATTTAAATTTGAACATGCCCATATCTATTCCGATGCTGCTCAAGCCATTTTTTCCATATCTGTTATGATATTTGTAAGGGCGATTTTTGGGTGGTGTCGTTCCAAGTCATGTATAGACGAATTTGGGTGCAGTTATATTGGCCGCTAGTAAGAGCTCCTTTTTTAGACGGCAGAATTAGGTTACACTATAATCCCAAGATTGTTTAGCAACAACACAGGTAAACCAAATAAATGAGAAACACCAGTAATGTCTCTTCGCAGCTTTTTATTGAGATATGCAGGAATGAGCAGAGGAATACATTCCTCAGAGAGTGACCCTTGGAAACACAGTTTAAAGAGCTACATGATGAAAATACGTCTTTTTTGGACGACCGGCAAAATCCAAGTGAAATTACAATCAGTACAGATGTTGATTAGCGATTTGGCTTGCGGTTTTTGCCAAAACCCTTTGTATAATTGCCGACTTAGGCGATAATTATGCAGAGAGAGACAGAACGCGTTCTTAAGTACACAGCCGATTGATACTCTGTAAATTATGGGAGTAAGCACAAAAGGGTTAATAGAGTCATTTCGTAGTATCATTCACTGCATCAACTCTCAACGGAACGATGAAAAACATCTGCTTACATTCACATATTATGCCCTAAATTAGAAGAATCAATGAGACGCATCCACGAAATAATTTGCAGGACAAAATGTTTATGAAGAGAAAGGAAATCGTTAGCAGCTGTACAAAAATTAGATTTTATTTTAGTTATTGAAATCGCAAAGACAGCTTTCAACGACACTAGGAGAAGCGCAGATTAAAAACAATTGTTTTTTTTTTTTTGTTTTTTTTTTTTTTAATATTAGCTATTCATTACATCAGACAAAATCATGTAAGAGAAATGAATTAATGAAAGCTTTTCCATACTTAATAGAATATTAAACTGCGGGAAAAGGGCGCAATGAATACCTAATTCCTAAATTATAAAGATTAACTGAAATTCAATTTTATAAAAGGAATAAAATTTGACCAAAAACTATATATAATGGAATCTCCATTATATATAATGTTTCCAGTTTTATTTGATATTCTTCGTCGCTTTCTTTTCGGATGCAATTTTGATCAACTTATCTTAATTGATCTACTCAACATCTTCCATATTTTCCTCGAATTTTACGATGTACACAAGTTCATTTTGCTAGATGAGTAGCAATTCTCAATGGTCTTATAAGGTAGGCCTTCCCGCTTTTTTCAATATATGGAATTTTTTTGTGTCTCTTTGCTTACATCTGAGATGCATGGTATTGGCCACAAATTCCACAAGTCTTAATACCACAAGTCACGGATTACTGCGTCTTTATAGAAGGGAAAAAATAGTCATACGGCATCTTTAAAATCCCTTTGCTATAATATTCATTTTAAGGCTTAAATGTATAAATTCCCCCTCCTCACTTGTAATGATGACATTTGATGGTTGCATCCTTTTAATTGGAAGAGGAATGAATCATCCTTTTAATGTATAAAAAAATCCACTACGTGCAGTAGAGAAACAATTCTTACTCCGAATTTTACAATTTGAAACGGATTTTTTTTTAATTGAAGGATTATTATTATTATTATTACAGTGTGTAGAAGATCTCAAAAATGACAACTTCCTAAGTAGAATAACGGCAACTTTAAAAGTTGAATAACGGTAACCTCCTAAGTACGGTCATTTTATAGTGGTCATAGTCATGGTTACTATTAAGAGATTTTACTATAATAAACAATTTTTTAAAAAAAAGTAATAATTTTTTAGAACCTTTTTTTCACTTTTGTATTCATCATTAAAAAAAAAAAAAAAATACCCTCTTTATAGTATTATCCTAGTCCTTTCTTCCTTATTTTCTTTCTTTTTTTTCACTGAAAAAAGTTCTATTTTTTATTTTCCTCGACTTGGATGGAAAAAAAAGGATTTATTGTAGAGAAATCTAATTATTTCCTTACTATGATAATCAATCTTCCTCTAGACTTCTAAAATATTTGCATATTTATTAAATCTTTTCTTTCTACTGCTTTAACGGAAATAAAAAAAATAAATAAAATAAAATCTCCAAGAATACAAATTACACATTAAGAAAAAATATTACACCTATGTTGAACAGGTCCATATACATTTTCTCTTTTAGAAGAATTGAAATATTATAACCAAATAAAATTCTTTTATGTAAAAATAGCATGACATATTTCAGTACTGTTTGAATTTTACATTTGCATTTCAGTAAGTTTTTATTAATATAGTAATAATAATGAGATCCCAATTTTCGATGGGCGAAATTTTTTTTTTTTAATTCAGAATTATATATACGAGGTGGAATCCGTCGAAATACGACGAAAGAAAATCTTTAAGTAAGAACTGTTTTATTGATTTATAATAAGTATACAAAATTAGTTACAGTAAATATGCATCTTATATTGGTCAATCTAACTCTCTAACAAATATTATTTTAAGCTAAAATTAACAAAATACTATAAAACTTAATTATCCAAATTATTAAATGAAAAAAAAACCGAAATTCATCGGATTTTATAACAAACGATATTTTAAAAATAGCATACGCATTTTAATGTCAGTTTTTTTTAACTATTATTATTAGTTTTAAAAGAAAATTGAGTGATTTTGTTGCCACAACTGCAAAATTGGTACTAAAAACTATAAAAAAATTAATACCTCAAAAATAAATTGAGATACAGCTTTCAAACAAATTGCATTTTAAAATGAATTTTTTTCTCTATAGGACGGTGTAAAAATTAAAAAGGTACGGTGTTTAAAAGTATAAAATTTAGAGTGTCGAAAATTGCAAAACGGAAATTACATAGGAAAGTGTTATGCATTGTAATTTATTTTTTCCCCTCAATTTTAAGAGAAAATGGAGTGATTTTGTTGCCACGATTACAAAATTGGTACAAAAAACTATAAAAAAATTAATATCTCAAAAATAAATTGAAATACAGCTTTCAAAGAAATTGCATTCGAAAGTGCATTTTTTTTTCTATACGACGGTGTAAAAATTTTAAATGTGCGATGTTTAGAAATGTAAAATTTACAGTAGCCAAAAATTGCAAAACCGAAATTGCAGGGGAAAAGTGTTGCTATTCGCAAAATGACGTATGCGTTACGCACAGATACGTTTGGCCTTTATAATATAGATATAGATATAAAAAAATCACAATTTAACCTTCAAAATATTTATTTTTAGAATTTTATCTATTTATGATCGAGATCCTCAAATCTAAACTAATGTGCCAAAGTCGTCAAACACAGGGTTCCACCTAAAGCCGTGTACAAACTTTGAGGAGGGAACATCATTAGAGATCATAATTAGATAAGAGAGCATGGGCGGAAATGTAACCCTAACGGAATAAAAAGACGCAAGACAGTACGACCACAACACAGAATATAGTCTAAAACGCTTTATTACACAAAACAATGACAGGGTCAATCCATTTCATGTGGTCCAGAAAATATTTTTTTGGTCGCTCGACCATTTTTAAAAAATCTGAAATTTTTTGTACAACAATCCTAACATGACGGAAGTTCAAAATGACCGTTCTTTTAATTTTACTATTTTTTGTTTGTGCATGGCGGCCATCTTTGTTTCATCGTGTGCAGCGATTTTCTCAGATACTAGGATACACAAAATTATAAATATCTCGTCTTCTATTTTCCCAATTGAAATGGGGTTTGCAGCATTTTGTTCAGAATAAAATAAAATAAATATACAGTGATAGAAAAAGTTTGAAAAATAAATTTCTACAGGTGAAATTGTAGCACAAAATGTACGATTTTTTCCAAAATCTATCCGTTTGCAAGAGGAAAATTTTCATGCAAGAGCAACTGTCAACCTTACACAATTTTTTCTGCAAATAGGTCAAAAGTACGTGTACTCATACACCAAGTCCCAGATCTGGGAGTTAATTTCTCTTTGCGAAAAAAATTCCGAAATTCGTCAAAAATTTCAAAAATCGCACTTTTTAGGCTTTGATATCTCTGGTGGGGCACGAGATAAAAATCTGAAATTTTGGCCTGTGATAGTACTGTGTAGTAGCGTTACGTACAAAAAATTTCAAGAAGGAGATTTGACTACAAGCTGAGATATGACATGGAAAATATGTGAAAACAATACTGTCAAACTATAGTAAACCTACTATGTAATTCACGTATAAAAACATTTCATATTTATTTACTTAGAAGGTGTCACAAATAAAAATTAAATTAAAGAGTTGACATGTTTCGGTTCATTAATAAGAACCGTATTCATAACATATAAAATCAGTAGAAAATTAAATGACACTGGATATAAATATAATTTAAAAATCAAAACAAAACATTGCGCCCGCTATGATCGTGAATATAGCCATTGCCAACACGGCATATAAATATAATAAATTTTTACCATATATTAAATTTAAAAAGTATAAAATTAAAATTAAAAAAGTAGAAAAACTAAATGACTCTGGATATAAAGGTAATTTAAAACCCCCAAAACATAAAATATTGCGCCCTCTATGATCGTGAATAGCCAATGCCATCGCGGTTCCTCCTATTAGACTCATCCTTTAAATATTTATTAAGTAATTCTAACCACAAACTCGGAATGTCATAAGAATAAGAATCATTACAAACTCTATCCCTCCTAGAATATATCTCTATGGATTCACGGATGATTAATTTTCGGAATAAACTGGAAATGAACACTAATCTACTATCTTTAAAACAAATTTTAACCCCCCTCTTTAAAAACAATCTTGATAACGCAGTCTTATCCCTACCAAATTTTATGTCACATTCATGCTCTTTCTTTCTAACCCCAAACTTTCTACCTGTCATACCGATATAAAAATTAATATCCCCCTCTTCATTCTCATATGGAATTTCATATACCCCTGCTAGATCATCTTGTGGAACCGGATCAAAAGCTCTGTATAGAAGATGTTTTAACTTAGGAGGTGGCTTAGCAATTAATTCTATTTTAAACTTTTTTAATTTAGCTTTAAGCCTCTCAAAATTACCCTTTATATAAGGAAACGATAGTCTTTTAACCCCAATCTCTTCCCCCTTCTCACAGGCATTATCAACCAAATTACAATTAACCTGAGAATTATTTTTATCCCTATAATTTTTAACCAATTTATTAATTTTATCCTTTTTGTAACCATTCAACTTAGCAATATTAAAAATATAATTCAACTCTTCATACAAAAATTCATCAGAACAAATAATAAACGCACGATTAACCATGAACCGGAATGTAGAAAACTTATACCCAAAGGGTGAATACGCAGAAAATGGAATAATATGCTGACTAGCTATATCTTTCCTGTAAACTTTCCTTTTTAACATAGAACCCTCTCTAATAAGCCACACGTCTAAAAATGAAATAGCACGATCATTTTCCAATTCAAACGTAAATTGAATATTCCTATCCAGTTTATTAACTTCATCTACAAAAACAATGAAAGACTCAACTCCCCCCTCCCAAATTAAAAACACATCGTCAACATACCTCTTCCAAAATTTAGGAACTTTCTCGAACTTTGCGAAAATATTCTCTTCAAAAGGCCTCATTTTAAACTCAGCTAAAAAACCCGAAATAGGAGAACCCATAGGGGCACCCATGTTTTGTTTATAAATTTTACCATCAAAAACAAAATAATTACTTTGTACAATCAACTGTAATCCGTCTTTTAAAGTACATTTTATACTGTCATTATATATTTCTGCCTTGTCAATCCTCTTTTTAATATCATCACAAACTTCAAAAATGTCAATCGACGGAAAAAGTGATTTGACATCCAAACTAGCTAATAAACAGTTATGAGGAATTTCAAGTGTCCTTATGCTTTCAACAAAACTTGCAGTGGAATCCACAACATACTCTGATGGTGGCAGTAACTCTTTCAAAATAAGCACAAACGCCTTTTCCAAATAGTAAGTCGGTGCTTGGCATCTTGTAACGATGGGGCGTAGAGGATACCCCTCTTTATGATCCTTTAATCTACCTATCAAACGTGGAATCACACCCTGTTTATTAATAAACAATCTAACTTTAACATTATCTGGTTTAGATTGTAAATAAATATGAAATGTTTTTATACGTGAATGAAAAAAGGTGAAGTGATTTTGTTTTAGTTTTTGAAAAAACGAAAGCTAACAACAGTTTTAACTACTATGTAATTGTTCAACAAGACTGTCAACCTTGCACAATTTTTTCTACAAATAGGTCAGAAGTGTGTGTATTCATACACCAAGTCCCATATCTGGGAAATGATTTCTCTTTCCGAAAAAAATTCCGAAATTCGTCGAAAATTTCAAAAATCGCACTATTTAGGCTTTGATATCTCTGGTGGAGCACGAGATAAAAATCTGAAATTCTGGCCTTTGATAGTATTATGTAGTAGTGTTATGTACAAAAAATTTCAAGAAGGAGATTTGACTACAAGCTGAGATACGGTGATTAAAGAAATGTTAAGAAATGCTATTACGAGTACATTAGGAGAAATGAGATTAGTCTCTTTTATTACAATATTTACCCAGAGAATAACTTTTTTTTGAAAACAGTTAAATAATAAGCATTTAATTTACAAAATACTATATATGCTCAACAAAGAGCTTAACAATATTTACGAGAGATGTTATGAGATCGACCAGTTACTGTGGTAAGTCCATCAGGCTGTTCTTTCTAAAAATTTATTTGAAGCCTCCCCCCCCCCCCCCCCCAAGTCTTGTCGTCCCTTGTTAACTTGAATGAAATTCTCTAGGTTTAATAATAGAAGCCATGTCAACTCGATCAGTTGCAATTCATTGTCTGTAATTTACTTTTCCTGAAATGTGTTCCGAGTAAAATTGTTGCAATAGCATTTCTAGTAGATTTGTTCATATGGACAAATAGTGTATTGGCTTAACATACATTCTGAATTGTTTAAATCACACAGAAGCATTTAAAAAGATATTTGTAACTAGCATTTAACTTTGTACCATAAATAATTAATTTAAAATTTTGGAGGTATGAACAATTACATAGAAGATTACAATAGTTTGGCAGTATTGTTTTCACATATTGTCCATGTCATATCTCAGCTTGTAGTCAAATCTCCTTCTTGAAATTTTTTGTACATAACACTACTACACAATACTATCAAAGGCTAGAATTTCAGATTTTTATCTCGTGCTCCACCAGAGATATCAAAACCTAAAAAGTGCGATTTTTGAAATTTTCGACGAATTTCGGAATTTTTTTTCGCAAAGAGAAATCATTTCCCAGATCTGGGACTTGGTGTATGAGCACACGCGCTTTTGACCTATTTGTAGAAAAGATTGTGCAAGGTTGACAGTCTTGTTGAACAATTACATAGTAGGTTTACAATAGTTTGGTAGTATTGTTTTCACATATTTTCCATGTCATATCTCAGCTTGTAGTCAAATCTCCTTCTAGAAATTTTTTGTACATAACGCTACTACATGATACTATCATAGGCCAAAATTTCAGATTTTTATCTCGTGCCCCACCAGAGATATCAAAGCCTAAAAAATGCGATTTTTGAAATTTTTGATGAATTTCAGAATTTTTTTCGCAAAGAGAAATTAACTCCTAGATCTGGGACTTGGTGTATGAGTACACGCACTTTTGACTTATCTGTAGAAAAAATTGTGTAAGGTTGACAGTTTCCCTTGCATGAAAGTTTTCCTCTTGTAAACGGATAGATTTTGGAAAAAATCGTAATTTTTGTGCTAAAATTTCATCTGTAAAAATCTATTTTTCAAAATTTTTCTTACACTGTATATTTAGCCTATTTTATTCTGAACAAAATGCTGCAAACCCCATTTCAATTGGAAAAATAGAATACGAGATATTTACAATTTTGTTTATCCTAGTATCTGAAAAAATCGCTGAAAACGATGAAACAAAGATGGCCGCCATGTACAAATAAAAAATAGTAGAATTAAAATAACGGTCATTTTGAACTTACATCATATTAGGGTTGTTGTACAAAAAATTTCAGATTTTTTAAAAATAGTCGAGCGACCAGTGCTGGACCACTTGAAATGGATTGACCCGACAACAATACTAATTAGTCGTTGGGGGGGGGGGCACCGTAATACTTACCCATCATGGATATGCCTAATATAAAATATGAAAATAAAACGCATGTAAACTATTTATAAAATGCATCGCAATTCCAAAGCAAAATTTAAACGCATATTTAAATAGTTTTAGTATGCATAGTAATGCTCTATTAGTGAATTGCTGATGAGCCAATTTCGACAAATTATATAAAACGCCAAACTACTCAAGTAGTACCGGATTGCGTAAAAGAAACATCTTTATAATTCGAAAAATAATAATCATATTAATTAACAATTTACTGCGTCGGATTGGTCATCTCATTTCCAATTAAAATATATCTTTAAATCGAAATTTGAATGAAATACATGGTCATGAAAAATCGAAGAATGTGGAAACCAGGATTACACATATCTCGGCAGCTAATAATTCGATCGACTTCGTTCTTTATGAAAAAATTGTGTTATTTTATCGCCTTTTATGTCCACTCCTTAAAATGAAACATTTCAAAAATTTTTATATACCTTTCACCAAAAGGAATATTTCGAGAATCCGAAAAAAATAGTTCCGAATAATCGAGGTTATTGATATTAAATAGGCTTCGCCCCATTCTTACATACTAAGTGCATACAAAGTTTGAAGTCTCTATCTCAATTTGTTCAGGAGATAGAGCTGTCACAGACAGACAGACAGACAGAAGGACGGACGCCAATTTTTTTTAAGTATGTTTTTCAGAATCTCCAGTATCTGAAACGTGTAAATCCGTCAAATAAAATTTTCGATTTTCAAAAGGATTGCAATACTTACCCTATACTATGTATGATGGGTAAGTAAGTAAGTAAGTAAGTAAATAATAATAATAATAATAATAACAATAAATAAAAAGTATGACATTAAAGCATCACAGGAATTGTTCGAAAATTCGGCCATCAGCAAGTAAGCCCGCATAACACCGACGCAATATGGATTGGCGGACGTGTTCGAAAATAGCGAGCGTTTCACGGATCAGCAGCGAGCGATAGATGTTCGTGTCACCAGATCCATTTCAGAATTGGCGAGTGTGTCGTATACAAGGTACCACAGATTAAAAAAAATCTAGAGGAGATAAATCAGCTGATCTGGGAGGCCAAGCAACGGACCATCACGCCCAATCCACTTGCTTTGAAAAGTCCGGTCCAAATGGTCGCGTACACTTATTCCATAATGAGATGACACCCCGTCCTAATGAAACCACATGCGGTGGTGAGCAAGTGGAGGAATATCGGTCAGCTAATCAATAAATCTGAATTAAGAAAAAGTACCCCCATGGCAACACCGTGTCGACCTTGAGAGTTTGCATACAGCACCCACCTACTGATTTTCGCCTATGTTTTTTCTATGTAATTATGATTTCTAACGATATTCTCCACTTCAGCTTATAGTTTGTACACGGCATTCGGGGACACCCTATACATTACAGTAGAAACTCGATCCATCGTTTTACAAAGGGTGTGGGGAAAAAAATCCGATAAATGCTGGTTAATTTCAAAATACAAAAAAAAAAAAAAAAAAAAAAAAAAAAAAAAAAAAAAACACAACGTTTATGCTTTACTAATGTATGCAATGTATACAGGATACTAATAAATACTAATTTGTTTCTTACTAAACTGTAAAAGAAATAAATGGAAGTTCTATAAAATTGATATTTATTATTTAATTTTGTTTTGTTTTTCATCCATTTTTTTAATCAAAAAATAAATTTTCAAACAACATTTTTCTGATCATTTTCTGTAATTTCAAATGCATATATAAAAGTTCATACAGTCTCAAATGCTGTAATTGCATTAGACAGAGTTGGCACTGGTGGCTCAACTTCATCGGCAAGAATGTTATCCTCTGCTCGTCTGCTCTTTCATTATTATTTTATTTTTTTGCATTAACACACATTTCTCCTATGTTTAGGACACCACTTGTGGCAACATTTTGATCAATGGAAACATAATCACATCCTCTGCTATATACATTCACTTTTTATCTGTATTATTGTCGCCATCTTGAACACAAACAGCTCAAATGAGTTAATTTAGGATAAAAAAGGTAATACAGTTAATATATCATATGGATTCGCATGACTTTCCATTTCATTTCGACGAGGCGAAAAATTTTACAACGATGAATGCAGAGAAACGAGTTTTTGAAGAACGATGCTTGCTGGTTTCGTTAACAATATTTATGTATTATTTCTGCAGGGACCGCAGAAATAAAACGATCAATCCGAGAAAACGATGGATGCGGGAACGATAGATCGAGGTTTCACTACATCTGTATAGAAGAAAATAATAAAGAAGAAATATATAAGATTTTTTAACAGTCAAAATAAATTAAAAAAGCTAAAGTTTATTTAAAATTTACGTGGCTTTAAACTTTTAAATACCAGAATTTTTATTTTATTTTTTAAAAATCCTTGTTAAATTATTTTTTTTATCACTAGTATTGACGTGAACATATTTTTCCATGGCATCGATATTTCGAGGATATTGTTTTAATAAGTTATCGGCCTGCTTCTGAAAATAATATATTTTCCTACACCGCAAAAAAATAAGAAGATGTTTTTTAAATTACAAAAATTTACTATAATCACGAACAAAAGTATTCGATAACCACTTCCAAGTCATAGTATACAGGGTGTTTATAAAGTCCCGGATCCATTTTGATATTTAATAACTCATAAAATAATAAAGATAGATTAAAATTAATAACATAAATGGTTAGATAGACTCAAACGGTTTTACGACCTTGTCAATGAACTTCCACGTATGCTCCCTTCGTCGCACGGAGAATATCAAGCCGATAGTCAATTTCACCACAGGAAGATGAATTGGGCGAAGAGGTCCACAATTCCTTGGCCACCCAGATCACCAGATATAACGCCGCTGGATTTTTTCCTTTGGGGATTTGTAAAGGACAATGTATACAGGAGGAGAGTGTCGAACATTGATGACTTAAAAGACAGACAGCAATAGCCTCTGTGTATTCCGACATGCTTGCCTCTACCTGGCTTGACTATGGACTTGATATTTTCCGTGCGACGAAGGGGGCACACGTGGAACGTCATTGACAAGGGTAATGAAACTTTTTGAGTCTATCTAATCATTTATGTTATTAATTTTAATCTATCTTTATTATTTTATGAGTTATTAAACATCAAAACGGGTCCGGGACTTTATAAACACCCTGTATTTTGCGAAAAGCGTTCCTTTAATTTTAGAAAACCGAGAAAACAATTTAATCTTGAAATGTATCGAAAAATTTATAAAAATAAATTTTATTAGCTGCCTATAATTGTCAGGAATATTTTCGAATAGTTTTTACAATGCATTCGCCAGTTCTCTCTACTTGGAAAGTCGGTTTTTCTAAAGCTATTAGACGTCAAGTAAGCATTTTAAGCTGCATAACTGAAATTACTCATGGAATTGTAACAGAAAAATGTTAATTTTAACGTTAATGCTGTTAATACTATGCTATTTTTTTAGTTATCTTTTATTTTTATACTATTTTTTTAGTTAAACCTGCTTGCTGAGCATGAAAATATTTACTATGCATTATGCACTTTAAAAGCTACTCGGAAACACTTTCCAAAATTACGGACAGTTAATAAAAAAATATTTTTATAAATTCTTTTTTAAATTTCAAAGATAAATTTCTTTATGAGGTTTCCAAAGATAAAGGAATGCTTTTCGGAATATTGGATGACTTGAAAAAGGTTATAGTATAATTTCGTTTATGATTATAGTACATTCTCTTAAATTAGGAAAAATCTGTCTATTTTACAATGTACTGACGACAACTAGTCTAAAATATGGTTAACCACTTAAAGCCTTAAAATTATCATACACTAATTTTTAGAATAATGAGGGGATAGTCATTTTTTTTTTTTTTTTGGAAAGCAATGGAAATTGTATTTTGTATAATGAATTAAAAAATTTCTAAATAACTATATTATGATTATTTAGCAGGCATCAAGGGACACAGATATGTATGAAAAGCCTCATTTTTTAGCGCAATAATATACCTGGTGGAAATCGGTAAATATTTGAATATATACTCTATGACGATTTTCATGTTTTTTTTTACAAGCTACGAAAGCAGAATAATGTCTAATATGAGAAACACATCTATTTATTCCATTTTTTTTTTTTTTTTTTTTTTTTTTTTTTTTTTTTTTTTTTTTGTGAAAAGTAGGATAGAATGAAAAAAGAAATCCTTTTCTGAGATGACACTGCTTTTACTCAGCGACGTTGGTATTTCTATATTACAACGGTCCATAAAAAACTGCAGGAATTTTTCAGTTTCGCCAGACAGTATTTCAACCATCGATGAGACTTTTCACCAAAGAAAAAAAAATGCTGTGACATCTTAGAAGAATGAAATGAAATTTTTTCAGACATACCCGTTTGAAAGTTATACAATGATCCATGGAAACTGAGAAACATAGATAAAACTGTTATCATTTAGCTTTCTTGCTATCTTTACAACAAGAAAATATTGGATTCGTAAAAATTTTCGATTTCTGGTTTTTGACGGATTTACACGTTTTAGGTGTCAGATATGCTAAAAACTATGTTTTTACAAAATGTCTGTCTGTGCATAGGTAATTCAAATTTTGTGGGCGCTCTATCTCAAGAGCTAATCACTGATTTTCATCAAACTTCAGATTCAGTAATTCATTGAGATGAATTGACGTTTTTTACATTTTTCTGTAAATCGCTCAACAGGTGGTCTTTTTCATGATTTCCGGAATAGCTCTATTTCAAAAACTAATACACGGATTTTTATCAAATTTCAGATTAAGTTACTGCTTCATATGAATTGATGTTTTCTACATTTTGATGAAAATCTTTAAATATATGGTAATATATTGCAACTTCCGCAACAGCTCTATATTTAGAATAATTGCAAGGATTTTCATAAAACTTGATATGAATTGACGTTTTCGAAAATCTCTCACCGTATGACAATATATTACGATTTCCGCAATAACTCTATCTCTAGATTTAACGCATAGATTTTCATAAAATTACAAATTCAGTTCTGTATAAAGGAGAAAAACGGGGACTAATCATTTTCATTTACTTTTTGAAGGGCATCATTCTTTGAAATAGATATAATATACAGTTGGTGCGAATAGCTTGTGAGCTCAATGCCATTAGTCTAACTGTGCATTTTTCTTTTTCTTTTTTAATAAATTGATTCACTTGTGCTTTCTATAAAATGTAAACTAGTCGTTGGGGGCAACCGTTACACTTACCCATCATGGATACGCATAACACAAAATATGAAAATGAAACATGTGTAAACTATTTATAAAATGCATTGCAATTCTAAAGCAAAATTTAAACGTATATTTAGCTATTTTTAATACATAGTAATGCTCTATTAAGGAATTGCGGGTACTACTTGATTATTCCGCCGACCCATTTTAACAAATTATATAAATTGCCTATCTACTCTTAAATTATACAAATTGGCATAAATTATTTTTTAAATAACGAAAGAAAAAATAAATTAGTAAAAGATTAATAAAAATACAATAAAAACATCAAATTAAAAATCACTTGATGACATACAAACACATGTAACTTGTTTCATGTCAATTAAATGTGATATTTACAATAAGCCATTATTGACATTTAATTTTATAGTTTGGCGATAGTTTTTTGGTGGACAGAATAATGAAGCAGTAAAAGAAACATGCTTAAAACTCGAAAAATGATAAACCTATTAACTAACAGTTTACTGAGTCGGATGAAGTGTCTCATTTCCAAATAAAATATATACTTGATTTGAAATTTGAATGAAATACAGGGCCATGAAAAATCGAAAAGAATGCAAATATGATTACAAATATCTCGGCAATTAATTATCCGATCAAATTACTTTTTTAAGCAAAATTTATGTTTTTTTTATTGTTTTTTTACAACCATGCTTAAAAAAAGAAAGGAAGTGATCAGTGCTGAGTGAAGCGTCGACCTGGCCTTCAATCGCCGTCAGCGCCACCTATTGTTTGAAATTCGAACTAAAATAAAAAATTACGGTAAAAAAACTCCTGACATTATACATAACCCTCCTGCAAAATTTTTTTAAATAGTTGTCACCGTTTGCAAGTTATTGAATTTTAAAATCCATCAGTCATTTTTGGGACACCTGGTACTAATTACACACCAAATTTGAAGTCTCTATTTCAATTTGTTTGGGAGATATAGCGTTTCCAGACAGACGATGCATAGACACATAGACAGACGGACATCAATTTTTTTTTCTAGAAATATGTTTTTCGGAATCTCCAGCGTATGAAATGTGTAAATCCGTCAATTTTTTTCGACTTTCAAAACGATTGCAAGATTTAACCTATACTACGTAATGATGAATAAATTAAAAGAATTTAACAACATGAACAGGATTAAATATTGCGGATTTTTCAAATAACTAGACGTATAAATATCTCTTATACTAAAAATGTTTAATAATCAAGAAAAAAAATATACAACGATTACATATTGAATGCGGAAATATTTGTAAACTCTTAAAACTTATAGAATTCCTGTTATTTTACGTTTCTAAACCTGTATCAGCGCTTAAAAGGTTAACGTCTTTTTAATTGATGCAAAATTTTCCCTTTAATGATAATATTAACGAGAGCGCAATTTATTCTGACAAGACAAATGAGTAAAATGGATTAAGCGATTAATGGATTAAGGATCTAGGCCTCTTCATAATGTCAATTTTGTAATTTCCCCGACAAATTAATGAAAGCTGCCTATTGCTTTTGAGACTAACACATCCTATAGGGATTCAGACGTCCAGTCTAATTTATGTTTCCGTGTTTAACTTTTTAAGACCCTAGGAAATTGTGAAATATTGCTTTCTAGCTAGTGGAAAATTGAGTCTTTAACTTTTATCACAGAGTCGATGTACTGTTTTAACCATACATACTGAATGGGTATCTATACTATGGGAAAAAAGCAAAATACATGAAAAATTATGAAAATAAAGGCATTTTTAAAAATGTTTTAAAAACATTCACTATCTACCTTGAAAATAAAGTCCAATTATTTTAACTGCAATTTATGTTTTTTTTCTGACAAAAATTTCGTTATAATACATTTATTTGGCTAGAGTACAGAACTCCATTACGTTGAATTCCCTGCTTTTTTTACACTTGCTAGAAAGCGCAAGTAAGTGATTTAATTATGCTTTGTTGCTGTTTTAAGCTAGAGCAACAGAAAAGTAAAAATAAAACTTTATTTTAATTTTCTTTTAAGATTTCTAATTTGAAGTATGCATAAACACAAATTAGTTAATATTAAAATATTAATGGATAAAAGTGTTTCTTAAAGTCGTTATACTCTTATTTTTTAATAGTTTATTTCCAACATTAAAATGTTTCTTTGGTGCTGTTTCACAGTTATTTGGCCTATTTTTGCAAGCATTTACTGGTCCATACTAAAATCCATTGCTATTGCAGCTCGCATGCAATTTTACGAGTTAGGCAGGTTAGCTTGGTGCTTTATCACCTTCCATGGTCTAATGTTAAAATATCTAAAATTAACGTATCAATTTATAATTATGTTCTAAGCTATTAAAAAGAAGAATTGTTATTGGAAGAACACCTGTGAAAGGCAGAAGGATTAAAGTATCTTTTATAATTTTATTAGACCCGTTTATTGGCACATCATTAAATGCAATTTTTTTAAAACTCGTACATAATTGTGCGAGTTACAGGGAACATTTGAACCTAAGACTAAAGGGTATCTTCCATACACAACAAGGGGTACACCATATATAAAAATAATTAAAATCAGTGCTTAAAATCAGTGTTTGCCGTATCCTTATAAGATTATGTAACGCTTAAGTTTAAGAAGTATTTTGATACAGATAATTTACTATTTTGATAGGTTTTACTGCTCATCTATAACTATACTTATATTATAAAGCGGTAAAGGCTGTTTCTTTGTAGGGAGCAATCTCTGGAGCTATCGATCCGATTACAAAAATAATCGTACTGGAACCGTGGTGTTTGTCTGCAGCACTGTGCGAAAGGGGGGCGATGGGGGCGGTCGCCCCGGGCGCGGAAATTTAGGGGGCACCAAACTTATACTACCAACATCATTTTTGACCTGCTACAAAGAAAAAGTTGGGTGGAGGGGGCACCAAATTGAAACTTTGCCCCGGATACCAGTTTTCTCTTCGCATGCTCCTGTTTGCCCGTTTTCAAACATAGGTTATATCTCATGTCGATGTAGAGATCTGCACGGGCCAGAATTTTCAGGCTCGGGCCCGGCCCGTTGGAGAGTTTTTTTGACCCGGCCCGACCCGTTGTAAAACAAAAAAGTTCGTCCCGGCCCGGCCGGGACGAACTTTATATTTTTCATTTTTAGGCCCGGCCCGGACAGATATTAGTGAAAACAGGCCCGGCCCGTTATGGCCCGACACAATTTTTACTATTTCTAAAAAAAAAAAAATCAGATTTTTATTTTATAATTACGATTCCTTTAAAGAATAATGCATACATAACTATGGAATGATTTTACATTACATTTTACAGGAAATACACATTAGCAACATTAATGATTACTTAGATTTTTAGACTTTCAACATTAAAAAAAATTCATTAAAAAATTAATATGATTTAGAATAAAAGAAAAAAAGAAAGTTAAAAACATCCTAACTCTTGAAACTGTGTAATAAAAGTAGTGAAAAAACACCGATAACACTGGCGATAGTTAATAATCAGAATAATACACTTTGTAAAAATCACCATTAAACGAAAAAACAAAGCAGGGCGCGTTTCGAGCTATTCTGTTCCCTTACGGACTCGTGTTGATTCAACTGATGAAGAGCTGTTATTGTTGTGGCTCGAAACGCGTCCTGCTTTATTTTTTCGTTAAATGGTTATAAAAATGCATTTATGAAAATATTTCTATATCATTTTATTAAAGATTCCAAATCCAAATTCTTTTTCATATCCAAAAGAGATACTTTCTGAAACATTTTAGAATTCATTTTTTATTTATTTATTTGAAATGCATTAGATTTTGCATATGGAGAAAAATCTGCAACCATTTTACAAGAATTTTTTATATCTCAACGAGATTCTGCAACTATCTTATTTACCAAAAATGAAAGCGACTATTCGATTCCAAATTCCTTCAATAGTCAGGCTTGTCATTTTTATGCTTTTACAGTTAAAGATTAGTTAGATGTGTCAAACTTTCTCGTTGTTGAAAAGTGAATGTAAGAAACACCCAGGAGTATATATCCAAAGATTACGTTAACGTAATTTCTTTAGCGCTATTAATAATTTTACAAATCATGTTGGCCCAACGCATCATGAGAGCAATTAAGTCTAGTTTCAGCTCAGCTCCTCTATATGTAGAAAAATAATGCAAGCCTGATCTCGGCCCAGCACGAGTCTACTAAAAAAATATTAAACCCAAGTTATACACAATGTAACTGTCCGATTCCGATCTCTACACTATACAAGTTACACTTCTGTATTGATGTTGTCAAACTAGTGTCATCAACTAGTTGTCAAACTATCACATTTGTACTAATTCTCGTTAAAAACATATTCATTGAAAATAACTCACATTTTATCGTTTCTGCTGAAATTTTTATAACGGGCCGTAGACCCGAAAATTTTTTTATCGGCCGGACCTGGTCCATTCAATTTCTGGCCGGCCTGGCCCGTTAATTTTGTTTGTCGACCCAGCCCGGCCCATTGAAAAAATTATTCTAATTCTGCCGTCCCGGCCCGTTAGAAAATTTGGAAGCATTCCGCCGGTCCTTCCCCTGTGCAGACATCTATGTCCATGTCACTAACTCCAATGGGGTGTAGAGAAAAACACGTTCTAAAAACATGATTTTTGTGTTACTGAAGAACCTAGAAACTTGAAATTTGGCATGGTAGTTACTTGTTAGATATAAGTGATCTCTAAGAATATTTCTTAAAAATTTCGAAATTTAAAAGGAATGAAAATGCGCATAAAGCGTTCTAAAAAACGTTCTAAATATGGATTTCTACGCAATTGCTGGAACTACCGAATTGATTTAAAAAGTAATGATATGAAAATGACGGTGTTAGTCTCTGTTCTAGCATAGGCTATATCTTATGTCCACGTCAGAACCATAAAGGGGATGAGGTAGCAAAAAATGTTCTAAAAATGCGATTTTTGTGTTACTGAAAGGCCTTGAAATATGAAAATTGGAATGGTAGTTACTTATAAGATGTAAATAATTTCTAAGAGCATTTCTTAAAAATTTCGAACTTAAAAAGAAGTGAAAATGCGCAAAAAGCGTTCTAAAAAACGTTTTAAATGGGGATTTCTACGCAATCTCAAAAATACTGACCCCCCCCCCCCTCAAAAAAAAAAGAAAAAAGTTTTGTAAATGAAAGTGACAACCCTTATCCAACATACGCTATATTTTATGTCCGTTGCCACTACATCAAAGCGGGTGTAAAATCAAAAAATGTTCTAAAAAAGCGATTTATGTGTTATTGAAGGGGCTAGATTCATGAAATTTTGCATGTTGGTTACTTATTAGACATAAATGATTTCTAAGAAAATTTCTTAAAAAAATCGAAATTTAAAAGGGATGAAAATGTGAGCATTCTAAAAACTTTCTAAATGCCGGTTTCAGAGCGATCTAGGAAGTATAAAACCGATTTCAAAAGTAATGGTTGAAAATTGATGCAGACAGCCTTTATCCTAAAACATGCTTTATTGTATGATGGTGGCAGTACCAGCAAGTGACTGCAAGAGCAAGAGCGTTCTAAATTGTGAATTTTGTAATATGGCGGGTCTAGCAACTTGAAATTAGGCATGGTAATTACAAATACTCTCTAAGAACATTTCTTAAAAATTTCGAAATTTAAAAGAGGTAAAAGTGCGCGAAAAGCAATTTAAAAACGTTCTGAATTTGAAATTTCTACACAATCTCATGAACAAACAATAGTCCAAGAGCCGACCGCACAAAACCCTAAGTCATCGAGCACAAGAAAAAATTCTTTATTTTATGGAAGAGTAGTAATAGGGGAAACTAATCATCCATGTCTGCCGGAAGCGAAGTGGTGAATAAGTCAAAAATTGACAGCACTAGTGGTTGACTAGTAGACTTAGCATTATGTTTTCCTGCACCTAATTTTGTATGTTTTCATACTTTTAATTGTACGGCAAACACTATGTTAAACGTACGAGTGAACCACTAGTGGTATTAATTTTTGGCTTATGCACCACTTCGCTTCCGGCAGACATGGATGATTAAATTCCCCTATTACTACTCTTCCGTAAAATAAAGGAATTTTTCTTGTGCTCGATGACTTAGGGTTTTGTGCGGTCGGCTCTTGGACTAAAACCAATTTCAAAAGTAATGATTGGAAATTGATGGGTGAGAGCCCTTGCTCCAACATAGACTCTATTTCCGGTCTGTGTCACCACAACCTGGGTTTTGCAGGAGAAACCTTTTACATTATTGTATGTAGCTTATAAAATAAAAATTTATTTCCCACAAAGAAACTGTTGCTAGCATTCACAGGTACAATTTTGGAACTTGATTTGCAATCTTCATTCTCTTGGGATAAAACCGGACTTCCTGCGAGGGGCAGAAATGGAAAGTATTAATTGAAAACCCCGTAAATAAAATCCGAAATTAATGGCGACAAAACTGCGCCGACAAGTGTGACTTTGATTTTTGTAATGTTTATAAAGAAGTAAAATTTTTTTCTGAAATTTCATGTATTGTAATGCAGATAATTGAACTGTTCAGTGCACAAATTAATTAACTCCACTTTTTGAAAAATCTTAAAATTCCAGTGTTAAGTTCTTGGTATAAATCATAAATTTTTATATTTATAATAACTTTCCCGAATAACAAAGATTAACACATTAAAGGACAAAACTTTTTTGTCTATTGAATAATAAATTATTTATGTCAGAGGCCATTTTGATTAACTCCATATTCTAATATAAATAATTTCGATAAAGCAACTTGATAAAAAAAAATTGAAGCTTTTTATTCGATGCATAATGTGAAAGATGCTTTACAGCAATATCAAAATAATTTGAAGCTACAACTTCATTAAAATTTTTCAGTCAGCGACCTACCAGAGAGAAAAAAAATCTCAACTGAGAGAGATGCCGACCTTCACCATTCCACGCTATTTTCTTTTTCTCACATTGGCGTTATTGAGTCTCATGAGAAAAAAGTTCAAAACTTTTTTTTTTCACCAGATGATTGATGCAATATAATCAAAACATGCAAAAAGAAAACGTCACTTAATCTAATCCAAATGACCCACCAATATATATGAATCAAAAACCAACCATTAGAAATGCACAAATAATGCATGAAAAGGTAGCAAACTGCCGTTTCGAATCTACTTATCGAGATTCTTCATCAGTGCAAGACCCAACGTGCTAGAAAAAGCAATCAAAAAAGCTAGCTGAGATCCTCTAGCTTTGCTTTTGCATTTGAAAATCTTATTTCTACAATTGCTATGAATAGTCAGAGGAAAATATACGAAATTTTTGTGCAGCCCTATATATGATCCATAGAAATGTATTTATGCTATATAGAATGCCAAAAGTTAATTCTGTTAAACGCATAGCACTGTAGAAAATTTCCATTTAAGATTTTCCGCCTATAAACGAATGTTTTCGAAAACTCTTTTGCTGCCCTGGACATGATCTATAGAATTTATAAACACCAAGAAATATTTAAAAAAAAATTAATTACTTTTAAAATCGCTTACCACAGATGGGGCGCACTCCCAGCAATTATTATTCATGGGCTTCAATAGTTCAAATATTGTTCATTTTCTTCAGTAGCCATTTTTTTGTATGTGTGTGTGCCCCTGTTAATGAACGGTAAATTCTATACGCACTACGTTTTATAGTAAAAACGTTGTAGTATATTCAATGATACATATCTACTTTTCAGTATATTTAAAATAGTGCAATATCATTAAAAAAACCCGAAGACGATTGTTTTTATGGACCGTAATATAACGGAATAGCTAACCTCGCTAACCACCGTTCAGACACCCCAGGTTCTAAAAGCACGCTAATTTCATCGACTTTAAAAAGACTGAATTATAATTTAAAAGAACAGTAGGATCTCCTTGTAAATGGGTTTCCATTAATTTTCCTTTGATTGGAGATTTTTAAGGTTAAATCAGCCGCTGTTAAGAGATAGAATGGCTGTTTTTGTCTTCGATAAAAAAGATAGTTAAAAATTTCAAAATAAGTCATTGTAAAATAATTAAGTAAACATTTTTATCAACTCTATAAGGAAGTTCTTTTATAACACATTTGAAACGTATCGTTTATATCTGACGTAATTTTCACTCCTTTCTCTTTTCAATATTCACGTGAAAATACTTTTATTGTTAGAAAGTAAATATTATTTGCATTGTCTTAGAATTCCCAACAATAGTTGAAATCTTTTCAACTATTCTCTCAGAATTTGAAACAGAAGTCTAGCAGAAATATATTATTTAAATTAAACTGTTTTGAGTTGTTTTTGTTTAATCATTTCAAACATGAGGTAAATTCCCCTATTTACTGCTTTTAACACATATTAATGAACTTATTATTACCACACTTTTATTAACTTCACCTGTATGTTTGTGAGTTTGTGAGTTTGTAACTCTCCTTATTTTATGTATGTTCACCGATTACTCCAAAACCATGCAACCGATTAACTTGGTTTTGGTGTTAAATGAAAGCTCTGGAATTGGTACCACTTCAGTTTCATCGAAATTGGTTCAGTACTTTTTTAGTAATTAGGCAAAAACTAATAATATTAGTGATTTTTCACTAATTGAAAGTGTTGAATACGTTTACTGAATGGAGTGTAGACAGCATGGCCGAGCGGTCTAAGGCGCCGGATTGATGCTCTGTTTTTCGAAAGAGATTGTGGGTTCGAACCCCACTCCTGACATTATTTACATCTATATAAAATTAAAAAAAAATTTCCGTATTACAATTTTTATTTTTAACCGGCTTCAGAAAAGGAAGAGGAAGTTATCAATTCGACGCGTATGTATTTTTTTTCTATGTATGTTCACCAATTACTCTGAAACTATCCAACCGATTAATCTGGTTTTTGTATTAAATATAAATGTAGTTTAAAAAAACTAAAAACCACGCTTTTAAAGTAATCAAACTAAAAAGTGAAAAATAAATATAGTTTAAAAAAACTAAAAAACACGCTTTTTAAGTATATCAAACTAAAAAGTGAAAAATAATTCGTACTATAAGCTGAAAACGAAAATAGATGAAAAATACTATATTACTATAAAATCATTGTTATTATAGAAATCAATTAATAAGCAATAAATAAAATTATCGTGGAAAAAAAAACGTGGGGTGTTTCTTAAGAACTGGTAGATGGAGCATGGTAGATGGAGCATCCCACGCTTTTTTCCACGATAATTTTATTAATTGATTTCTATAATAACAATGATGTTATAGTAATATAGTATTTTTCATCTATTTTCGTTTTCAGCTTATAGTACGAATTATTTTAAAGTTTTTACTTCTCTTTGCAATATTCACGTGAAAATACTGTTACAGCGTATATGGGGTTCTTTTGATCTTATGGTTAGATAACTTCAAACTCTTGCTTATAGAAAAGTAGAAAATAATTTATTTACAGAACTTCAGAACAACAGAGTCTTCGAAACTCACAAATATTTCTAGATATTCAAAAATAATTGTTCAAATCTATCGTATAAGTGCAGATATAGGTTCCAGAGACTCTTTATACAACGTCTCAACACTAAATCACATTCAAAATAACGTAAATAAGACTCAAGCAAACTCGCTTACGCCTTGTTCACTCAATGACTGACTGGTAAATAATAACAACAGCAGCTCGTATCGGCTCTCCTTATATAGGCTCGTAGCATGTGCTGGAAATTTCTAGAACCTACTCGAAAAATCCACGGAACAACAAACAATGTATCAGTATATCTAAAGGGGGGGTTACCATTGAGAGGAAAGGGTTACCATCACCAACAATCGCCAAGTTGGTTGCCAAATTTGGCGATATATCGCCAAGTTGGTCGCCAAATTTGGCGACATATCGCCAAGTTGGCGACAAACTTGGCGATTGTTGGCGATGGTAACCCTTCCCTCTCAATGGTACCCCCCCCCCCCTTTAGATATACTGATACATTGTTTGTTGTTCCGTGGATTTTTCGAGTAGGTTCTAGAAATTTCCAGCACATGCTACGAGCCTATATAAGGAGAGCCGATACGAGCTGCTGTTGTTATTATTTACCAGTCAGTCATTGAGTGAACAAGGCATAAGTGAGTTTGCTTGAGTCTTATTTACGTTATTTTGAATGTGATTTAGTGTTGAGACGTTGTATAAAGAGTCTCTGGAACTTATATCTGCACTTATACGATAGATTTGAACAATTATTTTTGAATATCTAGAAATATTTGTGAGTTTCGAAGACTCTGTTGTTCTGAAGTTCTGTAAATAAATTATTTTCTACTTTTCTATAAGCAAGAGTTTGAAGTTATCTAACCATAAGATCAAAAGAACCCATATACGCTGTAACATTTGGTGTCAGAATTTGGGATCTTATGGCGAAAACGAGAGCAACGGAAGAGCAACTGAATGAGTTGTTGAAAGCTATTAATGGATTATCAAATAAAATGGATAAAGGCCAAGAGGAGTTGACGGAAAAGATGAATAAAAACGAAGAAAGAATGGAACAGTTGACAAATAAAATTGACAAATGTCAAGAAGATGTGACTGAAAAGATTAATAAGGGCCAAGAAGAGTTGGCGGAAAAAATGAATAAAAACGAAGAAAGAATGGAACAGTTGACAAATAAAATTGACAAATGCCAAGAAGATGTGACTGAAAAGATTAACAAAGGCCAAGAAGAAACGAAGAAAACTTTAGAAGAAAAGTTCTCGTCGGTAGAGAGAAGAATAGGCTCGGTAGAAGAGAAAATAGAGGAAGTAGAAGAGAAAATTCAGAATGAAGTTAGTAATGTTGAACAGAAAATGGAAAGGAAAATGGCGGAAGTAGAAGAGAAAATACTAGGTGAAGTAGATGAAAAGCTAAATAAAAAAGTACAAGATCTTGAGAAGAAACTTTCAGCGTCCAGTGGTAATTATGAAGAATTTAGGAATCCGCCTGCTTCTCCTGTGCAAGTTAAGCTGTCGACATACGACGGAAAAAGTTCCTGGCAAGTTTACAAAACCCAATTCACCATTGTAGCCGAGGCGAACAAATGGAGTGACGAGGTGAAAGCTTGTCAACTGGCAGCATCTTTGAGAGGAGAAGCCGCCGACGTGCTGCAAACATTGCCCGATATGACGCAACTCAATTTTGAGACTCTAATTTGTGCACTTGAAATGAGATTCGGCGAAAAATTCTTCAAAGATTATACGAGAATACAAATGAAGAGCCGCCATCAAAAATCGAGTGAAACCCTTCAAGAGTTTGCCTGAGAAATAGAACGTCTGGCAAATTTAGCCTTTATCGACTGCCCAACAAATGTACGGGAAATGCTCTCATTGCAGTACGTCGTAGACGGAATAAAAGATTCAGAAGTGCAGAGAGCGGTACGAATGGCAGATGTGCAGGATTTAAAGGCTGCATTACTATATGCCTTAAAGTTGGAAGCAGCTACATAAGCCAGCCGAAGAGATCGTCATTCAGTCCGAGGGGCAACGGTGAACAAAAGCTCAGACACTGAGAGCGACGTCTTGAAAGAAATTAGGAAAATAAATCAAGAGCTGGAAGCTTTAAAATCTGGAAGAACAAGCTCAAGAAGACAGAATCTCAGGTGCTGGGGATGCGGTGATACAACCCATCTCCGAAGAAACTGCCCCAAAGTCCACGAACGTGAGATGAATTCAAGACCAGAGAATAAAAAGCCCCACCTGAAGATCCTTCAAATATCGAAAATGAGTAGCGGCGATAATGAATTATATGTGATAGGATTTATTAACGAGATTCAATGCCGTATGATTGTGGATACAGGAGCCAATGTAACAATAATAAGAGAAGATTTGGCTCGAAAATTGAAATGTAAACTCATCTGGACTCCGCCCTGCGTTATCCTGCAAACTGTGACGGGCGACAAGATAGGCATATATGGAAAGGCCGATTTAACCATCAACTTTGGAGAAACGAAATATTATCATACGGCATATGTGGCTGACATAACAGATCCTTGCTTAATCGGGCTAGATTTTCTAAAGAAGTTTGGCTTCACACTTGATTTCAAAAATAACAAAATGCGCTCAAAATTTGAAGAAATAAGTCTTTTTGGATTAAGTAACGAAATTGAATGTATACAAACAGTAATAGCCAAAGAAGACATCAATCTTAATCCAAGAACAGAATTTTTAATTCCAGCTGTAATTAAAAAAAAACTAATTACCGATTTGGCCATATAGATTATCCTGAAGACAATAGTAAACAAGCAGGAGTATTGGTGGCTTCATCTGTAGTGGACCTCTCGAAGAAGACCATTCCAGTCAGAATTGCTAACATCAGTGATAAGACGAGGACTATCAAGAAAGGAGAGGTGATAGCATCATGTGCTCCTGTGACGTGCATAAGTCAAAATTCCTGTCACTCTGAGAAATCGTCAGATAATTTAGTCAAGGATTTGTTACAAAATACAGACTTAGATCCAAAACAGATGGAAGCTGCGGAAAATTTAATTAGAGAATTCCAAAGTTTATTTTCCCAAACATCTGAAGACTTTGGACGAACTAAAATGGCACAACACCGAATTGACACGGGAGATCACTCTCCTATTAAACAGCACCCTAGACGATTACCTTTTGCCAAGCAAGAAGAGGTACAGAATTTAATTAAGGATATGGAAGAAAATGACGTCATCGAACCATCGACAAGTCCATGGGCGTCTCCCATTGTATTAGTAAGAAAGAAGGATGGTTCTACAAGATTTTGTGTGGACTACCGCCGACTGAATGATGTCACTAAAAAGGATAGTTACCCTCTGCCAAGGATCGACGACACTCTCGACACACTTGCGGGCAACACTTGGTTCTCGACTCTGGATCTAAAGAGTGGTTACTGACAGGTAGAGATCCATCCGGACGACCGCGAGAAGACTGCCTTTACAACAGGACAAGGATTATGGCAGTTCAAGGTAATGCCTTTTGGTCTATGTAATGCACCTGCAACTTTCGAAAGGCTTATGGAAACGGTTCTCCGGGGGCTGTCATATGAGGCATGTCTTGTTTATTTAGACAATATCATAATCATAGGAAAATCTTTTGATGTACATCTGAACAACCTCAGGCGGGTGCTACAAAAGTTAAAGGAAGCTAATTTGAAGTTAAGCCCTTCGAAGTGCAGTTTGTTTCGTAATGAAGTCGCTTACCTTGGACACATCATTTCGGCGGAAGGAGTTAGGACTGATCCGGAGAAGATATCGGCCGTGAAAAATTGGAATCGTCCAGCAGATGTTCACCAGCTTCGAAGCTTTCTAGGATTTTGCACCTATTATAGAAAATTTGTCAAAGGCTTGTCGAAGATTGCAAGACCACTTCATAAATTAACAGAAGCCAATCAAAAATTTATGTGGACACAGGAATGCGATGCTGCTTTCGAAAAGCTTAAGGAGGCATTAACATCCACTCCAATTCTGTCATACCCTCAAATCGATAAACAGTTCATACTTGATACGGATGCAAGTAACGAAAGCATTGGCGCTGTACTGTCCCAGGAAATCGACGGCGAGGAGCGTGTTATCGCTTATTTCAGCAAGTGCTTGTCAAAGGCAGAGCGAAACTACTGCGTAACAAGAAAAGAGCTTCTTGCTGTAATGAAAGCCATAGACCATTTTCATCACTATCTTTACGGTCGAAAATTACTGATACAAACTGATCATGCTTCTTTAACATGGCTATTGAATTTTAAGAACCCTGAAGGCCAGATAGCCAGGTGGATACAAAAGCTTCAAGAGTACGATATGGAGATACACCATCGAAAAGGCTCATCACATGGAAATGCAGATGCTCATTAAGAAGACCTTGCTCAGAGAATTGTAGATACTGCGACCGGGTTGAGAAGAAATTTAATGCCAAAGGTCCTATAGTAAGACAAGTTACAACTGGGTCTACATCATCGCAAGATCCGTGGAATGACGAGAGCCTGCGTAAAGATCAACTTGCTGATCCTGAAATTAAGCCAATTCTAGAGCTGAAAGAGGAGTCCAACAGGAAGCCCAGCTGGCAAGACATGGCCCATTACCATCCTACGACTAAACGTTATTGGGCTCTCTGGGATTCCCTACATTTGAAGAACGGTATTTTGTACCGAAAATGGGAGTCTGACGATGGAAAGACATGTAGATGGCAACTACTACTCCCTAAGTCGAGAATTTCTATGGTCCTTCAAGAACTGCATGGTAGTCCCACAGGAGGTCATTTTGGTGTAATGAAGACCCTGCAAAAGGTTCGAGAGCGTTTCTACTGGAATAATGTTCGCAGTGACGTGGAGAAGTGGTGTCGAACTTGTGACGCCTGTGTAGCGCGTAAAGGTCCAAAGAGGCGCACCCGTGGACGATTGCAGCGTTATAATGTAGGATCTCCTTTCGAACGAATTGCTCTAGATATCCTGGGTCCTCTTCCTAGAACATCTGATGGCAATAAGTACATCCTCGTTGTCATGGACTACTTCACTAAGTGGCCTGAAGCCTACGCCATTCCTAATCAAGAGGCGGTAACCGTAGCAGACGTACTGGTTCAACACTGGGTTTCCAGATACGGAGTTCCTCTTCAAATCCATTCTGATCAAGGAAGAAACTTTGATTCGGCTGTCTTTAAGGAAATGTGTGGACTACTCGGCATGGACAAAACTCGAACTACACCTCTACATCCTCAATCGGACGGCATGGTGGAGCGTTTCAATCGTACCATCCTAAATAGCCTCTCTCTCCTGGTGTCTAGAGACCAACAGGACTGGGACAAGAAATTGCCTCTTTTCCTGCTTGCCTACAGGAGTGCCACTCATGAGGCCACTGGTTACTCCCCTTCTCAAATGCTCTTCGGTCGTGATCTTCGTCTGCCTGCGGATCTTTTGTTTGGCCGTCCCCCTGATGCTCCTTCATCGCCTGAGGAATATGTCGATGAACTCCAGGCGCGGATTGAGGAGATTCATTGTCTAGCGAGGAATCGAATTGGACTGGCAACGGAAAAGATGAAGACACGGTACGACACAAAGGCAACAGGACATGTGTTCAACGAAGGTGACAAAGTTTGGTTGTGGAATCCGATACGTCGTAAGGGACTGTCGCCAAAATTACAAAGAAACTGGGACGGTCCTTACACAGTCGTCAACAGGCTGAATGACGTCGTTGTACGCATACAAAAATCGCCACACGCCAAACCCAAGGTCGTACACTATAACCAGCTAGCCCCTTATTTTGACCAAAGTGAATGGAAATTCAAAACTGGAATTTCAGACCATGGTCATGAAAGTCACTTTTTGTAAATATGTAAATAGTAATTAGTTCTTATTTATGTAAATTTTATTATTATTGTTATTATTATTTATTTATTTATTTATTTGTTTATTTATTTTAAGTGTTTTCCTCTAACTCAGGGATTGCACTGCCCGGGACGTGCAGTCTTTGAGGAGGGGGTAGTGTTACGAATTTTGTAAATAGTTAGTGTTTGTACTGTAAAATAATGTAAATAATCTTATTAAGTTCCATTTCTTTACTAATATTAGTTTTAGTTACATTGTCTCTGTTATCAAGCAAACTTGTCTATTATTTTTAGTGTATGTCTACGGCAGATTGGCGAAATAATAAAGATATCGCCAAGTTGGCGTCACTTTTGGCGACTAAATTTGGTCGCCAAATTTGGCGATATATCGCCAAGTTGGCGACAAACTTGGCGATATCTTTATTATTTCGCCAATCTGCCGTAGACATACACTAAAAATAATAGACAAGTTTGCTTGATAACAGAGACAATGTAACTAAAACTAATATTAGTAAAGAAATGGAACTTAATAAGATTATTTACATTATTTTACAGTACAAACACTAACTATTTACAAAATTCGTAACAATACTTTTGTTGCTAGGAAAAGAAATATTTTTATTTGCGCTGCTTTAGAATTAGCAACAATAGTATAAAAATGTATCTAGAAATATCAAATGTTTCGTGTAAATGTACTTTTTAAATTTAATCTATTGCATCGTTTTAAATTTGACTTAATTTTCACCAAAGTTTTCGTTCTCTTTTTAATATTCACGTAAAACCATTATTGTTGTTAGAAAGGAAATATTTTAGCGCTATCTTCGAATTAACAACAACAGTTGAAAAGATTATCTCAAAATATAAAATAAATGTCTCATGCAAATATTTTTTAAACTTAAACTGTTTGGCATTATCATAATTTGGTCATTTTAAATATGACGTAATTTCCTCCATTTACGTCTTTTATTGCATAATAATGAATTTGTTATTTTAAAATTTTCTTATTTTTTTAAAATTCATGTGCAAATATAGTTTATGTGACATAATTTTCAATATTTTTCTGCTTTTAACGCATAATCATTTAATTCTAATTTGAAGGGTTTTTTTCTGTTTTTAATAGCCACGTGTTAATAAATATTTAATTTAAAAGGAATATTATTCGTTACACTGTTTTAAAATTCGGCAACAATTTAAAATAATACCTTTTTCTAAAATGTGTAAAAAATATCTCTCGAAATGCTGAAAATTTGAATTTAAAAAGGAAATACATCCCTAAGAAATGAATCAAATATATATAAAAAAATAATAAATGTAGTCCGCACACGGAGAAATTCTGGATAAAATGGTCTAAAATGATTAAACTAATGTGTATAGTTTCTACTCCTACAAAGCTTTTCTAATGGAACGATTTTGACTAACTTTAGCTTTAAATACTTCTTAAAATATCACCAATTTTCATATTTTTGTGTGCAGCAGATTTCTTAATATTAATATAGAAAGATCTTTGGCCACAAAAAATTCATTGTCAGCGTCGGTGACAATGTTAATTACTTTATTTTATTTTATTTTATTTTTGTTATTTATTACTTATTTTTTTTAGAATAGAGAGATACCGGACATGTCACAGTGATGCCCAATAACATATATCAATTTCAGTCCAAACGAAATATATTTATGAGAGTGACAACAAGGACAGCAAACCAAATTCATTAGCACTTTTAAACTATGTTGGAAAGTTGTTAAGATTGACGACAGAAAAATATGAAAAGGGAAAGACAGAAAAATATAATTCAAAATCATGTCAAACAAATTTTGCCATAAGTTTAAAAAACTTTCTTTAAGACTATTTTTTAACAATCATCATCTATAATAAAAGCCTAAGTCATGTGACTGTCATCAATGATTCCGGGCTGACCGCTTCACTTTTGATATACCAGGCGACCGTTTTGATATTTAAATGGTAGCTAGCTGCAGGTGATAAGTCGCCAAATATCTATTGATTGTTCTATCGCCATCATTTTATCTATAATAGTCAAAGTCATATGACTGTCACAAACAACGACGAGCTGCTTCCATCGCTTTTCCTATGCAAGATTTCCATTTTATTTAAAAAATCAAAATTATTTTTTTAGAATAAATTACATAAAAGTTACCATGATCACAAAGAATTCTTTATATTTTTATATTAGTCGAGTGGATATCTCGTCAGTAACATTTTTTAACTCGCCAGTTAATCCCTTTTTTGTGTTTTTCGTGTGGTAAATGAAAGCAATGCTTTGAAGTTGAAATTAAATATCGTGATTTGTGGTATTATTTAATTTTTTTCTTCTTTTTCTTTTCTTTTCTTTTTCTTTTCTTTTTTTTTTTTTTTTGTAAAAAAAAAGGAAACAGTGAAAACTATGAATTTTGGGTATTTTAGTTTTAAAGGAAGCATCGTATTTTTTAAATAAAAAGAGTGAAAGGATTATATTTTTAATGAAATAATAAAAAAAAATCTGATGGGAAGAATGCTTGGCGATTTATTACCAGGGCCAACATAAAAATAAAGTGCGTTTGATTTATCTATCACAATCTTCCGATATGGCAAAAAATTTAGCAAGTAAATTGAATTATGAATAAAAGTAACGTTATACATTGCTTAGCATACATTTAAGGAAGACCAAACTGGTCGCCAATTGCGGCTAGTTCAATAAATAATTTTTTATTTCTGTATACATGTAAACAGAAATATAAATTCAGAAAGAATTACAGTCAATAAGGGTAACTTTGACCTATCAAGGTATTTTTTTTGCCCAGAGAGAAAAATGATTAAATCTGCATACATCACTTGACTTAACGGCAAAGTTTTGTTCTCAAAATATAGACAGCAGCACTAGTGTGAGTTTGGCAACTCATTGGAAATAATTCGTCAAAGTTCCACCATGACAGAATATATCGTAAAGATGGAGCAAAATTATCCTGATTTGGCGCAACGTTACTCTGATTGACTGTAATTATTTAAAGAGAATATAGTCTTCCTAATACACAATCAAACTTCAATCAATTGTCGTTTTTTCAACCCAATTTGTGGCCTTAACTATGGGTCATTCCATACAAAATGAGCAAATCACCTGCGTCTGCTATGCGACAGATGTTAGTGAAAATCATCATATAAGTAGATAATATTCATTTATGAGGAAATGCAGAGTAATAGATTCCATAATTGCTTATTTGAGTATAAAAATTTACAATAAAAGTTGATATAAAATCGATATTTTGTGTAGGGGGAACTGGGGTACATTGATACTTGGGGCACATTGATACACCCCCTGTACAGCACACAGGGTCATTAGAGGAAGCTTCACAACAGCTCCAAAAAATGATACTAGTGAAATTAAGAACATACAGAAAGTTTTGGAATGATTCAATAGGTTGATGAAATGGGATGTGTGATTAATTGTTTTTGTAGGTCAAAAGTAAATTTGAGTTGTACAATTGAAATGGTATGATACAACTGTTCCAGTATTTTCAACCGAAAAGAATACCCTCCCTGGCAAGTAACGCTAATCTTTATCAGTTCCTCAATCTTTATTGTTAGATAAATTATGATGTGTTGGATTTGCAACTCTTTTTATTTAAAATGGCTGCATGGGGCACAATGATACAGTCTTTGTCGGGGCACATTGATACAACCTAAATTCTTTTCTAGTTCATTTTTTCATTACCTTTTATTTTTATTTTTACCATACACTTCTTAATTCAACCATTTTTCGTCAAAAATTTCTACTATTAGTTTTTATTGAAGTGAAATAGCTCTAATTTCTTTATATTAGAACATTTTGTAGTATTTTTGCAAACAGAAGACGTACAAACTTACACAATATCTAGTGCTAGTAGAATTAACAAAAGAAATGGACGGCAGCCTGGCAAATCTCAAATTTACATCGATTCTCCAGAGAAAAAAATATTATCGACATGAGAAATCTTAAGTAAGAGAAACAAGCTGCAGAACAGTACATGATAATTATATTATAAACGTAATTTTTAATATAATTATTCTTTATGTTCTGTTTGTAAACCGATTAATAAACAGAAAACCTGGTAATTCTTTCACGTTTCCTAAGAAAGAAGATAATTCTGGGGTTAAAGTGCCAGATATGACAAAGTTACCACAGCCAACAAACAGACAAGGAACAGCCAGAACATCAGGTCATTATACATTTCATTTTGATTGCTTTAATATCGCTTACAAATAAATTGTGTGCGATTTTAATGTCTATAAATATATATAAAATGGTTTGCTAACTATTTTTCTGTGAAAAATATGCATTGGTGTTATTTTGTCCCCATTTTTCCCAGACGTTTCAGACAATCTGCCCCAGGGATGGGGCACTTTGATACAAATTACTTTTTTTAATTTTTTTAAAATTACATGCAAAAATAATATATAAAACAACGATTGTACATTTTTGTAACACACTACAGAAGTTTTGCTGACATCACATAGAATAAAATCAGCTTTTTACAAAAAAAATTAACCGACTTCAAAAAAGCGCTTAAAAGAATTAAATAATTCTTTAAAATTCTTTAATGACAAAACGTTATCCAAAAACCAGACATCGGATATCAGATATCGGCATAAAAACGGTTAAATTTAATATATATAATTTAATATCCACCAAACATGGATTTTAAAGAGAATATTTTTTACAAGAGATGAATTTGCATATTTATGATTTAATTTATGAATATATACATATAAAAAGTTAAGAATTACTTTTTGAAGTTGGTGCCAAACTATCACAATCGATAATGAACATCACCATTTTATTTATGATACTAGACACAATATATCTAGAATTCTTATTATATTGAAGATAGTTTGGCACCAACTTCAAAAAGTAATTCTTTACTTTTTATATGTATATATTCATAAATTAAATCATAAATATGCAAATTCATCTCTTGTAAAAAATATTCTTTTTAAAATCCATGTTTGGTGGATATTAAATTATATATATTAAATTTAACCGTTTTTATGCCGATATCTGATATCCGATGTCTGATTTTTGGATAACGTTTTGTCATTAAAGAATTTTAAAGAATTATTTAATTCTTTTAAGCGCTTTTTTGAAGTCGGTTAATATTTTTTTGTAAAAAGCTGATTTTATTTCCTACTTTTTAGTCATTCATACTGTAATACTCAATTATGCGTACTGTCATACGATGTCTTTTTGCAATGCATGGACTAATTGATGAACTTTGCTGGTTTTTGAAGTATTCAATGGGCTGATTTATTTCCTATTTAATTTTCAGCTATTCGAAAGTAACTTACATTGTCGGTTAGTATCATTGTGTATCTTTAGGTTTTTTGGATGTGATGTCTTGTTTGGATTAGATCTCGCTCTTCGAAAAGTTACCGCATTCATCAAACTTTAAGGTTCACATCGATTTTTACGGACCTCAAAAAATGCATATCGACAGATACGGTTTTTCAAACTACATAAAATGTAGGGATTTTCTATTCCAAAACTTGGCGATAGTTGCCTGAACGAGTATGATTATACGAGTGCAAGAACAATACACACACATACATCTGATTTGTGTGCTTGACATGAAAGCTTGCCTATACTTTATCATCAATATACAAGGACGAAATAGCGCAAGGAATTTTTTATAACACGGAGGAAATACCGCCAGGAGCTCAATGCAAAAAGTGTGTGCAATGGAACCAGCGGGATTCGAACCCACAACTTCCTACGCTCGCGAGCGATTAGCGGCGTGGTGTCTTGACCAGTCGGCGACGGATTCCCTCAGTGAACAAGTTACACAGTAAAAAAAATTACCTTTTGTTGCATCGTCGCTCCCCCGCTTTTATAGAATATGCCTCTTTTGATGCATGAGAATGCTCCATGATCTGTTGAAGTAATCTTTTTCTATAAAAGCGGTGGAGTGACGATGCAGCAAAAGGGTCAAATTTTTAACAGTGTAACTAGTTTCACTTTAATGGCAGGCTCATCAAAATGTTTTCCCATTTTCTTTTGTCTAGATTCGTCTCAACTTTTCAAATATCCCGGTATATTAATACTTTGATATCGAGGAATTTTGTCAGAAGAAAATCTGAAAGTATTTCGACATTTAACTCGATAACGGAACCTGAATCTCATGACAGTATCGATACACATAGCAATGTATTTTAATTTCTTACACAGGCACTTGTGCTCTGACATTTGAAGATACTTTAAAGGCGGATTTTCACCTTTTTGGAATCAATTTTTAATGTCGGTAAGCATCGATGCAGACATTCAATTTCGTTGTATGAGAATTGATCTAGTTAGGATTTCGCACTTTGGAAAGAACTCGCTTCTCTGCAACAGTGATTACGATCCATATATACATATTTTCCCACTATTTCGCGAAAAGAGATTGACCAATCAGAAACCTTCATTTTTGCAAACTTTTCACTATTTGAAGTAAACAGTGATAAGTTCGCAAAAATGCAGACTTTTAATTGGCTAATCTGATTTTGTTAACAGCGAAAGAGAACTTGGTCGCAATCCGGTGTATTTTGCACTATTAACGAAATCAGATTGACCAATTAGAAGCCTACATTTTTTTGCAAAATTGACACTGCTTAAAGTAAGTAAATTTTCTGATTGATCAATCTCAATTTGCAATAGCGCAAAATCTATCTGAATCCGGCCCATTCAAAATTTCGCAGTATAATGTATCTGCGTAAGAGTAACAGCATGAAAAATGAACGTTTCTAATTGGTCGATTGCTTCAAAAAATCATCATTGAATTTTAATGTTTTAATTTTTTAATAAGTTCTAATCAACAGATTTTTATGAAATTCGAATGGGACCACATGGACCCAATACGCTTTCAAACAAAAAAAGAAATATCAAAATCGGTCCATATTTACGAAAGTTACGCCTGAACAACAAATACATACAGGTCGAAATCATAACCTCCTCTTTGAAGTCGGTTAAAAAATAACTTGAAATTTCTGCTTTCTAGACACCAAAAAATTTTTTTTGAAAAAAGCTGTATCAATGTCCCCCAGTTCCCCCTACATACTTCAAATTTCAACTTTGGTTATTAGTCGTAGGAATGGAAAGAATATATTAAAAATTATTTACAATTAAGAATAATCAATAAGTAACAGATTAGCCCAAATTAAAATGTGTACATTTATTCCGTAACGGAAAGAAATGAACAATAAAAAATTTTGAGGGGAAAAATGAAATATTTCTAGTTCTCACTTAAACACAAAGGACAGCACTCATAGTTTAAAAATTATTTGACATTATAGCTAAGGTTTTATATTTTTTTAAACATCGAAACCTTCATTCTTGCTTTTTTATTCCTTAAAGAAAAAAAAATAAACAGTAAAAAATGTTGAGTGAAAAATTCAACATTTCTATCACAGGTTTAAACACGAAATAAAGTTCTGAAAACTTTTAAATTATTTGACATTATAAATAAAACTGTATATTTTAAGTATAAAAATTTTTACTCTTATATTCAGTTTATTTTTGCTTGAAGAATATTTTTAATCAGAGCAGAAAAAAAGTATTAACTTGAACAAAAAATTATATATCAATCCTAAATCCAGATACAAAAAGTTCATGGCACTATTTTTTTTCTCTTGAAATTCCGCAATATTTTAAGAAACACGGGCGCCTTCAAATAGGAATAGCCATTGGAATGTAACTAGTATATTACTTTTTTGAATCCATTTTTGTTATGGTAAGAATCAAAAGACAATCTTGAATTTATTTTAGCATATTATGGACGTATTGATCTTTATGAGTGTGCAATATTGTTGATGACCGACCTTTCTTTTATTTATTTATTTTGCGGAATATAACAAAAAAAAAAAAAAAAAAAAAAAAAAAAAATCTATAATTTTACAAAGTTTCTAAATTGTTTTGAAAACGAAGGAAATAAATAACAACTTTCAAATTTGGAATATTCGATCTTCATAAGTAATACTACATCAGGCATCAACTCACAGATGTTCTTTAATTAATATGATTTTTACAACATTTCAAATTGTCTCCAAATTTACACAATAATTACAACCAATTTAAGATTAATCATAGCCTTACCTGATTATTATTACTCAATAAACATGAAGATAATTTTTCAGAGGTTAAAATATTTAAAAAAAAAATATTTCTGTTAAATATTTTTAAGATACAGAACATCAAACTTGCATCTTTAGACGATTGTACGCATGCCATTCTATATCACAAGTTATTTTTAAATTTCCAAAACTGGTAAAATAATTTATTTTTCGTCAAGGTATTTTGCAGAGCTCTATTTGAATATGAATCGAACATGGGTATCAAATTTTATTAAAATCAGTTACCATATGGCCACGACATTTCTTTATAATTTTTTGCTCTTTTTATGTGGAATGACCCCTATAAGAAAGTTTTGCTGTATTGTAACCTAGATTTAATCATAGAAGAAATGCTGTTCGAATCTTATAAAAGTGACAAACATTTCTTTATAATTTTTTGCTCTTTTTATGTGGAATGACCCCTATAAGAAAGTTTTGCTGTATTGTAACCTAGATTTAATCATAGAAGAAATGCTGTTCGAATCTTATAAAAGTGACCAACATTTCTTCCTCTTTTGCGTAACAGGAAATGGCTTTTTGAAACTAAGTATACATTATACAGAAAGGAACTTTTCTTTCACATCACGAAGGCGATGCTTAGCTGAATAATTCAAGTTCTATTTCTTATTCTTTGCTCTCAAATATACAACCATTATATTAGATAAAGAAGAAAAATACGATTTAAAAATATTCATACAATAATGGAAAGCCAGTGTTAGCCAGTGCACTCGCCATTGCGCTAAATTGCGACTAAATTCTTCATTTGGCGGGTAAACAAGCGATTAGATTCGCCAAATTGCTAATGCTCAGTTTTTGCTGTTTCTTTCTTTCCTTTTTTTTTGCGTGTGTGTGTTTAATATTTTTAATATATTTGTAGCGGATAGTTGAATTTAGATTAATAACAATCGTCGTTGCAGCTATGAAAACTTAGGTTATTTTAGAACGTCTTGAGAAAAAAAAAAGGAGAGGGGTACATAAAAGGATTTAAGATAATTTTTTTGTGATACTCAGCGAAACTATTTGGCTCGTATTTTTTTCATTTGCGAATGTATTTTATTTTTAATTAGCCAAATTACTAACGGTGGTCAAATATCAGCGAGAACACTGACAATAACCCATATCAATATTAGCCAAAATATAAAAAAGACATCAAGAATACTAAACGTGATACAGGCCTTAGAAAAAAATCTTTAAATTATACTTTCCATTATTACAGTTATCATAAATAAAAGTCTAGCATAAACATTTAAATAACACCCATGCATCAATAATTCGTAACACAATCCAATATCGTTAATTTGCGTTTCAATCCCATAATAACAAATGAAAAGTGCTTTAAATATGGATAGAAATTTTAACGTGTCGCAAAACAGAAAATTATTTTATCATATTGTTTTCTGACCTTTAGTTTTTAGTATTTATTTAGTATTTAACTGCTGTATTTGGAATGAAATTTGAATTTTTATCCAATTGTAATTGAAAAATCTGGTTTCAGAAGTATACATAACATGAAATATACTTTTTTTCAAGTAAGTAAGATTAGAAAATGCTGTTATTATAATGAAGATTTGCGTTAAAATTACTTTTCAAAAAGAAAAAAAACAGTTAAAATGTTTGTTAAAAATCGTTGAAATGCCAAAGACAATGCCCAAGCTGCTTTATTGAAATATTTCAATATATGTGTGCAAAAGAATATAATTTTCCATTATATTTTAATTCATGAAGCTTAAGAAAAATAATATTATTATGTTATTAAACATTTAAAATGTTAGAAAAGTTCTTTTTTTAAATATCATTAAAATCACTTATGAGTATTTTCTTTATGTGTCTTGAATAATTGAGCCAAAACTTTTAATGTGCCTTTTTCGTATTTAAGTACTTAGGATGATACTGTACGTAAATAATAATTTAATTTGTTAGAACATATATTGCATATTTAGTAATTAATACTGTAGTAATTTAAACAATGATTAAAAAAAGTGTAAATAAAATTTTGCAAGTAACTTAATCTCATTACTGAAATGTTTAAAGCGAAGATTTTTTTATCCAATTGTTGAAGGTTATTTTAAAATGTTTAGCAAGTATTTATTAAATTTTATTTTAGTATAAAGACATTTTTAACTGACATAATTAAAAGCAACTAATATACTTTTAGTATTTAGAAATTTTTTTGTGTAGCTGAAATTTAATTCCAAATTGTTTTTTTTTAATTTATCTCCGAAAATTTAAAATCTATATAATATTTGCATTACAATTGTGTCAAAAAATATTAAATTCAACTGCATTATACTTAGAAATATTAAGATAAATATACCTATATGTATAGGCCACGAAACAGTAGTAAGCCATAAGTTTTAAAGTTTAGAAACAAGCCCAAAATACATTTCGTGAAATCGACTAAAATAAATCTGATTGACTAACATCCTTAAATATTACCTTTCCACAATCTGTGGTTTGCAATTTTTTTCTTTTTCTGTAGGATTTGTTTATTTTCTAGAAGCAGTGGTTCCCAACCTTTTATTGCCCATGCTCCACCAAAATTTCTGTAAAATCGCGATTGCCCCTTCCCCACCACACACACACACACTCCCTCCACTACTCGCATTCTGCAACATATATTTCTTTTTACTTAAAACAACTTTTCTCACCTGAAAGAAGTCGGGGAGAGGTTTAACAATAGCTTTCATTTTAAATATTTTTAACTCATGAAAGAGGTTATTTTTCCGTTACATATTTAATTTTAACATAATTCTATAATAAGGCAATAAATTTTCACTTTTACGGGAAAAAGTGTGTTATTCTATCTTTCCCACTTACCTGAATATTTTTAAAAAGTTTTACATAATTCGCATTTTTATCTTCAGAAAATGCTCGAAATTTAGCATTACAAATTAAAGCATTTTATAATTATTAATTACTTATTGAAAGATGGTGAAAATGTTTCTTTCTGTGGATAACAAAACATACAAGAAGCATTTCAAGATTCTGAGAATCTTACATTGTGATAATTCTCCATCAAAACATATTTATGTTTTTTCCTTTCTCAGTTATTATTAATTGACTAATATGTATGTTTGATTTTAAAAATTAAATTCTATATGTTATAAATTTATTTACTGTGTAAGAAGGCCTGCAGTATACAGCCATAAATATTTACACATTTCCTTTTATAAAGTTATTTTAGATTTATAAATTTTACAAAGTTGCTAGTATCACGTTTAGATATTCCAAATATTTTTTAGGTTAAGTATAACGAAATAGTAAAATTTAGATAAACTCTCAAGTAAAACCATTACGTACCTTAAAAATGTAATTTAATAAATTACAACGACCATTTGGAAAATGATATTCTCAAAGACTAAAATATTAAACTTTTAAATAAATTCTGTAATTAAAAAAAAATCCCTGTCGGCTTGCCATACAGGTAGAGGTAGATTTCGAAAAGCGCTCATTTCAACAACAAAAAATAAAATAGAATTGGCGATAAACCCAGTTTAACAACTTTATTTGTTGCTTTTGAAAAAAAAATTTATTTCATTTTTCTGTAAGAACTGGTTTTATCAGAATCATTTTAAGCGAAAATTGTCTCAAATGGCCATTTGCACAGCATATTTTGAAATATATTCTGACTTTATGAAAAAATCGACCAATAGGGCATATTATATAGCTCCTAAATAAGAAAAAACTGTCAATTAAATAGCGATTGAGAGCAAAATTGAATTTATAAATAAATCATAAAATAAGCAATTTGTTATTTGAATACATCCTCAATTCTTCAATTACGATCGCTTCGAGAAACTTTGCACGAAATGTCCATTTTGACAGCTTTTTTTAAACATATTCTGCCTTTATCAAAAAACTGACCATTACGCCACATTATACAGTTCCTTAATAAGAGAACCTGTCAATTGGATGCGTTTGAAATCAAAAATGGATTTTAAAATGAGTCAGAATATAATCAGTTTGAATTTGAGGTTTTTTCTACAACTCCTATTTTTGTTAAATTTATTTTTGCTATAAGAATTGGTCTTATAACAAACTTGTCAATATGAAAGTTGTAGGAGATATAAAATTAATCGAGAAAAAGAAGATGTAAATTTAATCGGATTTGATAGTTTAAGAATTGATCAAGTTATAGATTTTTTTTCTCCCCCCCCCCTTTTTGTTTTCGTTTTTTTTGTTTTTTTTTCTTTATCGGTTAGAGTTTGTCCTATCAAAAATTTGTAAGTACAAAAGTTTTAGATAATTTTGAGAACATTAAAAAAAAAATTAGTTGATTTGATATTTTGAAAATTGACAAAATTATGAATTTTTTCCTCCCCAAAACCTGTTTTTTTTTTTTTGCCCCATGAGCCATTTTTAATTTTATAAAAAATCTGACTTGCATAAACTTTTGCCTGATTTTTTTAGAAGTAATATACCCTTTAAACTGATTCGATATTTATTTTAACTAAGACTTTATGTTTTTTTTTTTCGGTTTTCACAAAAATCCTTTCCATTTCCATCCCCTTTGTCCGATTTTGCCCATTAACGAACTTGACTGAGATTTTATACCCCTTGATTTTGTGTATCAGTTTGGTGGAGATTCGAGCAGAATTATAGAAGTTATAGTGTCCATAAAAAAATATTATATATCTATATATATATACACACAACAGAACACCTGTTATCCGAATCCCGGTCATCCGAAAATTGGCTTAACCAAAAGGCCTTAAAATTTCTTAGTCTTTTTTAAATGTGAAAACTTTTATTGTCAACATTATTTTTATCGATGTTAAGTGACACCTTTCAATATATTTGGATTTATAATTGCTATTATTTGTAAGTTTCAGATCAAAACAATCCGAATCATTTTTAATACATTGAATATTTTTTAAATACTTATTAGCTTCAAAAATTAGAATCAAAATAAGTAAAAACCAAAGCTTTGAAAGGTGTTATTGGACACTAATAGAAATAGTGTTAAAAAAGCATGTTCTTTAAGAAATAAATAAAGAGAGTCAACTTACATATTATTCCATTACGTAATTTTGGACACTTTATTAATCACGTACGATACTTCAATTTTTTTAAAAATATGTTGTTATTTTCTTTTGATTTTCAGCTCTGCATCGTTTCAATGCTGCTTTATCATACTACCTATTAAATAGCAACACATTTGACGCTGTTTCATCTTCTTGTACTTGAATATATCGAAGTGCTGTACTAAGATCTTAAAGGGACTCAGGGGTTGATCGATACGGAAAAACATGTAAACAGAGCTCTCACTTCGAGTCCATATAAAAACAGAAGTATTCACTGTAATTAATTTAAACTTTCTGATTTTTTAAAGGTATAAGAATTTGAATATATAAGAAATTTACTTTACTCTACTTTACTTTTGAATATATAAGAAATTTACTAACAAATTTTAAACATAATTTTAACAGATTTACTTGTTTTTTACATTTTTTTAAATCTGTAGTATACAGATTATAGTGATAATCACCATCGAATTGTTGAAGATTAAGTAATACATTAGTAAGATATTTAGCATTTTTATTCGAATCTAGGGGCTGAATAAGAAGCAATTTATTTCACACTGTAATAAAGTCATGTGCAGCTTCTAAAGAGAAATTTCTCTTTTGATGAGAATATAGTCTTTGTTTATATAAAGCAATTTCCTGAAACTAAAGAAAGGCTGGCCAATAATATAAATCTGAAACACCCTCTCTTTTATAGCAAGACGAATACAAAGATATTATGTATTGCGCACTATATATATATTTTTCCTTTTTAATGTTTAACATTTTCTAGCTTTTCTTGAAATTTATAACAGGAAAAAAAATAGTGGTAAATATTTTATGAATTTATTTTTACGCAATTTCATTTAAATTGATTTCGTTGGTGTTTGTATCGATAGAACTTTGTAATCGATTTCTAGCTCTCTTAATGTAAGGGGTTCTGACATTATATAAAGATATGTGTCATAATAATACAATATAAAAAAATCATAACTTAATTATCAGTTAATTGGCTAGTGTAAGTTTAAGTTTTATGTATAAAATAATATTAAAGGAGTATAAAATAAAGAATAAAAAGAAAGGTGTCCAGTTAAACTGATGGAATTATGCACACAGGCTATTGACACTAATTGCGTGTGTACCTTATTCGATACTTTAAAATTGCCATTTTACCACGCGTTACGTCACAGGAATATTGTTCATTGTACTTACCTAATGTAGAGAATTACAGAAAATTTCGTTTACTGCTAAAAGAATATATATAGTTTACCATTTTTTCCATTTAATACTCCATAAAGAAATGGACCATATTTTTAGTTTCGGTTCGAGGCTATAAAAATCGCCATTTTATCACATGTTACGTCACAGGAATACTGTCTATTGCATTCCTATTTTAAAGAATAATGTACCTTAAAGCTAAATTAAGAAGAAGGAGTAAGATCCCCAGTCTAGAGATCTACACGGGCCGAAATTTCCAGGCCCGAGCCCGGCCTGAAAGTTAAAATTTTGGCCCTGGTCTGGCCCGGCCCGAACAAAAAATATATTGTCCCGACCCGGCCCGGCCAGAACGAAAAAAATATTGTCCCGACCCGGCCCGGCCCGAGAGTTAAAATTTCGGCCCGAACCCGGCCCGGCTCTGGTGAATTTCTACAGAACATTGATCTTTACTCAATCGGAAGAGTTCAGACCAAAAAAAACTTATTTTAGTCTTTTTTTTCCCTATGTTTATAATCTCTGTTTATGCAGAAATGCCATAGGCTGCGATATTTACGCTTTTGATAAACCTTTGTTTGCTGAATGTAAATATTTCAGTTATCATTAGTATTATTAATACATAAAAAAAATCTAAAAAATGGTTTTTTCGCGTATTGTTGTATTCATTTTGCATGAATGAACAGTTTAAGGGGGCTCAGGGGTTGAAAACTTTTCAAAAAATCGATTTTTTTATGATCTAGTTTGATTATTCAATTAATTCTGAATTCAATGCAAAAAACCGCATAAAAATATTAGCATTTTTAACGGAGTTATAAGCATTTATGTATCAATACTTACATAGCCGATCCATATAATTTCAACTTTAAGTCGTGTTTTCTCAAAACTTGATTTTTGACGACTAACACCAAGATTAAAAAAAAACTATTTGATGGAATAACTTAATTTTTTTTTTTTTTTTTTTTTTTTTTTTTGCGTGCATATAATATCATTATCTAGATTATGAATTAAGGATATAACTATCATTTAATAAAAACATTATTAAAAAATCTCTCAAAGTTGAAAATTTAAAAAAACCCTAAAAAATACAACTTTTTTTCCCTTAAAAATACTCAAAATATTAAACTATCTAAAATATATTAATTCATAATCTAGATAATGATGTTCTATGCATGCAAAAAAATTAAGCTATTCCATCAAATAGTTTTTTTTAAATCTTGGTGTTAGTCATCAAAAATCAAGTTTTGAGAAAACTCTACTTAAAGTTGAAATTATATGGATGCGGCTATAAAAGTGTTGATACATAAATGCTTATAACTCCGTTAAAAATGCAAATATTTTTATGCGGTTTTTTGCATTGAGTTAAAAATTAAATGAATAATCAAATTAGATCATTAAAAAATCGATTTTTTGTAAAGTTTTCAACCCCAGAGCCCCTTTAAAAGAAATCTGCGGTTTTCAGTTTAAACAAAAATTCCGTCATAATCATTTTTTTTAATGTTTAATTCTATTTTAAGACGCCTAGTGATCTACGATTCTTTAAAAAGAATAAATTTTCATGTTTAATTGTAGAATAATGACGACTTAAAAGTATAAGTCTATTTTGCAAACATTTTTGGATCAAGCCAAACTTTACTGATTTATGAACAGACTTTTCCACGTCGAGAAAAGAATTTTCATACGGAAAGATTCAACAGGAACTGATTATTTTGGGCCGTGAAGACTAGGAAGAACGAAATCAGTCTCAGCTTCGTATGGAAAAAATAAGTTAATCCTGGCCCGGCCCGATACTTCAGGAGAAAAAATTAAGGCCCGAGCCCGGCCCGAAAAGATTAGTGACTAGGCCCGTCCGGCCCGGCTCGAGTCTTTGGAAGCAAGGCCCGAGCTCGGCCCGGCTCGAGTCTTCGGAAGCAAGGCCCGAGCTCGGCCCGGCCCCGAATGCCGTTAATGAAAATCGGCTCGAACCCGGCCCGTGAAGACCTCTACCCCAGTCCTTCTTTTTATACGTAACCAATGAACCTTCAAATCTGATCTGGGAAGAGCTTTATTGGAATAAACCGGTATAACAAATTTAAAGCAAGTCATGCGTCATATAATTGTGCCTGAAAAACCCATTTATTTAAATTAAGGGAAGAGGGATTGTATCCTTGTTTCTCTTTTATACTCAACCAATGAGCCCCTAAATCTAATCAAAGAAGCGCCTTATGAGAATTAACCAGAATTTGAAGAAAATCAGATAATTGTGCATGATACAGCCATTTATTAAGTATTAAGTGTGTATTATTATCATCGTAGTCAAGTATTATTATCATTTTATTAAGTGTGTGAGGGGGAGGAGGGAAAACGCATGTTCTCACTTTATAATTAACTAATAAAGTTCTAAAACTAACAAGAAAAGTGCCTTATCAGAATGAAACTAGAAAAAAAATTCGAAGCATTTCGAATATTTCTATCAAGAGTTATCGCGTTACGTATATGCATACAGAACCTGTAGGCACATTAGCTTCCAAGCCTTCATAAACTATGAGCTAAAAATCGATGAAAAACAATAATATTGTTGATTTCAACAATGTAACGGATACAACAACGGTTACAATTATGCTACCCCCATGATAACAAAACATTATATTATTTATCATTTAATATATTAATTGATAATTTTTTTCAAGAAATAAATGGTGATGAAAGTGCTCAATGAAAATTTAAATACAATAGTAATTACAATAATAAAATAAATCATAAGTAAAAAAATGAAGATTAAATATTTAAACAAATACATTATGAAGTTAATTAAGATGAAATATTTTTAAATAAAAATGAAGTAATGCAAAAAATCGCTTTTATTAATGTAGTTTAAAAAAAAACTTTTTTTTGATCAAATATCATACAGATTGAAAAGTTGAAAATTGCACTTGAAGCGTAAAAAATGAGGTGCGTTCGTACAATACAGCAGTTTTTAAAATATCCAGATCTTGCTGTTATAGTACACAGTACTTCGGATACAGTATAGTTGTCGAAATCTTTTGTGTGTTCTTATATATACTATCTAATTTCTATTATACAGGAATTTCTATTATACTTGTAGTAAACTTCAGCCACATGTACCATTTTCATAAAATGTGAAATAGTTTAATATAAAGAAAAAAACACCCCAACCAATGTTTCCCCGTATATCATTATGTAGTGGGATACTTTTGTGTGGCCCTGTAAATTAATAATAAATATTCTTTGCATCACAGATACATAAGAACATCACAGATTGTTAAGAGTGTATATTTCAGTATTTACTTCATAGATTCATGTCAATTCTATTGTACTCGAAAGAGTGTAACTTTATTAAAATGTACTTGAAACAATTTTTTTCCTATTAACCGTAATGTAATGCAATACTTTTAATTGTCTTTGTAATTAAACTATGACATCTGATTTTCATAAAATTTGAAATAACTCGACAAAATTATGCAAAAATTATATATTTTAAATTTCAAACGATTTGGTTAATTAACTTTTTCTCTGTTATATGTGGACAGACAGACAGACAGATGAACGACAGACTGAACGACGATTATAGGTGCTACCTATTTATATAATTACGAATGTACCTAAAATATTCAGATCTTGATGTAATAGCATACAATATTTCGGGTACAGTATAGTAGCCGAGATCTTTTGTATGTTTCTGTAAATACTTCTGTTTTTTATTATACAAGAAATAACTTGTATTTCTCAGCAATGTATACCATTTAAAAAATGTTAAATAGTTTAATACAATTAAAACGCGAACCAAAAAATGTTTTCCCTATACTATTATGTAAAGGAATGCATTTGTGTGGCCCTGTAAATTAATAATAAATATTCTTTGCATCACAGATTATACAGAATGTATATTTTAGTATATACATCATAGATTCATGTCAATTCTACTATATTCGAAAGGATATGACATCTTTTAAATGTACTTGAAACTATTTTTTCATATTGATCGTAATGTAATGGAATACTTTGGATTGTCTCTGTATATACATCTGATTTCATAAAATTTGAAATGATTTGAAAAAATTTTGCAAAAATTATATATTTAAAATTTTAAAAGATTTGGTTAGTGAGTTTTTGCTCTGTCATATGAGGACAGACAGACTGACAGACAGGCGAACGAACAGACTGAACGACGATTATAGGTGCTACCTATTTATATAATTACGAGCGCACATAAAAATATTCAGATCTTAAACTAATAGTATACAGTATTTCGCATACAGTATAGGAGCCAAAATTTTTTGTGTGTCAAAGTAAATACTATTTGCTCTCTATTATACAGGAAATAACTTGTAGTATTCCTCTGCAACGTATATTAATTTCACAAAATGTTAAATAGTTTAATACAATTAAAACGCGCACCAAACAATATTCTCCTATACCATTATGTAATGGAATACTTTTTTGTTGCCGTGTAAATCAATAACAAATGTTCTTTGCAGCACAGATTGTACAAAATGTATATTACAATAGAGTGGCGCCAACTTATATGGGCCCATAGGGCGCGAGCCCACCCAATAATTTGATATCTCTACCTACCCATTATTAATTGAACCCACCCAATATTTATGTATTTGTTCAAAATTTTTCTGAGCCCACCCAATATTTTTCAAAAGTTGGTGCCACTGTTACAATACATATTTCATAGATGCATATCAATTTTATTATGTTCGAAAGAGAGTAACACCATTAAAATGCTCTTGAAACTTTTTTTTCCCATTGACCGTAATGTAATGGAATACTTTTGACTGTCCCTGTAATTGAACTATGTGTCCGATTTTCATAAAAATTGAAATGACTCGAAAAAATTATGTAATAATTATATATTTTAATTTTCAAACTGTTAGGTTGGATAGTTTTTGCGTAATTATATGCGGACAGACGGACGAACAGAACGACAACTATAGGTGCTACGTATTTTCATAATTACGATCGCACCTAAAAAGATCAAAAGAAAAATTGCAAAAGTGCGAGTAGCTTAAAGACTTTCTCAAATCAATTTCTAATTTTAATTAACTTCATAATGGATATAAATATCTAACTAGCAAAAACCGTTTGTTTTGATTCCACGAAGCATTATTTCATAAGATAAATATTTGAAAGTAACAATATTTTTTTATTTCATTTTTGCATCTTTATTAAGTAAAAAAAGGTTATTTTACAACGGGTGTTTTAGTTTCGTAAATGTAAATTTAGCCAAATTTAGTGACCCGAAAATGACCCATTAATCGAAATTTCTTGAACATCTAGCTGGACCGTAATCCAAAATGACCCACTAATCCAATTTTCTGAAGCATGTGACCCAGCTCAAAGATTTTCTCGTGACGGAAGACGATGAAATACAGAATTCAGTCAAAACCGTGCGAGCTATTTTCTAGATAAAATCAACGTGACCCTCAATGACCCAAAAATGACCCACTAATCGGATTTTATGTAATATGTGACTTAACCCAATGAACTTCTTGTAATTCAAAAACAGTAAAATACAAAATTTGGTCAAAATCGTTAAAGCCGTTTTTTAGATAAAATGTGTTTGACCCACAATGATCCAGAAATGACCCACAAATCGAAATTTTCGGAACATGTGACCTAGCCCAATAGCTTTCTCGTGCCAAAAAATAGTTGGTTGCAAAATTTTATTAAAATCAACCGAGTCGTTATTTAATATAAATAGCTTGATCCTGACTCATGATGACCCACTAATCAAATTTCTCGAGCAAGTGACCTAGCCCATTAATCTTCTCGTACCCGAAAATGGTAAAATAAAAAAATTTGTCAAAATTGCGAACTATATTTTAGATAAATTAGCGTGACCCACATGATCCAAAAATGACCCACAAATCGAATATTCTCTAACATGTGACTTACCCCAATGGTCTTCTTGAAATCTAAAACTGTAGAGTACAAAATTTGGTCAAAATCGTTAGACCCGTTTTTTAGATACTTTTGGTTTGACTCACAATGACCTACAAATGACTCATTAATTGAAATTTCTCGAATATGTGACCTAGTCTAATGGTTTTCTCGTGTCAAAAAACGGGTTGAATACAAAATCTCGTTGAAATCAACCGAGTCGTTCTTTAGGTATAAATAGCTTGATCCTGACCCATTATGAACCAAAATTACCCACTAATCGAATTTTCTCGAACATGTGACCTAGCCCATTAATTTTCTCGTGCCCGAAAATGGTAAAATAAAATTTTTTGTCAAGATCGTTAGAGCCGTTTTTAATATAAAATTTACACACACACACACAATTTTTGCTCGCATTATAGTATAAGATAAGTTACACAACATAATTATTAATTAATTATGCGTATGACCCAAGCTGACTCTCTGTACCTTAAAACCAATACTTTTTACTTTCATATAGAATAAAACATAATTAATTCATCAACACAAAAAGATTTCCTAATTTAACGAACATCATTTGTTTTTAGCTATACACATTTCGTATATATGTATGTAAAATTTATCTTTTTTAACGATTTTAATAAATGATCATCTGTCATACTAGAACTTTGTCAAAGAGTATTCGTAATGCTTCCATGGTTTGAAACAAAATTTTTCGATACTAACGTTAAGACTACAGCTTTTAATAAGCACTAAAACGTTTAAGGGAGACCCGAACCCCATTTTCGGCCAAAAATCATCAAAAATTCAAATTTTTTTTTTTATCTCAGAAAACGACAAAATACATATTTGCGAATATCGACTCAAAATTTCAGAACTCGGGGACACTTGGAACAGGTAGAAAATTAGCTTTTTAAATTGTACTCACTATTGAGTTTAAAGGACAAGCGGCCATTTAAAACGCGTTTTCCTGAAAATGACTTTTTTCATATTTTGCCTAAGTTCAAAGTACTAAGGCTCAGTGGTAAAATGAACTTAGAAAATGAAATTAGAAACATAGTGTTTATGTTTTTAGAATCTTAAAAAAATTTGCAACAAAAGTAAGGAGAGATATTTTTTTTTTAACTATTTCTGAAAATTTTGCATAAATTGGTAAACATGAAAATTATAACGAATTTAAGGAAATTTACTATGCGTATATATATATATATATATTTATATATATATATATTAGCCGATTAAAATAGAAAATTAAAAATATCTCTCCTTAGTTCTTTTCTATATACTATAACATTATTTAAGAAATTTAAGTAACACCAAAATATTGAAAATTGAATGAGCAGTAGTAATTTTAAAAAGTGTATTTTTCGACAAAAAAAATCATAAAAATCCCCATAAAAAATATACTTTTTAATAAAAAGTGAATTTTTTTGCTAATTATTCCTTACAAGAAGATTCTTAAATAGTACACCAAAATTCATTACTTTAAAATCAATAATAAAAATTTTGGGGTTTTTCTTACGGGTCTCCCTTAATCATACGTAAGAATTGCTTACTTTATAATTTGTACACACGTGTTGAGTCATTCATGACTGATATGCTAATTTTAAGCAAAAAAGTTCTTAACAATAAATAGTCTTATTTGAACCGACACAGCTTAAATCAATGAGTAATGTTTAAAGTTTTGAAAGAAGAATCGAGATTTTTGGAATAGAGATAGTTTTGGTGGAGTTTCAGTCCAACCGAATTTTCAGCATCATTTTTGCCGAAAACTCGTTTTCGGCAGCGAAATTGAATTTTCGGTTGTTCTCTAGTTAAATTACTAAGCATAGATTTCGATCCTGCGCATCTAATGTCATTAATTGAATTATCTTGAATAATTTCACTATTGAATATAAAACATTAAAATTCAATATTAAAAAACCTATTCCAATTTAAAAACAGTCTGCTTCACCGTGTTTTTTGTACATTTCTCTATAAAAATTCCATTTTCCATGCATATTAAATAGATAATGCGTACCACTTGATTTGAATGCATCTTTAAATTTTGCTATCCACACACCAAAATATTTACCAAAGTATCATAAAATTTTTCGATCTCAAATATTATCTTATTAAGTAGTCATAATCACCAATAAGATAAGGAAATTTACTAAAATAACTTCTCTAAAATTTTAAATTATAATTTAAACGAAAATTTGCAGAAAATATCTTAAACATCTATTGTTAACTTTTTCTTCTTTAGAAAATTAATAATTGAAATAAATATTGGGCAGAACAAGGGGAAAATATTATTTATGCAACAGTTTCAAAGCAAATATTTATTATCTGAAATTAAGTAATATTTCAAAATAGCTGTTTGTTTTTGAAAGTTTATAAAGAAGTGCAATTTAACTATTACTTTAAAATGCAAAACTATTGTTGGCAGTTTCATGTCTTTTGAAAACTCACGGTAGAACAAACACGTTTTATCTTGATGTGTTATGCTATATAAACATATTTTTTTCGATCATGACTCATGCTTATTGTTTTTAAAAATTAAATAATACTCACGTTGAAATGACGATTACATGAAATTAAATCTACGCATAAAAAATACTTATAACCACATCTGTATTATAAAATACAAACGTCTGCAACGATAGCGTCATTAAGATGGTTGCAATAATAGACGATTAAATTTAACTTTCATTAAATTTTTTTAATTTCTAAATACCGCAGATTTTCAATTTTTTCACTATCAAGTAGAAAAAAAATGTACTTTCAAAACAATTTGTTTGAAAAATATATAGCAATTTACTCAATTTTTATTGTTTTTACATTAATTTTCAAGTATTATTATTTTTTTAAACCTATCCGCCTACTGACGATTACTAAAAATAATTCATCATTTTATTCAGGTTTGTTTTTTATAAGGAAGTTAAAACATTTATTAATCAATAAATAAAACACAAATTTATGACATATAATCGAATTTCGCACTAAATAAATTGAAAGGAAGAGAATAGAAAAAGGTTGATTGCAAATATTTAGAGATTTCTTCGATTTTTAGTTCCTGACGTGAGTTCAACATGAAAATAACACATTTAATACTTTTCAAAATTTTATTTAAACGCATTATTACTATTTTTCATATAAATATGGTTTTTAGTATTGTTAGTAAGCATTCTAAATATATATATAAATGCAAAAAATCTGTTAGAGCCATCTATGGGAAAAAAAATATATTACAACAATGCGAGACTTCCTGGATGTAATTTTGAAGTTATTTGATGATACGTTCTTTTAATGAATCCTTGATTGACTGCAGTTTTTTTATTAAAAGCATTTTTTAACGATTTATAAGTATATTATATCAAAAAGTGGTAATACATCATTCATCGCTGTGCTTTTAGTATGTAAATAGCAAAAATCTTGTTAACATAAAAGCAATATTTATACTATATAGCCCAACGTGATTAGTCACTTGCGATTTTAGTTACTTTATGGCATTATTTTTCTGGATTTTTGTTAAAAATCTATAAAAGTACATGAGGAATTATCCTGAAACTCTAGTTGTGTAAACAGAATAGTATAAGTCATATATTTCAGCGAAGATTTTTTCCCGAAAGCCTATAGAAGACCGTCAACAAATTGAAAAAGAACTAGAATCTTTTGGATAAATCTGTTAAAACTAATGTAGAAAAAGCATTCAAGTTGTAGATTACGATTAAGTGGCTTATTGTAATAAACGGAATTTATTTTTATAAGGATAGAATGTATACTCTTAAAGGTTTTCATAAAAACAGTCCCAAATTTTGTGAAATTTTTTTCTTATAATTTGTAGAGTTCTAAATATACAAAAATAATCTTCTCAGAAAATATGACAAACAACATTGTACACAATATCCAAAAATCAAAATTAAAAAATATTAAAAATTGTTTAAAAATGATCCGGTTTACTAAATAATGTTTCACTGCGCATGCGTGAATGAAATCGAAATATAGTGTGCATAATGTGTTGGCTAAATATATAGAGCAACTTTTGTAAATGTCTCAAAAATATAGCTTGAAAATTCTGTAAATTATCGTGGATAGAATATATCGTGGTAGTAGATAGTTTGCGTTGTTTTATAGAAAACAAAACGCAGGAGATTACTGAGTGAGTTTATTGATTTTTACCAATAAATATCAACAACTGCATTTTTGGAAAAATATATGTAATTTTTAAACACACTTTTTGCATAATCTTTTTTCTGGCTCAACACATTCACAAGACAATCGAAAAAGATTTTAGTTAGCAATATTAATTATTACTAGTGTTTCAAAAGGATTTTACGAATTCGTAGTGTAGTTTTATGTTCCAGTACAATAATATACTGAAAGAAAGAGCGATTAAAATTTATGCAATTATGGTTGTGCGTTATCTCGTTATTTCGATCGTCCAGGCAAGATTCCAGATGCAAGCGTTGTAAGACCATATTTCTATCAATATTGACATCCATTACGATTTCGTTACAAAATATTGCCTGGAGTGCTGAAAAAAAGAATAAAATTGTTATCTGCGGACACAAGTAATACTGATCTTGCAACTACAGGCAGAGTCATGTTTTACTACGTTACGTTTACATAGGGAAAACGTATATAAATCTCTCATTAAAAATGCAAACGACCGGATATTTCAACCGATTTTTCTGCAATTCTTATGCTTCAGAGTATGCTTCCAGATGAAAATTTACATTATACAAGCATTATTATGGCAACGCTGGCACAAATAGAGATTTCGCATCAACATTATGATGCAGAATCATACATTGATATTTAAAATTTTCAAAATAATGTTTCTAACTAAATTCTATTCCATTAGTTCTTGAACTCTGAATTAATTCTTTTCCTGTCTAATATAACTTGATTTTTGCCTCACAAAATCTTTCTTTTTAAATAAAAGTAAAATTTAATCAATATAATTATATTAATATATTATTTTTAATATTTTAAGTAAAAATCTTTTTAAAAAATTGTCATCAGCGTTCACAAGAAAATTTGATTTTTCAGCCGCATGCCAGAAGCATATTTTATTGTAGAAGCCGTTATGCTTTCAAGGAAAAATAAAGTTTGTAGCCTGCTGAAATTTCACATTTTCTTTGAGACGTTATTCTACATAAATAAATGAATAAATAAATAAAAAATAACGAACAAATGGAAACTTTTTTTTTTCGAAATTTTGAAATTTTACAAATAAAATACCTCTTTGAGAATTGTCATTTTCCATATCCTATCACTTAAGACTGTTCTTAAATCAAAAAAGGCAATTTTATGACATATATTTTAATTTATTTTTGTTCGGAAACGCATGAAACTAGTAGGTGTTGTTGTTCAGAAACTATCTAATGCAGAATAGATAGACACAGAAATATATTTAACAAAAATATATTTAACTCACATTCCTAGAATATTATGGGGTAGATGTAGGAGTAATGTACACCCCTGAATGTTTTTGGTTTATAAAAAAAATAACCAGTAAAAATTTAGCTTTTATTATTTTTTTTTTCGTAACTCGCCTTTGCATATTTTATAATTTAGCACTATTGTTGACACTCTTAATTAAACTAATCAGGAAGTAGAAAATAATGTTTTTAAGTTCCACTGTTTTTCTTTGAAAATCTTGATAAACGTACTAAGAGCTGGCTTCATTTAATAAATTTATACATTGATTATTTTCTTGCAAAATTTGCAATTTTTTGCTTTTGTAGTTGAAGAAAACTTTGAATTTTACATACTTAATATCATTTATAAAACTTCATTAATTTTTAAGGTTCTGAGAGGAGTGTCCATTAATGGAATACTTAAGTAGTCATTTTCCAGTATATGTACAGTTCATATAGGCATTGTTAAAAATGCAATTTCGGTAATGTTTATACTGCATAAAATATTTTGACTTAATTAAAACTTAAATAATCAACTTTATTTTTTAAATTGCACTTACCAAAATGTAATGACACCAAAATTTTTATAAATAGTTGCTTTTTAAGTTGTATTAATGTGATTGATAAAATTTCAATATCTTATTCATTTTATTAATATTATTTTTTTAAATGAATCTAACTATGTTTTGCCTATTTTATAATCTGGCAATCAAGCCACTCATGAAGCCGAAAATATCGTTTAAGGGCACAGTCAAAGAGGGGCTTATAGGACTTAATCGTTCACCCTTTAAATAAAAACACTTAAGTTATAGAAGTCGTTAAAAACATATTTTCTTTCTTAAATATTTGTTTATTTTTTCTTTTTCAAATTTATCTGCAGATATTTTTTTGAATAACACTTTCATTTTTGGTTCCAGTTTTGAAAGTGAAAGAAACTTTATGAAAAATATCTGCGATCAAAATCGAAAAAGTAAAAAGGAACTTCAGCTATTCAATACAAAATAAATAAATAAATGAATAAAATGTCGAAATGCAAACGAGATATTCGAAAAATCCCTCCCCTTAGGATTAGCGTTAGCTCGTGAATGTCTTCGCCAGTAGGGACAGATGCCTTAAGGATGTCCATTACATGCACATCTACTCTATATACAGGAATAAAAAACTGAAATTAAAAAAGACTTACCATGTCGTTTTATAAATATGGGTTGCATTAATATGTTTTTCAGCAATAAGATTTTAATTGCACATAAAAACTAGTATGTTGTGGCCATCTCAAAACTTTCTTCTATTTAAATCACTTTAATTAAACCATTTAAAAAGTGCAAAGAATTACATCGATTTAGTGCATAGGTATATATATATATATAATTTTTGTTTCATTATCTTAATTTTCACTCTAACCTTTTTAATCTTACTGTATGTATTGCGTAAAACTAATTCTATTTAATTTTCCACTACAGTTCTTTTTTAACTGTGTACATGATCAATTTCATTTTAATATATATATGGGTGATTCTCAAAATAGGGGACAATTTCAAAAATGAAATCTTAAAAAAATTACTGTTAGCAAAATTTCTGAAAAAAAAATAGGTGTTGTTAATATAGTATTAGGTATACTTTACATGTAGTCAGCAGAGCTAAATATTTAAAAATTAACTTAAAAAAATAATTAGTATTTTTGAGCCATGCTAATGACAAAAGAAATTGCATGGAATAAATATATTAAAAAATTTTTATTTTCTTCCTGTTTAAATATTTTTTTCTATATTTATTAGCCTTCCTTTTCAGCAAATGGTTTCCATTTTTACATATATACATATAAGGAGAATAAAAACATTACCAAAGAGCAAACTTTGTTTACATGAGCAACATTCTGACACTAACAATGTAGGAAGCTGTCTTAGTGATTTTCTGACAGTTTTAATACATATTTTAGGGATAATAAATGTAATACCTAAATTTATATGTAAAATTAAACTTTATAAAGGAAGCAATATAAGCACTGGTTACATTTATGCACATAGGAGTCTTTAGCATGGACAGAAAGACCATGCTAATGACACTGATATTTGTCCATGCTAATAACAAATTTTAATTTAAATAAAATTATTAGCCATAATATAATCACAATGCAATAGTGCTTTCTGGGGCTTTTTAAAATACAAAAGTTCTATGTAAATAAGTAAAATAAAAATTTTAACTATAAAATAAACATGAAAATTATTATCCATTCTAATGACATACAATTGATGTACGCCCCTAATATTCAACTTATATTCTTAAAATACAATACATGCTTCTATTTTCAGGCTGGGATAAAATGGCTACATGTTTCCATGGAGAAACTTTATATTTTCAAACTATTGTCATAAGTGAAAATGAAATTTTGATTAATAACCAGCTGTTATAATATGATCTTGTTTTGAAAATAGAATATAGAGGACAAACTTTAATTCTTTTTTTATATACTATAATTTTATTTTTAAAAAGAAATTTATTGGATAAATCCTCTCCTTGATTAATTTAAAGAAAGAATAACATTTGTTTTATTTTATAAACATGATATTAACTCTTGAAAAGTGCTAGTATACACAAGCCACAGCTGCTGTGGACATCCATGCTAATGACATTTTGAACATTTATTCTGTTATTTTAATGTGTTTTTAACTAAAAAAATGAGTAATTCTTGAGTGCAATCAATGAATAATATTAAGACAAACATATCTAAATATAAAAACGTGACAGAAAACCTCTCAAATTTTTTTGTATACTGAAAGACATAAATTGTCCCCTATTTTGAGAATCACCCATATAGATATATAATGTTACGGAATTGTGAATAATGAAAACTTTTAATACAGGATAAATTTATCTACAGCATTCATTGTAATGACTGATGATGTGTTTTTTGTTTTATTTATCGGCGCCGCTTTTTAGTCACGTGACGAGCGGACGGAGAGAGAGAGTTGGGAGAGGAAGGGGTACGAACACAGAGAGAGGTGTATGTGCCGAGGTAAGCGGTAGACCTGCGAATGTTTGAGCAGGTGAAAAGATTTTAAAATATTCTCCCCTTGGAATATGGGTGTGCTACGGGCACGGTGTTTATTTTTTATTGAAAGTGGAGTTGTGTAGAAGTATTGAGAATGTGTAATCCGGAACTTTATATTTAATTGTTTGTGTTTTTCAAGTCTTTCTGTTTTAGTCCCTTTTTTGTGTTCCATGTGTTAAATAAACTTTTGTTTTCGACAAGCTGGATTCTTTTGGATTATTTCGACATACACAGGTGTTCCGTAGTAAATTATGAAGAAACAGGAATAGCGTGTATCACATTCATTACATTTCACAGAATGCATTTAAATAATCAATCAATGTCACATCAAAATGTAGCAATATGTACCTTTATTAACATCTAATATTTGGTATAAATTTATTTGACTCATTTATTACAACATGATATAACCTGGTTTATTATTTAAACTTAACATTCAAATTGTTTTAATAATAATATATTTAAAATATAAAAAACCAGCAGACTTCTAACTGTACTATGCATTTCTGCCGCAATACTTATGTCAAAATTTATGCCACTCTAAAAATGTCTGCATTTTGTTTTTTCTTACATTTATATATGTAATATTTATAGAGCACATTGCAAAATTTTTGAATATTTCGTACAGCTATATGCTAAGATCAAGGTCTCGCGGAATCTGAAGTTTGGTCAAATTCTGTGCATTAGTTCTTGAGATATAGCTATCGTGAAAATCATGAAAAACTTAGCATAGCAGCACCACCTATTGTGAGATTTATACCAAAATGTAATCAGCGTCTAATTATGTTATATATTATAGTGTACCAGAATCTGAAATTTCATGAAGTTCTCTGCATTAGTTCTTGAGATATAGCTATCGCAAAAATCGTGCAAAATGTAGCATAGCAGCGCCACCTATTGGGCAGTTCACACCAAAACCTTATCAGTGGAAATGTATCTCAAGGTATTGCGGAATCTGAAGTTTAGTGAAATTCTGTGCTTTAGTTCTTGAGATATAGCTATCATGAAAATCATGAAAGACGTGGCATAGCAGCGCCACCTGTAGGCCAATTTACACCAAAACTTAATCAGCGTCTATGTATATCAAGGTCTCACAGAATCTAAAGTTTGGTGAAATTCTGTGCATTAGTTCTTGAGATATAGCAATCATTAAAATCATGAAAAACGTAGTATAGCAGCGCAACCTGCTGGCCAATTTACACCAAAAACCAGCACTAATTCATATCAAGGTCTAACCAAATATAAAATTTTATGAAATTTCGAGCATTAGTTCTTGAGATAGAACGCCCACAAATTTTTTGTCACATACACTGGTGTCCAAAAGTTAAGCATAATTGGTAATTAAGTAATTATTTTTAAGTAATGAAAGAAATATGAATCGGAATGTGCTGAAACTCAAGGTGTGTAAACAAAATAGTACGCGTCACATATTTTCGCGAAGAGTTTTCCCCGAAATCGAACAGGGGACCGTCAACAAATTGAAAAAGAACGAAGATCTTTTGGATAATCCTGTCAAAATTAATGTAGCAAAAGCGTTCAAACTGCACATTATGATTAATTGGCTTATTGTAATGTACTGTGTTAATTTTTACAAATATAGCATGTACACTCGTAGAGAAATTAAGGTTTTTATAAAAACAGTCCTAAGTTTTTTGCTTATAATTTGCAGAGTTCTTAATATAAAATAATGTTCTTTTTTGAAAAAATGACAAACATCATTGTACACAATACCCTGTCATCAGAATTTAAAAATAATAAAAATTGTATGGCAAATGAGCAGGTTTACTAAATAATTTTTTACTGCGAATGCGTGAACGCTATTAAAATTTCATTTGCATATTATGTTAGTTAAATGTATAGAGCAACTTTTGTGAAAGTCTCAAAAACATAGCTTAAAAATTCTGAAAATTATCGTTGATAGAATGAGATCAAAATCCTTTATTCCCTAAATGAAGCAAAAAGATGAGGGGCTGTATCCATATTCCATTGTTTAGTGCCTACACAATATTGCACGTACAACTATATTTAGGTAAAACCCCTGATTTTTTCGCTTCCTTTAGGAATAACGGATTTTGAGTTGATTCTATAGGTGACCATTTTCAGAATTTTCAAGCTATGTTTTTGAAACTTTTACAGAAGTTGCTCTATACATTTAGCTAACACAATATGCAAATGTCATTTTCATATCGTTGACGCACGCGCAATGAAAAATTATTTACTAAACATACTCATTTTTCATACAATTTTTATTATTTTTAAATTCTGATGACAGGGTATTGTGTACAATGATGTTTGTCATATTTTCAGAAAAGAACATTATTTTATAATAAGAACTTTGCAAATTATAAGCAAAAAACTTGGAAAAATTTAGGGCCGTTTTTATAAAAACCTTATTTTCTCTACGAGTGTACATGCCATCCTTATAAAAATAAACACAGTACATTACAATAAGCCACTTAATCATAATGTGCAGTTTGAACACTTTTGCTATATTAGTTTTGACAGGGTTATCCAAAAGATCTTCGTTCTTTTTCAATTTGTTGACGGTCCCCTGTTTGATTTCGGGGTTTTCGTGAAAATATATGACGCGTACTATTTTGTTTACACACCTGGAGTTTCACCACATTTCGATTTATATTTCTTTCATTACTTAAAAATAATTACTTAATTACCAATTATGCTTAACTTTTGGATACCAGTGTACAGACAGACAAACTGACAGACTCACAGACAGACATTTTCTAAAAATAGTCAAAACGTGTTCAAGACCTTCTAAGACGTATAAACCAGTCGAAAACCGGAAGTCGAAAATTTTCATGAATCCAATACACAAGGGGAAAGATTGGAATAAAATAGTTTATTTCTGTCAATAATCTAATTTAATTCATAGTAATTTTAATTACATTTCCCTTAAAAAGTTCAATTAATGTTATATACTATGAATAAAATAAATATTGTCAATAAAATATTTTATTCCAATATTTACCATGCTTATTTATTTTCACTGTGTGTTCTAAAAAGATACCATTCTTTTAAAATGCTCATAATAGCAATTAAAAAAAAAAAGAATTCATTGCATAAAAATGGAAATTCAACACTATGAAAAAGTAACTAATCACTCCTACCAGGAGTGATAAAACGTTCTCCTTTAGCAAAAGTGATTAGTCACTCCTCAGAAAGAGTGATTATTGATCCCTGTTTAGAGTGAAAATTCACTTACAGGAGTGAGTATACACTCTTTCAAAGAGTCAACGATTCTACTTTTGCTCAGAGTGAATAATCACTCTAAAGCATAGTTCTAAAGGTTGGGCATATTTTGAGTCTGCGATAGAGTGAGTATTCACTCTTCCGAAGTGAATAGTCACTCCTTTTTATTTAGAGTGTAGTTTTTGGAACCATTTCTTTAATTTTGGAAACCTCTATCATTCTGTTTGTCCTATAGTCTAAGATATGAAAACAGGGAAGATTTGGAGCCGGAAAACACTATGTTAAACTTACGAGGCAACATCAAGTGGTGTTAATTTTTGGCTTATGCAACACATCACTTCCGGCAGACATGAATCATTAGATTCCCCTAGTTCTTCTCTTCCATAAAATAAAGGGTTTTTTTCTTGTGCTTGATACCTTGGGTTTTTGTGCTGTCAGCTCTTGGACTATTGCAAAACCTTAAAAAAATCTTCATTACAGCGCCACATGTTGGGTGCTGTATACCGAAAACTAATCAATTTCTTATCAAATATTCACTGAATCTGAAATTTGAGGAAAATCCATGTATTAGCTCTTAATATACATTTATTGTGAAATTGTGAAAAATGCGGTATAGCAGCTCCATCTGAAGGGCGATTCACACCAAAAGATAAACAACGTTAATCTATACCAGGAACTGACTGAATCTGAAGTTTTAAGAAAATTTCGTGCATTAGTTCTTGAGATAGAACTATTACTATAATCAGGAATAATGCACCATGGCAGTGCCACCTGTGGAAGATTTTTACCAAAACGTAATCAGCACCATGTTATATCAAGTACTAATTAAATCTAAAGTTGTATGAAAATCCATACAATAATTCTTGAGATATGACTTGTGTGGAAATTGTAAATACTGCAGCATAGCAGCGCCACCTGTTGAATGATGTACACCAAAATCTAACCAGATCTAGTTTATACCAAGGTATCACATAATCTAAAGTTTTGTAAAATTCCGATCTTTAGAACTTGAGACAGAACTATTGCGATAATCACGAACAATGCATCATGCCAGCGTCACCTGTTGAGCGATTTGCAAGTCTAATAGAATCTAAAGTTTTGTGAAATTCTGTGCATTAGTTCTTTAGATTGAGCGCCCACAAAAGTTTTGTCACCTACACCACAAACTTACAGAAAGATATTTTGTAAAAAAAAAAAAAAAAAATTCGGGTTCTTTGACCCCTAAAACGTGTAAATCCGTCGAAAACTGGATTTTGAACATTTACACGAATTCAATACTTTCTTGTAAAGGTAGAAAAAAGTGTAATTAAAGAAAATGTAGGTATAATACGGGCTATTATGAAAAAATATAACTGAATGTTTTCTAATAAAACATGAAGCTATTATAAACGATATTTAATTTAAAGTACCTATATTAATGTTACAAACAAATGAATGAAATATGAATCATCAGATAGCTGATTTTTTGTGTCGAATTTCTTGTATGACGACATTGGTTTTTGCTGTATTTGTGTATTATTCAGCAATGGTCAGGGCCGTAGTTAGAAGGGAACAATAGGGGGAAGGGGGGGGGGCTCAAGAGAATATAGGGGAGGCTCATAATTTTTTTCTCTTTCTCTGACGCAGAAAGATAAATTAGTGCATATTCACATTGTAGATACTATGTTTCTTATTAAACTGTTGTAATAACTTCATTGTATTCTAAGAAAAATATATGCTGATGAAAATTTTGAGTGTATAACTGATGCAAAATTAAACATTATGTTAGCTTCATATGTACAAATAGGATGAGAGAGTGTTGAAACACTTATTTTAGACACAAATTAGTATTTCTGCAAAACTCTGAAAGGGTCTGAAAACTAAATTAGATCTTTGAACAGAATTTCATTTGAATTTTCGGAACAGAAATTCAATGAGTGATCTTTTAATCTTTTCCAGGGCGGGGGGGGGGGGGGTTCAAAGTATTTTACGAGGGGCTGTCCCTATAGCTATGGCTCTGGCTATAGTGATGGCCTATGGATATTTTTCTGCAATTGTTGTTTAAAGACCATATCATAAGTGTGAAATTCTTCAGCTGATGCAAATGACGTCCTTTTTATATAAAATAAAATCGAGTGTTTTAACTTTTAAAGCTGAAATGTGTTCTGTGCGACTTACATTTATATACATGTTTTATAGGGTGTTTCATTTTTCTAAAGGTGTGATTTTCATATGACTTTGATTACGCCCCGAGTCTAAATGTTGTAAAAGATATGTATGCCAAATTTAAAGAAGATTGGATAATATTTAGAGGTTGCACATTTTAATCACTTTTATCTTAAACTAGCAAAATTTCTAATGTTGGGGTGTTTTCTACTAATGCACTTCTCATGTATTTCTTTTATCTTTTGATGTAATTGAACTGTAAAATGGGAACCAAAGGAGGAATTTTGTTGTTAGAAAAGATGCTAGTAATATTTTTTTTTTTAACTTGTCTCTTTTTAAAAGAACAAGTACTTTTAGTTTTTACTTACCATACAAGGAAATGAAAGAAGCAAATTAGGGTGCTACTAAATCTAGCAGTACTAAAGTACAGAGTATAAAGGAAAGCAAGTTAAATTCAGGAGACATATGCGTCCCCCCTCCCCCGAAAAAAACTAAATGAACTAGATTTGAGATTTTGTGTTTTCAATGAACCACCCCGGAACTCTATAAAGTCTGTGGGCTTCACTTGAAAAGAGTTCATTATGATAATGCTGGATGAAGAGAGATTTATTTAAGAGTTTCTATAAGAACAATGCGTGAAAATAGTTGTCTACCATCATAATGTCCTAAATGACGGAAATCATTCAAGAGAAGACTACAAAGAGTTATTACAACCCTCATTCTTTTACCTAAGAGATTGGTCTCAAAAAGACTTCAATTTCAGGATCCCAGGGGCTCTGCATCAAGCAAGGGGGATAGTAAGGGCATTATATTCACTTACAAATTTTCCTCTTCGACAAATAGTTGAACATTCCTCAACGAGAACTGAAATGAATGGAATGGAGAGTACATTTTGTCAGCCTCATACATGTTCGCTTTTGGCGCGAAGCAATTGAAAGCCCAAAGACTCTAAAGAATGATTTGGATATACTAGAACTTTTGAGAATTTAATTGGATGCAGACGTTAAAAACGGTGCTCTTACAATTGCGAAGAGATATCTTTGGTACCCATCAGATGAAAAGTAGAATTTGCTTTTCTGGTCAAGTGTATTATGTTGATAGAATGTATTATGGATAAAAGTATTGTCCTTCTGTAACTGATTCTTTCATATTGATAAGAACAATATTGCTAAAATTTTAGAAATCAAACATGCAAAGAACAACAAATTGAAATGGTTAGAGGGTAAAAACCTAATGACTTACAATTAACAAGATGACATGAGCCATTTCGTTACTAATAAAACAAAGATGTTCTTTGAATTGCTTGAGATCTACAATGTGATTGAATACATCAGTGACATTCTAAAAAGCCATGTGAATGCTCCTAATGTGGTCATTGATACTGCAGAAAGAATGATAAGAATGAATACTGCAGAAGATATTTTTTTAAGAACCAGTCAGTGAAGAACAAAAAAACAATGCTTGTTGAGGGTAAATGAACATCACAGAACAGTCGTCTCCAAACGAACAAAAGAAGGGATTGCATCTTTCAAAGTTGATTAATATAATTCGTTTTTTTTCATATAACCTTTTTAACTTAGTGTCGAGTTTTAGTATTATTTTAAATTTGTTGAACTTCATGTGAAATGCGATGCTTATCAAACATCTCAAAGTGGACCATCTTAAAAAATCGTCTTTTTTAAAATGCTAAAGGTCAGAAGCAGCACATTAAAAATAGAGATATTTCGTGAAACCGACCAGCGTAACGGGCGAAACCTGCTAGTAATGGCTGAAATAGAGATTTTGAATGAAATAAATCTTAACTGAATGTATTCCCCATCGTTTTCTAATGAAAAATATTATCCCGTATGCAGGGGTCGGAGCATATAGGACAAATTTTATTCTTCTCACCAGTATATTTTATCAATAATCTTCATGAGACATTTTTAAAGGATGTACAATAGGAATATATGATGAACGTAATTGCTAAAAGATACTGGTAAGAACAATAACATTTGTCCTATATGCTCCGACCCCTGCGTATGATACCCTTGTGAGATTAAGAAGTTGAAAAGATAAGGATATGTGTTGATTATTCGTACATAAATTTGTATTTGATATATGATTACCTATGAGTGTAGTCATTGTACCTTAAACACTTTCAATCTTAGACATTCTGTCGAATATTTAAAAATATATTTGTCGGATTCTTTTATAATTTCAGAGTTATAAAGAATATGTTTGATCTTATATTTATTAACGTCGATTTAACAAGAAGGATAATTAGAAAGGAAAAAAAAAAACTAAAAAAAATAGTAACATTTAGGATCACCTTGTAAAATAAAATGCACATCTATTGCTATAGCATACAAATATGTGGATATTGTACAACTTGCGTATTACATTGTGTAAGAACAGCAAGTATGTTAATGGAAAAATTATGATAATTTTAAAAAGTTCAAAAAATTCTTAGATGTTTTTTGCTTACATAATACAGGCTTTTCAAATAAATTTAACGCCAGTTTCAGAAAAATTTGTAAAACGTAGCAGAAAGTATATAGTGCAATTTGTATATGAATATATTAAACATTTGATGAAATATGAATAGTGAAATATTGTTTACCTGCGTATGTGCAAATGATAACAAAGATTTTTTCTTCATGTTTTAATAATCCATTCTATAGAACAAGTCATATAAAAAAGCCAGTCAAATATTGTAAAAATTTAGAAAGATATCGGGAATATAGTGAGCTAATCTTTAGTTGCTTTCTAAAAACTCTCTAAATTATATATATATATATATATATATATTTAATATTTTTTTATTCTGAGATAGATTACATTGAAAAATACCAAAAAAAAAAAAAAAAAAGGTTCAAAAGTAGAATTCTAAAAAAGTTGCCTACGAATTTAGTCGAATACCTTAAGACTTGCTCACTCACTTTCCGAATTCCCTCCGTATTATTAAATCTATAGGCATTTGATGCATTCTTATATTTAAACATTTCCTCAGGAAATAAATATCTTTAATTTCGTCTTTCGGTGTTCTCTTAAAGGATGTCACTTTTCTTTCTTAGTTTTCAAAATACTTCTAACATCTTATGCTTAATTTAATACTTTATGTGTTAAAAACAGACGAACTGGAAGTTAAATTTTAACACTTCTTATAAAAATAAGTATAAATTTTAGAAATATTTTGAAAACTAAGAAAAAAAAAGTATGAAAAATCATGCGTTAAGCATAGATTATGAAGCACTTTCCAACACTTAATGAAATTTTTAACAAAATTTTGTTATTTAGGGAAATAATAGTGTATAGCCAAATATACCCAAATATGTATTCCAGTACATTAGAACAGCCCTGTATTTCATATGTCAGTTCATATAATGGGAAAATTTAGCTTAGCAAGAAAATACCCAGTAGCTTGAGATTTCTTTTTCAGCAATTTATACTATTAGATGGAAACATACTTGAATACTTTTGTTCAGCCCTGTACTTTACATTGTACCTTTATTACACGTCAGCATTAGGCTAAAATTTATTGTAAACTAAAACACTTTTAAAACAACTGAAATCACATTCTCATAAATCATCATTCATACGCGTCCATGTACCGAATTATTTGCGTGGCCCTGTATATCCTTTTATCTATATTCTGCAAACATTTCTCAGTAAATTGAATGAAGCTCAGCGTAAAAATGCATAGCTTATTTAAGAACCACGTTTAAATAATTTACGCTCATATTCAGTAACGTTCGTGAGCTCTTTATGGGTAGCCCTGTATATCATCTATAACATTTATACACACCATATAATGTGCATATATTTAGTGAAAAATAAACGCGCATATCATAATTAAAATGCATTTCATCCCTCCATCAACCATCATCGGACACATATACGGTACTTCGGAAAAAATATACTATTTGAAATCTTTTGTATGGCCCTGTAAATGCTATGTACTTCATATTATGCAAGACAGTAGCGTATAATTTATATTAAGCTTCAGAGACATATATCAATTTTATTATACATGAAAAAGCTTCATGGCAATCGGAGTATATTAACGATTTTTCCCCATAGGCCGTAATGTAATGGGAAACTTTTGATTCGCCCTGTAGATAAACTAATCATGGTAGAAACTTCATTTTCGATAGGACTTGTGCTAGGGTAAACGTCAATAACGTCCTAAAATTTCATGGCAATCGGAGCATATTAACGATTTTTCCCCTCAGGCCGTAATGTAATGGGAAACTTTTGATTCTCTCTGTAGATAAACTAATCATGGTAGATACTTCATTTTCAATAGGGTTCGTGCTAGGGTAAACCTCAATAACGTCCTAAAATTTCATGGCGATCCGAGTATATTAACGATTTTTCCCCATAGGCCGTAATGTAATGGGAAACTTTTGATTCGCCCTGTAGATAAACTAATCATGATAGATACTTCATTTTCAATAGGGTTCGTGCTAGGGTAAACATCAATAACGTATAAAAATTTCATAGCAATCCGAGTATATTTACGGGAGTTAGAGCGCGGACAGACGGACAGACGGCCATCCGGCCAGACGGACAGACGGACAGACGGCCAGACAAACCGAATGCATAAGCACTTTTCAACTTTGTTGGAAAGTGCTAAAAAGTGACAGCTTTTAAGAAGATATCACTGAAAGAAGAAGCTAAAAATGTTAATTTTCTGAGGAAATATTTCAAATATAAGAATGCATCAAACGTCAATAGACTTTAAATTACGGTAGAGAATTCGGAAAGTGAGTGACAAGCAGCCTTAAGAAACAAATAAGGACACACCGTTTGTACCATTTTAATAATATTTCAAAATTAGAATTTTCATAGACTTTACAAATAAGTGTAAGATATGACGTAAGTGAAATTAATGGATTTATTAAAATGTAAATATACGAAATTCGAATAGTGCACTTAACACGTTCGCTGCCGCTTACATGAAGATGTGATGATAGTTAATGCCGCACTGTAGAAGTGTGTTTTTCCCAGAAGCCGATTTATTTTTTATAACAAAGAATCGGTGAAAGATTTTCCCGTGCCAGCGCGTGACTGGCTGTAGGACATCATTCCACATCACGCGCTGGCGCGTGAGTGGCCCCTTAACGTTGGCGCCATATCACGCGCTTTCGCGTGAGCGAATGCGAACATGTTAAAAAAAATTATATTCTTAATATAATATGGGATCTATTTACATCAAACCAATTAAGATAAGAAAATAAACCACGTGTATTATAATTTAATTAAAGAATAATAATTATTTTCTACTATTTTCTCTTTTATCCAGTGATTTATTGACCTGTATTCAACCTCAATTCATATATTATCTTTTAATGACAGCATTTCTTTCCTCATAACTTACAAAGAGAGATGCTGACAACATGATTTTCAGTTCTCAGTTGTGAAAGCGGGAAATGAATTATTCATACGGAAAAAAATAAGAAATAATAAGAAATGTTTTATTTTTTTCAGGAATTATTTATATGGGGCCGTATCACTGGCCGTATCATTCACGGCACTCGGGGCAAATCTGGTCTGCGCTCTTTGGTCTGTCCGGGTTAGACTTTTTTTTTGAAGGCTCGGATCTGGCCGGGTTGGGGTCTTATTTTTTTTTCTGAAGTATCGAACCGGGGCTAACTTATTTTTTCCGTATCGAACCGGAACTGTCTCCAGTCTTCCTAGTCTTCAGAAGTGAAAATTTTAAGATCCGATTTTGACCGAGCTCGTATAATAAATCAATTTCTTGTTGTGGCCTGGTCCGTTCAAAAATTAGTATAAATTAGATCAGTCCAAAAAGGTTTGCCAAAAATCCCTTTTAAAATCTTTATTATTCTACAATTAAACACTAAAATGTATTATTTTTATAGAATAGCAGATTTCTAGGCTTATTAAAATATAGCTAAATTAATATATAGCAAAACGTGTGAAAAAGAATCTTCGTATGACTGAATCTCTCTTAAACTGAGAAAATCTCTGCCGGCTCGGTCTACAGGTGCAGATAAATTTTGAAGTTAAGTATTAATTTCACTTTCAAAAACTAAATGAAGATTAGAAATAAACTCAGTTTAACAATTTTATTTGGCGGTTTTTAACGAGATTTTATTTTGATTTTTTGTAAGAGAACACAATCATGTTAATACGATATTTTTTTCTTCAATCGCAATATATTCTTATTTTGTATTTGCTGTAAGATTTGGTCATATCATAAACGTGTCAATATAAAAGTTGTTGATAATTTTAAAAAGATTTATAATAAAGAGGCTTTGATTTCTTGTTAATTTACGCGGATTATCTATTTTTACTTTCTTCTATCTTCAATAGAAGAAAGTATTGTAATCGAAATTTTTTTCGACTTCCGGTTTTCGACGGATTTACACGTTTTAGGGGTCAGAGATTCCTTCCCCCCCAAAAAAAAAACATGTTTTTACAAAATGTCTATCTGTCCGTGTATCTGTATGTCTGGTATCGGTATGTGGTGTCCGTATGTCGCCATTCTACCACCAAAAAGTGTATGAAGATATGCATAGAATTGAACGAATTTTTTGTGAATGCTTTTGGCTGGGGCAAGCAAGTCCTCCTTCAATTTTGAAATATTCCGCCGGAATGGAGCGCTGCAATAGCGATTTTTGTGCCATTTGCAATATTGTACCGACTAAAAGTGTATGAAGTTATGCATCGAATTGAACCAAATTTTTTGTGTAAGTGTATGGACATGGCTAGTTGGTCCCTCTGAATTTGAAAAAAATCCGCCGGAAAGGGGTGCTGCAATGCGATTTTTGTACCATTTTCAATATTGTACCACCTAAAAGTGTATGAAGTTATGCATAGAATTGAACCAAATTTTTTGTGTATGTGTTTGGCTATAGCTAGTTAGTGCTCCTTAAATTTGAAAAAAAAAATCGCCGGAAGGGGGCACTGCAATAGCGATTTTCGTGCCGTTTTCAATATTGTACCATCTAAAACTGTATGAAGTTATGCATAGAATTGAATAAAATTTTTTGTGCAAGTATTTGGCTACATCTAGTAGCTCCGCCCTGAATTAAAAAAAATCCGCTGGAAGGGAGCGCTATAATCACGATGTCTGTGCTATTTTCATTATTTTACCATGAAAGATTGTACGACGTTATGCATAGAACAGAACTAAAATTTTTGTGCCTGATTACTTTTGATATGGCAAGTAGGTCCTCCCTGAATTAAAAAAAAATCTGCCTATCATTCTATTGTCCATCGGTTCGTGCAGAGACGGAACCTCGCTTTCCACTCCGATTAATTGACTGAAGCAGAAATTTAAAATGAAAATCAAAGTTGGTATAGTACTGAATTAAAATTATTAAAGCATTAACATGTATAAGTACTTTTTTAATATTAAAATGTACTTATGAGATAGAAGAAAGTCTTGGGATTGGCACATCCAACTACTTTAATTTTATTTTTATTTTTTAATTGCTCAATCAAAAAATTTTTCAGCATTAAAGTTGCTGCAGATAATATTAAGAAGCTTTATAATAAATTTGAATGGATTCGATATCTTGAGAATTGACAAAGTTATGATTTTTTTCCCTTTGAAACCCTATTTTTTTCACTTTTTGAAATCGTTTAATTTTATCAAAAACTTGTCACACATAAACTTTTGGTCATTTTTCGGAATGTTCCAAGTACTTAAAAAGTTACATCAAAATTGGTTCATTTTTTAAGATATAGTAAACGAAACAAAAAATGTTCTGGAATCTTTATATCAAGGTCAAACACATAATTAGCATCAGTATTTATTATGGTACAGTCGGCTCTCTTTAATTCGAACTCGTCGGAACCGCAAGAAATGTTCGAATTATGGAAAGTATGAGAGGAAAATATATTTAAAGGTGTATTATTACAAAGTAATTAACATAATAGTATTTTTTATGTTTATTTCGGCTGCTATCGCTTGAATATAACTTAATATTAAATTAAAAGATATAAATACATAAACTAATTAATAACATTAAAATAATACAAATAGAACAAGTAAATTAATAATACAGTTTAAAACAACTGCATTTCAAAATTTAAATTAATTGCTCGATAATTTTCTCACCCTGAAAACATATTTACATTTAACAAATTGTTTGCATTATTTATCCTCAAATGAGGATAATTTTTACAATTGTAAAAAAAAAATATGAATTGATGTTTGCATAGCCCTATTCATTTTTGACTTTTTAGCCAGTTTTTCTATTTGTATCAAACAGTTAAGTTCTTTCTCCGATGACGGACAGACGGGCCACTAAGAAAACGCATATCAAATGCATAGGATTATATGTATACTAGTTCAGAACAATTCTGACAAAAAATGAAAGAGAGAAAGTTTTTCTCAAGGATATGTAACCCATGAGAAAGTAAAGGAAAATGAAAAAAAAAATAAAATTCAAGTTTGTTCGAATTAAACGAAAGTCAAAGTAAATGAGTTCGAATAAATGAAAAAATTAAACATTATTCTGCCATTGAAAATTTCGGGACTTCGTGTTTAGTTCGAATTACGCGAAGATTCGATTTATCCGATTTCGAATTAACGAGAGCCGACTGTATATCGGAATCCGAAATTTCATGAAAATTCGTGCATTAATCCTTGACATAGAGCTGTTACGAATATAGCAAAAAATGCAGCATAGCAGCACCACTTGTAAGCGATTTTCAACAAATTGTGAACAGCATCATTTCATGTCTAGCACTAATTGAATCTGAAGTTTGGTGAAAATCCTATTTCTTGAGATAGAGCTATTGCGGAAATCGTGAAAAATGTAGCACCTCAGCGCCATTTGTTGGGAGATTTACACCAAAAATCAATAAGCAGAAATTTATAGAAGGGATTAACAGAATAAAGGTTTTTATTAAATTCTGTGTATTAGTTCTTGAGAAAGGACTCCCGCATTATTTATGTAACATCAGGGCTGTAGCAAGGTGTTTTGAGACCCCCCCCCAAAATATAGCTTTGGGCCCCCCTCCCCCCACTTTCAACTGAATTTTTTGATAAATATTTATATTGAAGTTTCCTATGAGTTTCAAATTATAATGTAATAATGTAATAAAAAAATTTAATAATTAGCATAAGTATTTTAAATCATTATTAAAATTGTTATAACATTCATAACTCTGCACAAATACGAAATAAACATGCATTGCTTAAAGAATCCGTGGCAGAATGTGCGCGACACTGTGACGGGCGTCGCAGACTTTTAAGGACACCTGCAGACTCAGCAATGCCCCGGACGCGCTGTTGCGCTTAAATTATGCAAAAGAATCGGTGATGGGATGCAAAAAATAGCTCATTCCCGTGGGACGCGTAATTTAGTCAAAATATCGCAAAATAAGAGCGAATTCCGTCTAAAGATCGCGAGAATAAACGCAAATATTTTCAAAACATCGCTAAAAAACGGCAAATTTCGTCAAAAAATCCCTCAAAAGCAGATTTCGTCAAAAAATTGCGAAAAAAGGGGCAAATTTTGTTAAAAAATCCCCCAAAACGGCAAATTTCATCAAAAAATTTCATAAAAAAGACAGATAACGTCAAAAAATCGCGAAAAAATGACAAATTTTGTCAAAAAATCTCGAAAAAAAGACAGACTTCGTCAAAAGATCGCGAAAAAAGCGAACATTTCGTCAAAGGCACAAGGAAAAAAAAAAGATATTGCTGGAAGTAGATTTTTCTGTTTTATTATTATTATTATTTTGTATGTGATGGAAATAATTTACACATACACTACACATGCATGTTACCATAATTAATTAGCACTACAATGGCACAAAAAATACATTTATGTAATACGTTGCATTTTTCAGACTATTTTTGAAAATATTATTAGCGTTGCAGACATTTAAAGATAGTTCTACCACGGTCTTAAAGATAAATTAACAAAGTTAAAATAAAATTTGTCTTAAACAATTTTACAAATAAGCACGTGATGCTAAGATTTTATTATAAAGTATAGGAAATAAATAAATTACATAAACACATAATTTCAACAGTTTGCTACTTAAGGGGCTACTTCAGTTACGCGAAAAGACCCATTCGCTAATGCATGGAAGAATGGAATGATATGCTATGAAAGAAATTTTATCTCAGTTGCATTTCAATATTTTCAAATGATTTTTTTTCACTGGATAGCTGAGATCAATCTGTATGCAGGTTCCCCCCCCCCCCCATTTTTTTGATCTTGTTTGAAAGTTTTTTTAAGAGGATGCTTTAATATTCGAAACCGGTTCCAAAAATGAAAGTGACCTCATTGAAATTATCTGTAAACAAAATTGAAAACGCCAAAAACAGCCTGTATACAGATCGATCTCAGCTATCCTCAAAGAGCACCAATTAACCAAATTCATTGCATAACCAAGTATTGAATAACAAAAAATTTGCAGAAACTTTTTTTTTTTTTTTTTTTTTTTTTTTTAAGTAACAGTTTACATACATTTTTTCCCCTTTTAAAATATGAAATACTAGTAACTACAGGTTTCAAAACAATTATAAACTCATAGTTCATACCGACTTTTTCTTAAAATAAATAGACATAAATATTTTTAAAATAAGAACTTAAATGATAAAGTGAAAGCAAAATTGTTATTATTTTGAAAAGAGGCAAAAGATTTCGAATTGTGTGTAAAGACATAGGCCCAGCAACATTTTAACAGGCTCGAGGACTGTGCTAACTTTTGTCAGTTTCAGAGCCCACTTAAGAATTAGAAGTATAGGAAGCCGACGTCACAGAGAAGGGTCCTCTATTATCCTATCAGTTGTTTTTTCATTTTCTAAATTTATTTTTGGTATGTATAAATTATTCGAAATTTTACCATGCAAATTTCGAGTAAATAACGTTTTTACTATTAAATTAAAACTGCTTCTGCATATTAGACACATTAAAAAATATTTTATTAAATACATAATTATACATAACCAATTAATTTTGTAAAAGACAAATATGGAACTACAATTGAGGGTATTTGAATTTCAAAATATTTTTTATGTTTTACAAATTGCGCTATAGTAAGAAAAAATATTGAAAAAATATTTCATAAAAAATATATATATGTTTTTACTCTGATTGAATTTATTGAATTGAAAATTAGGTTTGAAAAGTAAATTTGGGGGGGGGGGGCTTTATATTTTAGTGGGTAAGCATGGGCTTTATGGGCCTGTGAGATTATTTAACATCATGTAAAAGAAAGAAAGAAAGACCATAGAAATTTTAAAATATCACAATTTCTTATTGTGACGTGAATTAAGAACTCTAGATTCTCCAAGAAAATAAGGGTATAAATTAAATGATAATTTACTTATTACTTGGTAACAAACAAAAAAGTTTAACATATGAATGAATATAATTCAGAGGTTGATGCAGGGATTTTTTCTTGGATCCCATTTTCGGAAAAATAAAGTTATTTTTATGAAATTTATTGTATTTTGTTATGAAATTTTTACTTCAGTTATTGAAGTTTGCATCAAACATTTATTAATAATAACTTATTTAACCCATTAACGCCCACCGTCCTCTTTTGAGGACGGTTACAAAAACAGCAAGAAAGCGGTTTTCCCACCAGTAAAGACGAAGATAAATATATACCTTATTTCGCGAGACAGAATCCTCGATAAATTTAGATAAAAGTTAATTTGCTTTTAAAAGTGGTGGGAAATACAAAATTTAAATTTTAGCGAAGAAAATAATTTGGGCGTTAATGGGTTAAGTCTTATGCTAAATTTCTCATTTCTGGTGAACTTGTTTCCTTTGCAAAGTACATATTTTAAAACCTAACAATATAAAATTAATTAATTAGAGTATGTTTTTACGGAATAGAATTTTGTGAAGGCGTGAGTTTTATTAAAAAAGAATTTTGGGAAGACGCCCTAATAAAACGTTTAAATGAAAAACATGTAAATGAGAAATGTGTATTATTAACCTTCCTACCCTGAATGAGTCTAATAGACCCATAACTATAATTTGTTTTATACGATTCGGACCAGAACTTTTTTCATAAAGAAAGTTAAATAAAAGATTCAGAGAAATAAATCAATTAAGTATATTAAAATGTTTTAAATAACAATTCTGGTGTGAAATGTTTTTATCAAGATTGTGTAAAATTTGAACAGGGTAGGAAGGTTAAAATGAGTTCCATTATTATACATATATATATGTTTTTTTTTTTTCCAAGCTGTGCAAAATTTTCTTGTACTTAAAATGTTTAATAACTGCTACATAAGTTACATAAAGTAATAAATATGGCGTACCAGATTAGTATAGGAGTAGATCTTTTTCTTCCAGATAATCTAAATCTACACTTAATTTTATAAATACTATATCATGTGTACTATACTAAAACAAATCGGAAAAAAAAATTATAAAAAATTCCACATCTGAAGTGCTGTGTTGTCTGCATCCATGCACTTGTATGCATTAGCGAGCTGCTAAGTACTTGGACAGGCTAGTTCTCGCTTTAAGGCCAAGAAATCCAGTTACTACTAAGCTGTTAAGGGTGTATTCGAAAAAACGCTTTTCCACCTTCAACAGCTCAAAATTTTCCGATACAATTTCAGACATATTTTTAAAAGTAGAAACATGAAACTTGTTGAGGAGATTTTTGAAGAGACGTACAAGGTGCCGTGTGATGTCATTTTATGCTCAATTCATTAGAATTTGATTTATAAGCAATTATCTTCACAGTATGGCCCTTTTTTCGTTCACAGATCTCTCGCTTCAGAAAAATCGGTTCAAACTGCCATTTTTGATTGCTTTTTTTTGCAATATTTTCTGCATTTATCAAAGAATCAACAATCACGGCACCTTGAGTAGTTTCTAAATAAGAGAATCTGCAATTTTGATGAATTTGAGAGCAAAAGTGAATTTAAAAATAAATCGGAAAATAAGAAGTTTGAATCGAAATACACCCTTAAAGGTGTATTCGAAACAAATGATTTCCCACCTTCAACAGCTCGAAATTTTCCAACACATTTTCAGATTCATTTTTAAAAGCAGAAACATGAAACTTGCTAGGGTGATTATTGAAGTGTTGTATAAGATGCAGTATGTAGTGATGCAATTTTTCGCTGAATTCATTAGAATTTGGTTTATGAACTATTATTTTCTCAATTCGATCACTTTTTCCTTCCTAGATCTCCAGGTTCGGTAATTTCTGTTCAAATTAGCAACTTTGAAAGCTTTTTTTTTTTTTTTTTTTTTTTTTTTTTTTTTTTTTAATATTTTCTACATTTACCAAAAAAATGACGAACACGGCACATTATGTAGTTTCTAAATAAAAGATTTTGAAAGTTTAAAGAAAGCATTTGAGAGCAAAAATGAATTTTAAAATAAATCTGAAAATAAGCAGTTTTGATCGGAATACACCCTTAACATTTTAAAGTGATTCTCTAGATGTTGTTTGTGCACCCACGTCGTGAAATTGGTGACAGATCAGTACTGAGCAGTTAATCTGAAGAACAGCATATCTTCTAGGAACATGATATTCGGGTGTTTCAAAACACCCTTTTGTCGCTATCGCTAGCAGATCTATATAAAAACGCATGGCCAAAAAGAGGGAGGGGGGGGGGGAAGAAAATAAGGATTTCCAGTTTCTGCGTTTTTGAAATCTAAACAAGGTTTTTGATAACAACAAGGCCCAGTTCAGACTATGGGGGCCCCCGAGGCAAACAACATTCAGGAGCCCCAGATTTTTTTGTGCATAATATAGAAGTGTCAAGCACCAAAAATAAAACCTATTGCATGCATGAATAAATCTTCTTCTCGACACGGCTCACATCTGTGTACAAGATATCCCCAAAAGTTGGTCAATTAAGAATATTAATTTGATAATTATAGGGAAAATTATAGATTGGTTGACATAAGTATTTCTTTGCAAATTTTTGCTTTGCCTACCTACGTACATTACAAAATGTCTGAAAAAGAAGGCTCAAAATTAGTCATTATTAATCATTTTTACTTATCACGTTTGGAGGAAACATTAATAAAATATTCCTTTTAAAAGCTATAGGCTACTATGTTGTTGTAATCAGGGCCTGACTAAATCAGGGGCATGCTGGACAACTGCATCGAATGCCGAGGCTCCTGATTGAGTGGGCCTCCAAGGCCAAATATAAATTTTTTGTTAAAGCTAAATAATGACCAAAAGTGACCAAAATTCTTTATTTTTAGCTTTATTGGGGTTCTTTTCTCATCTCTCCTGCTTTTGTCGATAGTTTCCTAAAGTTATCTTTTTTGTGCTATTCTGTATACAAATGCGAACAGTACTTGACATGAAATTTATGTATACAGACAATTAGTATAAAGTTTAGTTTTAGACACTTCAGTATAATTCTAGAAAATATCCAAAAGGTGGAAAAGGAGCCTCCTCGAATTACATTTTCCCCAGGGCCCCTCACAATCTAAGTTGGGCCCTGGTTGTGATAAAATTTTAATCATTTGTTTTCTAATGATATAGTTTGTTTTCTGCATATGTTGAGGGAGTACTGGATGCAGAGAAGAAAAGCAAAACATATGAATTTTGGTCACTTTTGGTCATTTAAGCATTTGACATCCTTTAATGGAAATCCCGATTATTGGGGGCCCCCTTCAAAAGAGGCCCCTGGGGGAACTGCCCCACATGCTCGTGGATAAGAAAAGGTGAATTTGAAACAAAAATATTTAAACGAAGTATTTTTTTACATTTTCAAAGCAAATAAACTTTGGTAAAAAGTTCAATAGAATCGATTAGGGGGCCCCCTGGCTTCGTCGCCCCCCCAAATGGGGGCTATGGGGGGCGGTCGCTACGGTTCTGTGTAACATACAGAAAGACTCACAAACATATATTTTGTAATACAATGTTTTTCGGGATTTCTGACCTCTCCAAGGCGTGTAGTTCCGTCAAAAACAGGAAATTTAGAATTTTTCCAAATCCTTTCTTCTTGCAAAGACAAAATAAAGCAAAAATGAAATAACGTTTAAAATCAATCTTTTATACATTGTTCATGACATTATTCAATGCCATTTCTTTTGAATGTTGACACAGGAACAATAAATAATATGGTACATGTAAAAAAAGGATATAATTCAGGGAAATTCGTTAATTGTTCTATCATTCAATTGATAATTCAACATGTATTACAATTTTTGTAAAAGTGAATTATCGCTTTTGTTCTTACTTTATTGAAACAACTTTCTTTTCAAGTGTATTTATAACGCTAAATTCACTTTATTGAAGTTGATAAAAATAGATTTTCATTCTTTTTCTGACTATCAAAAATGCCCTTCAAATATGTGAGTAACAGATTTGTTGAATAACAATCCAAATGACAAAAAGAAATTTTTACACAAAATTTTTCATTTGTTTGACTTAAAAGGATTTCCTTTTAATTCCTTCAACGTCATTTGAATTTTCTTCTTCATACAAAGCTAAAACTAATTCATAATTTTTTACTGTTAACATTTTTTTGTATTTTATCAGTAGTATTTTTTCCCCTTTTCTAAAAAAAAGATGTAAAATGTTGAAATATATTTTATCACATTGAAAGAATTGGAGAATTATATTTAAATTAGCTTCTTGCGGTCATCGCAATTTTTTGTAGTATAATAATCGAATTGTTTGCAACCGAAATTAGACGACACTCTAGTACAAGTCTGCACATGTCGGAATTTTCAGACCGGCCCGTTCGTACTTAAATGCGTAGCATTTATAGTTGTATCGTCTGGTCCCTATCTGTCCATCTGTCTGCGTATCGCAGTTAAGGTCTGCATGGGCCGGAATCTTCCGGAATAAATTTCTGCTCGAGCCCAGCCCGTTCTGGCCCGACACAATTTTTACTATTTCTAAAAAAAAATCAGATTTCTGTCATAAAATTAAGATTGCTTTAAAGAATACTGCATATGTATTTATGGAATGATTTTACAGTATATTTTACAGGAAATACACATTAGCAACATTAATGATTATTTAGATTCTTAGACTTTCAACATTCAAATAAAGATTTATTAAAATATTAATATGGTTTAGAATAAAAGAAAAAAAAGAAAGTTAAAAACATCGCAACTTTTGAAGCGGTATAATAAACGTAAATTTATGAAAATATTTCTAAATCATTTTATTAAAGATACCAAATACAAAGGAACTGCTTTCTCATACATTTCTGAATTCCTTTTTTTTTTGGGGGGGGGGGACGCGTAACATAAGAAGTTGTTTTTATTCTGAAACTATGTAATCGAATGGCGTTATCCATTTTTTGATGCAAGCAATTTAAGAACATACTGCCAAAGTTAGCGTTTTTCATAGAATTTCCGGAAGCGACAGCATGGGAAGGGAGAAAAATCTGTGAACATTTGACAATAATCTCTTATATATCAACAAGATTATACAAGTATACCATTTACCAAAGAATAAAAAACGCTATTCGATTCCAAATCCCTTCAATAGTCAGGCTTGTAAATTTTATACTTTTACAGTTAAAAACTACTCAGAAAGTCTGTCAAACTTTCGTGTTGTTTAGAAGTGAATTTAAGAACCCCAAGAAGTATATATCAAAGGTTTCGTTAACATAAGTTCTGTATCGCTATTAATAATTTTACAAATCATGTTGTCTGTTCTACACATCTTGAGAACAATTATCTCTAGTTCCGACCCGACTCGTCTATATGCAGAAAAACAATGCAAGCATGATCTCTGCCCGGCACGAGTCTGCTAAAAAATATTAAGCCCCTGTTACACATAATGTAACTGCCGATGCCGATCTCTACACTGTACAAGTTATATTCCTTTATTGATGTTGTCGAACTAGTATCAACTCGTGACGCATATTAATACTTATTCTCATTAAAGCCATATTAATTGAAAATAGCTCATATTTTATCGTTTCTGTTCAAATCTTTAAAACGGGCCGGCAGGCACACTAAATTTTTTTATTGGTCCGGCCCAGCAGATTTAATACGTTTGTCGGCTCGGCTTGATCCTTTGAAAAAATTATTCTAATTATGCCGGCCGGGCCAGTAAGAAAATTCGGGATCATTCCGCCGTCCAAACCCGGGATTGTGCAGAACTCTACACTCTAGTTATAAGAGCTGTGAATTTCCAAGAGGATGGGGCTAGGATTCGAAACAAGAATGTACTGGCTAAAGTCTACCAAAGCTCTACAGACTGAATACCGAACTATACTATCCCGGACGAATCTGAAGGACTGATTCACTGAATTAACCTTTAAGGTATGTGCCTACCCTTAAAGCACTGTTTATGTGAAAAAATTCGATTTTTCTTTTATTATTTTAAATCAAAGATCAAACATTCAGGATTTCAAAAATGCATTCATTTTGCACAAATTAGAAGCAAAGTTATAGCCCAAAATATAAACAGGAAATAACTGTTTAAAGAGTCACAGAAAAATAAGCAATATATTTTATAACACAAATATATAATAAATACAAAAATATATAAACACCTGCAAGTAGGATGAATTTAAAAATTATAAACGCTATATATGTATAATTTTTTGTACTATACGAAAATCTTAATTTGCGTTTTCCAGAAAACTTAAGTTTTTTATTGTGTATGCGTTTACGGGAAACATAATTTCTTAAGAGGTTGAGTGCCAAATCTGTTTTGTCTGTCTTTCTGTTTGGGTCGCGATAAAAAATCCCCGTTATAGAATCCCTATGACTGATTCGGAAAGGCCTACCCGGAAAGTTCAGTATCAGACACCGGTGATGGACCTGGCACTCAATGTGTTAAAAACTTTTTAAGATACTGAAATAAAATTTTATAACAAGCTTTTGCTCCTCTGTTGGTGTTTTGTGAAGCAAAATATAGCTTGTAAGTTTTCAAAAATTAATTTAAGAGGTATTTTCATTGAAAGATAGCATGACAGATTTAAGTCATCAGATTCGTTTATAACGGTAGCTTTTTTTTTAAATTTTTAATGTTCTAAAGCAAGGGCTCTTAAAAATTTATTTGCCACGAGCTTAAAATTTTAATTTCCATTTCCTATTTTTTGAAAAAAGAAAAAGAAAACATGATTTGTTTGAAATTTGCAAAAATGTAGAAAACATTTTTTGGGGGAAGGAATTTCGCTAACGTACGTTACAGCTTTCGGTAAGTTGGCTTCATATATGTTTAGTTACTTTTGTAGAACATTTTGCCGGTATTTCACTTTTTTAACCGAAATTTGGCTCTATTGTAGTAATACTGACGTTAGTATTGTACTTTTCAATAAATACTCATTGAAGTAATTTAATCTTTATTATAAGTAATACAAATAAATTTTAAAAAGACAAAAAGCATCTTAATTTATTCACATTTTACTATGTTTCATTGCGTACCATGGTAAAACTATCAAGAATTAAAATGATAGAAATATTTTTAAATAGAAAAACTAGCAAACAAAAATGTCGCGAAAACAAGCAAAATGAAACAAATTGCAATATTGTAAATAGGTATTTGTGAAATGAAATTACATCATTTTATTGTTTCATTATTCTGTATAGCATTTTTTTCCAAATTTTAAAGCGTTTTACGGAGGCTGAATCATTGCACATATTCTCACTGTATAAGAGTATCTCTATTGATTCTCGGATAAAGGATGGAATAAAAAATCTTGATGGCTAAATCATTTTTCTATTTTAAAAATTAATTCATAAAGTTTCTTTGTTATATAGTGTAGGCAAAGCTATAATTTGCTTTTTGTATTTAATGTAGGCCTATGTGTTCTTTGATCCTAGTTTAGAGCTTTCCTTTTTTTTTTTCATTCCTATATAAAATTACACTGTTTCATCTTCTTCGGAGAAAAGATATTTCATGTATCCTTGATAATTGATTGGTAATATTTTTTTAATTAGCCGGATGCCAGTGTTATGTGTACATAATTATGTATACAAGTATGTATAAACATGCGTGTATATATATATATATATATATATATATATATATATATATATATATATTTATACATATATATATGTGTGTGTGTGTATACAATATATGTATAGATATGCATACATCGGTCCCAGATTCATCTTCTGATTAGTCTTTCATTTCATTCTGTTACCTTGTTTGGCTTTCATGCAAATTTATCAGCTTCTTTCATATTTTTGCACATTGGTATATGTAGTTTAAATATTCATTGTTCTAACTAATACTGGTTTCTTAATTGAAAAGCAAGTGTTGTTCACCCCCGTTTACTCTTTAAAGGTTGATTTTTTTTAAAAATATCAATGTTCAATTCATTTACTGCCCCCGGGAGTATATATAGTATATATTCCAAATTACAAAGCTCTAATTCAACAAGAAGTAGGTAAAAAATGACTCACAAGATTTCACTGTCTCAATACAAACAAAAGTAAGTAGCTAAGTTAAAAGAAAGCATGTAAAAACAGTATTACTTATGGTCTTAAAGGAATTTATAATTATTCGTTTTTTTCCAATAACAGTAACATAAAATAATTAGCTATAAAAAAGCAAAAAGCAATTTTCAATTAGTTAAATTGATAAAATAGAACGTTTTAAATTGTTAATACGAAAAAGCAATTTCAAATTAATTACACAATAAAAGAAGTTTTGACTGCTTTATGTTCGTGACTCACCAAAGAAAATACTTATTTTTGAAATATTTTTACACTCATTTAAAATTCGATTAACAACAACAAAAAAATTCTCATTTGCTTCCTAATATTTAATTTGCTTTAACACATTGATTGTTAATGGAAAAGTGTTGTTCAACAAAAAGATATTTCTCTTTAAAAAGACAATAATATAAAAAATATGAACATTGTTTCTTCTGTTTTTTTCTAGATTAAAAGATACATTAATTTTTTAAAATACATTTGAATGAAATTTTCACGCAAATAAACGTATTAAAAAATAAGTTTTAGAAATTATGTAGGGCATCCTTAGTTGTCACATACAAAGGCATAATTTTTAAAGAAAAGAATAGACAAACAGACAGCTAGCTTTTTTATATATTAGATTGTAATTACTATTGTTACTTTTTAAATTAAAAAAATAAAGACAATTAAGTAACATAATATATATATATATATATATATATATATATATATATATATATATATATATATATATATATATATATATATATATATACACTATATTGCCATTGATTTTTGGACACTTGCGATTTTAGACATTTTGTTAAATATTTAGAAAAATACATGAGAAATCATCTCGAAACTCTTAGTGTATAAATATAATAGTATAAGTCATACATCTCCGTGAAGATTATTTCCCGAAACTCCATAGGGGACCGTCAACAAATTAAAAAAGAATGAATATATTTTGAATAACCCTGTCAAAACTAATGTAGCAAAAGCGCTCAAACTCTAGATTATGTTTCAATGCCTTATTGTAATACACTGTGTTTATTTTTATGCAAATAGCATCCATACTCGCAGAGTAATTAAGGTTTTTATAAAAATGGTCCCAAATTTTTCCAAGTTTTTTCCTTATAATTTTCAGAGTTTTTAATATAAAATAATATTTTTTTCAGAAAATATGACAAACAATATTGCACACAGTACTCTGTAATCAGAATTAAAAAATAATGAAAATTGTATACAAAATGATTTGGTTTACTAAATAATTTTTTACTGTGCATGCGTCAATGATATCAAAATTTCATTTGCATATTATGTTAGCTAAATGTATAGAGCAATTTTTGTGAAAGTGACAAAATCATAACTTGAAAATTCTGAAAATAATCGTCAATTGAATAAGTTGAAAATCCGTTATTCTCAAAATGAAGCAAAAACAAGAGGGGTTGTATCCATATATTCATTGATTAGTGTCAATATAGATTACACAATACGGGATGTACTACTACATTTGGATAAAATCCCTCATTTTTTTGTTTCATTTTAAAAACAACGGATTTTGTCCTTTTTCTATAGACGATTACTTTCAGAATTTTCAAGCTATGATTTTGAGACTTTTACAAAAGTTGCTCTATACATTTAGCTAACATAATATGTAAATGAAATTTTGATATCTTTGACGCATGCGCAGTAAAAAATTATTTAGTAAACCTACTCATTTTTTATACAATTTTTATTATTTTTTAATTCTGATTATAGGGTGCTGTGTGCAATGTTGTTTGTCATATTTTCTGAAAAAAAAATATTATTTTATTTTAAGAACTCTGAAAATTATAAGGGAAAAACTTGGAAAAATTAGGGACCATTTTTATAAAAACCTTAATTACTCTGCGAGTATGCATGCTATTTACATAAAAATAAACACAGTGTATTACAATAAGGCATTCAATCATAATCTAGAGTTTGAGCGCTTTTGCTACATTAGTTTTGACAGAGTTATTCAAAAGATAATCATTCTTTTTTAATTTGTTGACGGTCCCTTATGGAGTTTCGGGGAAAAATCTTCACGGAGATGTATGACTTATGCTATTATATTTATACACTAAGAGTTTCGAGATGATTCCTTATGTATTTTTCTAGATATTTAACAAAATGTCTAAAATCGCAAGTGTCCAATAATCAATGGCAATATAGTGTATATATATATATATATATATATATATATATATATGATCATTTATTTATTTATTTTCTCTAGAATTCTTTAAACTGTTTATGACTTCTGATATGTTATAAGGTGCTCAATTTTGCCTTTTTCAGCATATTGCTGTCAAAGTTCGACGAAATAACATATCGTTTCTATGAACTGGCATACATAGCACCTCTGATGAATCTATATGGTACTCATATATTTAAGGCTTCCACGTCATTGTTCATCCTTTTTTTCTGTTTATCCATTTATTGTTATCCTCATTTATCAATGTTTGTATTTGTAATTTCAATTTTACATTATACATATGTGTGTGCATACATATACTAGCGGCTCATCTCCGTGCGAGCTACGCTCGTTCAGGTTTCGCAGCCTGTAAAAAATAGTAATGTGCCCTGTTTAAAAAATATTACCAGATTACGGAAGATTGAATGATATTATCACTATGATAGTAGATATATTTTGTAATCGGGCTGCATCAACAGTTATAACATTAGTAATAATGTGGTGTTCACCTTAACCTCTTCAGTCCCTGGATCCCTGTTTGAGGACCTCTGTTCTTTTCCTTATAAAATTAATGTTATTTTTTTTTACATTCTTACATCACATCTTAATAGCTGAATGTTTTTTTTTTTTTTTTTGCATTCAAAGCAAATGAATAAATGGCTTCATATAAGCTGAATTCCTCATAAAATTAATTTTATTTTCATCTGAGTTTACAAAATGGCTTCAAGAGAGTGTGACCAAGAAAGAAGAAATTTTTTTTTAAGTAATTAATTTAAATCTTTTTTAATAAACTTTTTTCGTGGGTTTGTATTTTATTTACTTGTTTAAAGCTCTTAAATTTGTGATTACATTAATATAGGTTAATGGTTATGAAACTTATGCTTTAAGTAGTTTTATAGTTTTAGATCCATATTTTAAAACCTAAATGATACTATTTGCCTAAAAGATTTTTCAATTTCAGAAAAGATAGTTTTTCTTTATCATTTACGATGTCAATTTGATTGGGAAAAAACAATAAATAAGTGTTTGTATCACTTTAGCTTCGGAACTGGAGAGGATAATTAAGTAATTTAAGCATTACTTTGCTGATTTTTACATGCTCCACATTTTTTGGTGTTCTGTAAAATTATAGGAGATTCAATGACATTTTTTTCATAGGCAGTTGTTTATTAAAATAATTTTCCGTATAGCTGTAGTGTAGATACAATATTAAATTTGATCTCTATCATTTGGTAGGTAGAGCGATCACTGTTTTACAAATTTAAATATTTTTATATACTTTTGATGAAAAACCTATTTTCTTATTGTACAACTTCTTACTAATGAAAGGTGGTATTTGAAAAAAATCTGTCACGTCACATTTCTTACTTTCTTCTATGCACGGTGTCCATTCTCAACGGTATCCAATGGCTAATTCCTTAATTGTTAGTCATAGACATGCAATTCCAATTAAAAAAATATTTTAAATGTAGCAAAGAAATATTTTTCTAGCAATTTGAGTAAATAAAAAAAAAATTAATTAAAACAATTACGAAATCTAAATTTTTTATATAGTCCCCTGGTTTTATTAATTGTATTTAGTAAACTTTTTCTGTTAGTCACGTTATTTCATGATTAAAATTGACCGAATAATAGCTTTTTGAAGTTGGAGCATATTTTTTGTTGCAATAGAGCTGCCATCTACATATTTCTTAGAAAAATAATCTTGTCGGATATATTAAAAAATTGGTTGAGAGTAAAAGTAATATTGTAATAAAAATTTGAAATCGCTAATGATTTTGATATTTTAATGCAAAATGTATAATTTGTAATAAACATATATAAAAAAAACAGAAATTTTGTCAGAAAATGATGAAAATTAAAGCCTCAATTCTTTACAAAATGACCCATATTATAAAATGTTATTAGATTACATTAGCCTACCAAAAATTGGGTTATTATGTTTTATTGTTTTTGATAATTGATTCTTATGTATTCTGTACCGTTCAATCCGAAATTGTCCTTCATTTTTTATCAAACACGTAAAAATATTTTGCAAATCGTAAATTTAAAAAAAAGCAATAATTTACTGCGTGAGAAGGGGACACATTGGGACATGAGGCACATTAGGTCAAAGCCTTTGTCTTACATGGGGTATCTATGGGGCAAAAACGTTCATGGATTCTTAGGAAATTATAAAGATGTAAACTATGAAAAAAAAAAAAAAACATTGCTGCTTTATTACACAACTATCATACCATGGGTGTAAACATATTTCTGAAGATACATTTTCTCCATTTACACCTGGATTTTTTCCTAAAGCTTTACTGTCGTGAGTGGCGAGCAGGGGCGTTTTCACCCAGACCTTAAACTTTTTGAAGGCAGATAAAAAGAATTTTGGGTCAAAAGTATGTTAAGAGATTACTGCTGGTTTATTTTAAGAGAAACATATCAAGAAATTTATAAAAAGAAGAGTAAAATCAATAATTTATATTTATTTTCTTTTTATATTTTATGTTATTACACTTTTAAGTACTTAATAAATATTTTTTTAACTAGACGTGACAGATTTTTTTTTATAGCAAGTTAACCATGCACAGTGCACTAGAGCATGTCAAAAAAAAAATACACACTTCGATAACAGTGTATAAACCGTGTAAACCAGTGTTTCCATCTATTAACGTTTTTCATATGACCGACACATTTCCTGGAATTACAGCTGACGACGGTTTTTTGTGTGTATTGGGTCTCAAAACCAATTTGTCAAGTTGTTATCTCCGGAAAATTAGTACAAGTAAAAAATATTGCAATATATAAAAAGTGTACAAGAAGTATCTTGCTGAAATAAGCATAAAAATATTACCAGTTATATATATGGTAAGCGAAATGATACAATTTTGTTTTACTCGCTCTTTGTCTTCAAACTCGTAAAATGCGTACTTTTATATTAATTAGGCTTGTAGCGAATGTTGGCGTCAAACAATGCAACAATATACAAAATTTAATTTTATGAGAGTTATACCAATGGTTAAAAAAATTAAGTTAATTTTCTGATAAGAGTAAGGCTTTTTTTTTTTTTTTTTTTTTTTTTTTTTTTTTTAACTCGACTACAGAATTTTTTCCAAGCAAGGGGGTTTGAAGCATACAAATGCAAAAACTTGAATCTTATACTATTTAAACAAGCAATTCTTCTATACATGTATTTTATTTTACAGGGTTTCTCGAAAACGGTTCGAATGATTTTAATGAAAATGATGATCTAGAAATCCTTTTCTCAGAGTGACATCTGAGGGAAAATATCGTTTTTGCACAATACGCGCTAACTGCACTCGGGGAAATTATTGCAAAAAACAGAAAAATGAATACAAGAACTGCCAAAAATAAAAATGAAATCAAGACAATTTAGTAATTGTATGCCAAGCGTTGTAAATGAAGTGCATTCATACTAATGCAAAAGTGCATGAATACAAAATTTGCTACGATTATATATATATATTAAAGTGAGTTATACGTAATAATATTATTCCCTCTTAAATAGGACGTAATCACCATGGCAACATAGAATCATTACCTGTTAATGAATGTCATTAAAATAATTACGTTTGATGGAACTTAATAGAAGGAAGAACACTTTTATTAATATCTTTTATTTTAAGTTTTGATTCGTTTTTCATAAAATCGAGTCTTTGAATTCGCCAAAAACATTGATATGGTTAATATCGCAGCGTGAATTACAAAAGGGCAAAATCGGTCCATGGAAGTGTAAATGGGGATGGTTAAAAATTTTAAATACTGCCTTAATATCGCTCTGAGAAAACCAGTATTAAAAGGAAAATAAACATTTTCCCTTAAAGCAGTAGCCAATAATAAAAATAGAATAAAATAAAAAATTCTTACTTTTCCTTATTCTTATTCTTACTCTTACTTCAATTACTTTTCTATTAGAAGATTTCCACGTGAAAAATGAAAATAAAATAAATAGTTTGATTAATTTAAAAAAAAAGAAACATTTCGTCATAACTTTTCTATAGCAAAATTTTCACGTGAAAACTAAAAATGCTATAAAAAGTTTAACAAATAAAATAAAAAAGTGAATATTACATCATATTGTAAATATGTATAACATCATGTTTTTAATGCCAAACATATAATAAACTAAAATAACATATATTAGTTTCATGGAATCTGATTACGTTTTCGCGAGTTATAGTAGAGAAAGATGGCAGACGGACAGATGGACATATATTTAGAGAAACCGAATTCATGAGTAACCGATTTCATTTATGAACTATACTGGGAAATATTCAAAGGAGGGTGTTGTATTCTATCTTAGTCCATACATACAGGGTGATTCCAAATTTTTTTACAATAAAAGAGGGGTGATAGTACACTTCAAGACAAACAATATTAAATAGGAGACCAAGGGTCCAAAACGTTTTCTTAAGAAGATAGCCGCCATTAACGTTTAGGAACCAAAATTTCAAATAAACATAAAAAAACGGAAAAATCGGTCGATTCATTTGCGGTTTTCACTAAAATTATTCTTTATGTCGGCATTTTCTTGAAATTAAATTACAAAGATTAATTTCAAAAAATGCCGATAGAGGGCGCTTTAAACTTTGGAGTAACGAACAACTATTTTTTGCCGGTATGTTTTGCATCTCATTAAATGTTTTCGTAAGTTTACACTCAAACTTAAATTTTGAGCTCAAAATCTGTAGTTGGGAGTGGTTAAGTAACACAAACTGAGCTGTGTTCAGAGGGTTCAAATTTCAAATGATTAAAAAAAACGGAAAAATTGGTCGATTGATTTGCGGTTTTCACTAAAACTATTTTTTATTTAAGTATTTTCGTGAAAAAAAAAATTATAAAGATAAATTCCAAAAAATGCCGATAGAGGGCGCTTTAGACTTTCGAGTAACGAACAACTATTTTTTGCCGAATTGTTTGCATCTCTTTAAATGATTTCGGAAACTTAGATTTAAACTTAAATTTTGAGCTCGAAATCTGAATAGTAGGGAGTGGTTAAGTAGCACAAACTGAACTGTGTTCAAGGGGGAGGGGGAAGTTCAAATTTAAAGTAATTATAGAAAATGGAAAAATTCGTTGATTCGTTTGCGGTTTAAAATAAAACTATTCTTTAAGTCAGTATCATCTTGAAAATAATTTTATAAGATAAATCTCAAAAAATTCTGTCAGAGGGCGCTTTAAACTTCAGAGTAACCAACAATTCATTTTAACCATTATTTTTTGGTTCTAATTAAATGCTTTCAAAAACATTTTAAATAATCTCGGAAGCTTAGATTTAAACTTAAATTTTGAGCTCATATCCTGAATCGTTATGAGGAGTTAAGAAGCGCAAACTGAAGTTTGTTCAGGAGTTGAAATTTAACCCTATTTCCTCCTCGAACACAATTCAATTTTTCGCTACTTAAACACTCCCAACGATTCAGAATTTCAGCCCAAAATTTAAGTCTTTGCATTTGAAAGCATTTAATGAGATTAAAAAAATAACAGTTAAAAATAGTTGTACGCTACTCCAAAGTCTAAGGCGCCCTCTATCGCCATTTTTTGAAATTTATCTTTAAAAATTATTTTCAAGAAAATACTGATTGATCAAGAAAACTGCTGATTTAAAAATTAGTTTTAGCAAAAACCGCAAACGAATCAACCAATTTTTTCCGTTTTTTACAATTATTTGAAATTTGAACCCTCTGAACACAGCTAAGTTTGTCTACTTAACGACTCCGAGCTATTCAGATTTTGAGCTCAAAATTTAAGTTCAAGTCTAAGTTTACGAAAGCATTTAATAAGATGCAAAAAATAACGCCAAAAAAGAGTGTTTCGTTACTCCAAAGTCTAAAGCGCCCTCTACCGGCATTTTTTTAAATTTATCTTTATAATTTATTTTCACGAAAATACCTAAATAAAAAATAGTTTTAGTGAAAACCGCAAATCAATCGACCAATTTTTCCGTTTTTTATAATCATTTGAAATTTGAACCCTCTGAACACAGCTCAGTTTGTGTTACTTAACCACTCCCAACTACAGATTTTGAGCTCAAAATTTAAGTTTGAGTCTAAGCTTACGAAAACATTTAATGAGATGCAAAAAATACCGGCAAAAAATAGTTGTTCGTTACTCCAAAGTCTAAAGCGCCCTCTATCGGCATTTTTTGAAATTTATCTTTATAATTTAATTTCAAGAAAATGCCGACATAAAGAATAATTTTAGTGAAAACCGCAAATCAATCGACAGATTTTTCCGTTTTTTATGTTTATTTCAAATTTTGGTCCCTAAACTTTAATGGCGGCTATTTCCTTAGGAAAACGTTTTGGACCCTTGGTCTCCTATTTAATATTGTTTGTCTTGATGTGTACTATCATCCCTCTTTTATTGTAAAAAAATTTGGAATTACCCTGTATATGAATTTTCCTTGAACCACGATCAGCGCTCGCAGAGACTTGGAAAAAATGTTCTTTTATTGTGATATGATTTCCACCAGCAATTTAAATTTGTGATACTGGACACGTTGTGAGAAGAATTATCAAAATGAATGCTACCTTATTCAATTAAAATTAACAAACAATTTATTTGCAAACTATTTACCTATAAACAAATCATTATTTACAATTAAGTATTCGGATATAGACAATCCAGCCGATATTAAGTTACGTGTAGCAAATACTTTCTGCGTGCTGGGCCAAGTTATTAAAATGCGCTATTTCTCTCTCACATTAGGGTATTTCAAGAATTTTAGGTAGATTTCGTAAGAAATACTACCTATTGCAATCGCACCAGTTTATCTATCTATCTATCTATCTATCTATCTATATATATATATATATATATATATATATATATCTCACTTTTTTATGGACACGATAACTTCTATAATTTTTCACCAATCTCCTCCAAACTTGTACATAAAATCAAAGGGGATAAAATCTTGGCTAAGTTCATTAATGGGCAAAATCGGACCAAGGGGGTCGGAATAGGGTAAGTTTTTGTGAAAACCGAAAAAACGCCATAATTTCTTAATTAAAGTAGATATCGAATCGGTTTAAAGTTTATATTACTTCTTAAAAATGGGCCAAAAGTATATGCATGACAGATTTTTTATAAATATAGAAGTGGGCTCAAGGGGCGAAAAAAACAGGGATTTTGAGAGAAAAAAATTTATAACTTCGTCAATTTTCAAGATATCAAGTCCAACTAAATTTTTTGTAAGTGTTCTTAAAATTATCTAAAACTTTTGTATCTACAAGTTTTTGATAGAACCAACTTTTACCGACGAAAAAAATTAAAAACGAAAAGAAAAAGGGCGCTGAAAAAAGAGAAAAATCCATAACTCCGTCAATTTTTAAAATATCAAATCTGATTAAATTTATTTTACATCTTCTCAAAAATATTTACAACTTTTATACTGACAAGTTTTTCATAGGATCAATTCGTATAGCAAAAAGAAATTAAACAAAAATAGGAATTGGAGAAAAAACCTCAAATCCAAACTGCTTATATTCTGACTCATTTTTAAGTTCATTTTTGATTCTAAACGCATCCAAATGGTAGATCCTCTTATTTAGAAACTGTATAAAGTGACGCATTGGTCAATTTTCTGATAAAGATAGAATATATTTCAAAAAACGCTACCAAAAAGGGTACTTTGAACAGAATTTCCGAAAGTCATCGGGACTGAAAATTGAAGGAAGTATTCAAATAAGAAAATGCGTTTTTTTCTGACTCGTTTTTAAATCCATTTTTGTTCTCAAACGCATCCAATTTACAGAGCCTCTTATTTAGGAACTGTATAATGTGATGCATTGGTCAGTTTTTTGATAAAGACGGAATGTATTTAAAAAAAGGCTACCAAAAAGGGTATTTTGAACAGAATTTTCCATAATCATCGTGACTGAAAATTTAAGGAAGTGTTCAAATAAGAAATTGCGTTTTTTTCTGACTCGTTTTTAAATCCATTTTTGCTCTCAAATGCATCCAATTTACAGATCCTCTTATTTAGGAACTATATAATGTGATGCATTGATCGGTTTTTTGATAAAGACAGACTATATTTTGAAAAAGGCTACCAAAAAGGGTATTTTGAACAGAATTTCCCGAAGTCTTTGTGATTTGAAAATTTAAGGAAGTTTTCACATAGCAAATTGCGTTTTTTATGACTCGTTTTAAAATCCATTTTCGCTCTCAAACGCATCCAATTTTCAGATCTTATTTAGGAACTATATACTGTGGCGCACTGGCCAGTTTTTTGATAAAGATAGAATATATTTTTTAAAATGCTGTCAAAGTGAGTATTTCGCACAAAATTTTCCGAAGCAATCATGATCAAAGAATTAAGGATGTATTCAAACAACAAATCGGTTATTTTATGACTCATTTTTAAATTCAATTTTTTTCTCAAATGCATTCAACTGACAGTTTTTTGTTATTTAGGAGCTGTATAATGTACTGTTTTGGTCGATTTTTTTAATAAATTCAGAATCTATTTCAAAATATGTTGTCAAAACGGGCATTTGAGCTGAATTTTTCTTTAGATGATTCTGATAAAACCAGTCTTTGCAGAAAAATGAAATTAAAAATTTTTCATAAACGGCCAAATGAAGTTATTAAACTGGGTTTATCTCTAATCATATTTTTTTTTTTGTTGTTGTTGAAATGAGCACTTTTCGAAATCTGCCTCCGCCTATAGGCCCAGCCGACAGGGATTCTTTTTCATCGGAAGATCACCCTTGATCTACTCGCAATCTCCGCCTAAGACTCAAATTCTTTCTCCAAAACTCAACCAATGGAACACCAGCCACACACCTTCCGGTCTACGTTATAATTAATTTTTTATCTTCACGATTCCTCCAAAAAACAGCCTATAGGGACTTATTTTTTTATCTAAATTTTTCCTTTCCCGTAGCATTCACTGTCTACCAGATAGGCAGCTTTATTTGTTTTTCTTATCTGTGAGCTTTGTTCTTGAATAGAAAGAAAGATTGTAATTCCTTGATACAAAAGAACTTGCTCATATAACAGGATCTAACAATAATATCTCAGATGAACTTTAAGACAAGGAAAGACAGTAATTTTATTCCCGCACACACAGAAAGTAATATAAATAAAATACAATAAGTAACAACGTGGCGACTGTTCAGGGGAAAAACCCAGTCAAAATCAAGGAAACTACCAGTATTTTCTTATAGAAAATATTTCAAATGATATAAATAGATTAAAGAAGGCGAATTTATCTTTAGAAAAATACTGGTATTTAACAACTTTTTTCATAATGTTCTTCTCTCCACCCTGAATATGTAAAAAGATAATATCAGATAACAGTAATCTTAAATCGTTACTTGCTCACTAGCGTCAAAAACCTGACCGAGGATACGTTATGAAGTTTAAACAACGACCACAGAATCAATGTTTCACGACGAATCAAGGTGATCAAGGTCAATCCTGATGACATAATTTTAATTAGGCTCTAATTTATCTTTTATGATTAACCAAATTTTTAAAATGTATAATGCAGGTGTGCACCTTTAGTCTTAATACTCTAGAATAGTAATATCGTTATTAAAAAGCAGATTTTTTTTTGTTATTATGTTTAAGTTCTGTTTACTTTCACAAAAGGGGAAAATTAAAGATGGCATTCAATTTAAGAATAATGCATTAATGCTCAGTATAAATACTCGTTTTCTCACCTACTTAAATTTCTTTTCATGTGAAAAGAATGTACTGTTTTGTTTAATTCACATTCTAGCTTATTGCTTTTTTCTTATTGAAATTCCTGAAAAGGAAGATTTTATTGAATAGAAATCTAATTATTTCTTAAAGTCAAACATTACGCAATCTTTAAATCTAGAAGTAAATTTGCATACATATCACGTCTATCTTCTATTTAAAATATATAAAAAAAATAATCAATTTGAGCTTTCAAGAAACACTTTAATTTTCATAAAGTAACACAAAAATGTTAATTTTGCATTTAAAAAAGTTTTTTCCCCAAAAGAATGAAATCTTTTATTGAGTCCAAGTTCGCCTTTCGAAAAACAAATAAAAAATGTGACATTAGTTTGAGCAATAGATATTTTTCGGCATACAGTAATTACAAAAATCTATTTTTACTTTTAATCTGTTTTACTATTGTTAAGTATTTGTTAATGTTTAAATTACAATTGTCTGAAGAGATTTTATAGATTTAAAACGTAAATAAAATATTATATTTTCAAGTATTTCTGTAAATTATTAAGTACAAAATCTGCTACTAGATTTAGATATTAACAACATGCTTTAATGATAAGACATTTTCTTCCTTTAAAAAGAAAAAAAAATGAAAAAAATTCCTTTGAAAAGTTAAATTTTAGAATTATGAACATTATGAAATTTAAGATAATGTTTTGAAAGTTTGTTTTTGTTTTTTCTTGTAGTTAAAAAGTTGTAATTTATTTCATAATCTAATTATGTAACGTCCATATTATAGCAGTAGAAGCGCTTGATTAATTTTGTAATAAGCAGACCCGTTACACGGTGTCTATGTCCAACATCTGTATAAATTACTTTTATTAAAGTAGACACAATAGAATAACAACTGCTAACTGACTATCTCTTGATTGGTTGTTTTTTATAAAAAAAATTTCATTATTATAATTTAGTTACTGAGCAGTGGAAAGTCCACTTTATCAATTTCTTGTAATATACACGCATATATATACATATATATATATGTATACAGGGTGATTCAAAATAACGTGGACAAAATGATGTGACAAGTCAAGCATACAACAAGGATAAAAAATCACATAGGAACATAGGGTCGCAAACTTCTTATTGAGTCACAAATACAGGGTGTTTCATTCTAGATACACCTGGTTGGAAAGCAATAATTTTGAGGAAAATAAAAATATTGTAATGAAAATACAACTAGATGTAACTAATTTTGTGTGAAATGTGGTAACGTTACGAAAAAATCTGGAAAAACATATTGCTCAAGTAATCGATCATACCGTATAAATTGACTATCACAGTCCAAAATGTGAGGTGCCAAGTGCATATTGCTGGTGCGCATAATGCAAACTTCTACCACTTTTGTTTGGCGTTATCAAATTTAAAACAAAGGTGAGACTATCTGTTAAATTTTTATTATAATATACTTCAGTTTTCTGAAATTTATTAATATCTATCCAAATTGAGTTAGGATGAGACCCTGTATTTGTGATTCAATAAGTGGTTTGCGGCCCTATGTTCCTATGTGATTTTTCATCCTTGTCGTATGCCTGATTTGTCATATCAATTTGTCCACGTTTTTTTTAATCACCCTATATATATACAGGGCGTCCCACTTAAATAAAGCCACCATAATTTTGTTCCGTAATTCCACAGGAAAAGAAACCATGTGAACGGAACAAATATATTAAGAAAGACTATATAGAAATGCATATTTACAAGGAATAACTCACACCCTGTTCCACTTGGTCAGGAAAAAAAATGAATGTATAAAAAAAGAGGGATAAAAATGTCCTGCCGAAATAAAGCCACTACTGTTAATAGCCAATATATCCGTCATGAGTATTTATAACTTGATATATATGAGGTATCACTATTAAATAATCCCTCGAATACATTAGCATCAATATTACCCCAGGCCTCAATGATGGCGGCCTTCAGTTTTGCCACAGACTAGAACTACCTGCCTGTTCAAGGAAGGATCGTTTAAAGCTTTACTGAGGATACCCCGCAATTTTATTAAGGATTTAGATGAAGGTACAGGGCAGACCATTCCTTGACATGTCCTTAATTATCCAAAAAAACAATCGCAGGAGAATTTTGCAAAGGTTATGAGGTCGTTTTACGGCTGTAAAATTCAAATTAAGCCATCAATTCTCTCTTCAGTTGGCAAGAAATGGGTTTCTAGCAATTCTTGGTAATTGGTAGACAAGGTAGAGTCTTAGGGAAGAGCCAAGTTAAGTTTATCAACATAGCGAAATTTCCCAACACTATTAATAAGCCTCTATCGTGCTGTCTTTTGGAGAAAATTTCCTCTCTTTTCCTCATGTCATGCCAATAGAAAGCAAGGCAGTCTGAGCCACCCAAACTATTTTTTTGTCATCTGGGAATAAAGCAAAATGCCCCTGGCCTTTCCAGGCTTGATGATATTTGACCCCATCGACTATGCGCTATTTGTGGATAGCTTTCAACATGGACAGGCTCAGCATGGGGAGGTCGAGGATTATTAATGGTGTTTGAAAGCTTCGACTATGGTGCTAAATTAACCTGGCTCTTCCCGCAGACTGCATCTTGGCTACCGATTACCAAGAATGGTCAGAAACCCATTTAATGCCAACCGAAGACAGAATTTGTGGCCTAAATTGGATTTTCCAACCGGAAAACGGCCTCATAACCTTTGCAAAGTTCTCTGAGCAATGGTTTTTGGATAATTAAGGACATGTCATGGAATGGTCTACCCTGTACCTTCATCAAAATCCCCAAGAAAATATGTGGGGTATCCTCAGTAGAGCTATAAACGCCCATGGCTGGTAGATAAAGTCTGTGGCAGAGCTGAAGGCCGCCATCATTGAAGCCTGGGGTAACATTGATGCTAATGTCTTCCAGGGATTAGTAAATAGTATGCAACATCATATATATTAAGTCATATATACGCGTGGTGGATATATTGACTATTAACAGTAGTGGCGGGACACTTTTTGCTCCCTCTTTTTTTATACGTTCATTTTTTTCCTGAGCAAGTTGAGCAGGCTGTGAGTTATTCCTCTTAAATATGCATTTCTACATAGTCTTTCTTAATATACAGGGTGAGTCATAAATATCGAAACAATAGGCTATCTTCTTACATATTGCCCCAAGACTCTGATAGGATAAGATGCAACTCCATGGGGGGTCTATTTGAAAAAATACGAAAATTAAATTTTTATACGGCCCCCGTTATATAAAAATTTTCAATTAGGGAAACTTTCTTTATCCAGTCCTGAATTAGATATAAAAATTTGTATCTTCATATCTCCAAAACTCGTTGAGTTATAGCATTTTAAAAAATTCGTCAGGTTTTAAGGGATTAGACACAAATTGAAATGCGCGCAATTCAAGAAACAATGTTACTTTAACAGTTCTAGAAAACATGTAAAAAATCTGTCTTTTGAGTTAGAATTTTGATTTTTTTTCTTTTTTTGTGATGGATAGCCGTATAATTTGCTAAGAAAGTCACATCCTAAAATTTCTCATAAATTTATGAAATTTCCAAATGATTAGTACTGGTTTAAATGGGATAATTTAAAATCGTTATAACTCAAAACATTATAAACATTATATATCGGATTTCGAATTTTTTCCATTTAATTAAATATCAAAAACTGATTTTAGTTTTGTTCCAGGGTTTGTTTGTTTTTTCAATATTAATTTTAAAACTAGTAAAATTATTTATTTAAAAAATGATATAACTAAAAAAAAAAAATCATATTTTCAAAAGTAAATATTTTTTCAAATTTGCGAAACAAAACTAATGTAAAATAATAAAAAATGACATGTTTCAAGTTTGCACTTTTTTCTTTAACAATAATTACTAATAATTAATAAAAAAAACTAATAATTAACTTAACTTTTAGCAGCTTAAAGACGAGAAATAGTGAAGAAAAACTCTTCATGCAACGAATTTAAGAAAAACGAATTTAAGGTTTTAAATAATGTTTGGCTCCTTATAAAACGTTTAAATGCTTAAAAAAAATTGAAATTGAAAAGTAACTTCTTTCTGTAACCCAAACATTCGATTGCGGTTAATTTTTCCATCTCCTTTCTGTACTGTTCAAATGTCTGTCAGTTATTTAAAACAACGTTTTTTCCAAGATGCGGATTAAGTCCTTTTTTTATATATAAATTTAGTTCTTACAATTTCAAGATTTTTATCGGCCTTGGAGAGGCTGTTAAAAAATCTGTAATCTTGGTCCAGGACAGGCCAGGACCGAGGCATTACTCTTTTCTGAAAACTCGCCTGGCCGGATCTAATGTATTTTTCATACCGGAGGGGAATGCTTCCTCCTTCCTAGGTCTGCCCTAGACGAAAATTTCAATCCCGGTCTCGACACAACACATGTTAAAATCGCTGTCTCTGACTTACCTAATATAAGTAACGTTTGGCTCAAAGAAAACTTTTACAAAAAACACTTATTTTACAAAAAAAAAACCTTTAAAATTTTTTTTTTTAAAGAAAAGTATATTCAAAAACTAAAACATTAAATACAAAAAAACCAGCGAAAAAAAAATCTGCCTATGACGGAATCCTGTCTTAAACAGAAAATGTTTTGATTATGCTAAATAAATATCATAATACTTTAGAAAAAATAAACTGCGTTTACACCTCCTAAGTAGAGCATTTTACTCTAACGTATTTTTTCTTTCCTTTGTGGTTCTGTCTTAAAAGGTTTTACTGTATGACATTTTTTAAAGTGTAACACGCGTGGAATATGGATTAACGTTATTAAAATATAAGTAAAAAATTTACATATAAATAGAAATTCATTGATAAAAAAATAGTGGCACTCCGGGAGTGTGGACAGAAATGAAAATTGGAACAGTTACGAAAAAGTTTGAGAAAATTTAATTTTAACCCAGTATAGGTCAGTAACGTCACTCAGAATGATGGGAGAAAACTTTTTATGCTAAATTTGTAATGTATAAAACATAATTTTTCAATAGACATATTGCATCAAAAAATGAGAAACGCCCCCCCCCCTTCCAAAGCAGTATTTTTGTTCGGAACTCCTCCATACGTAACATTTTTTAACCATACCGAAGTAAAAAACTATGTAGAAATTCAAGGCTGAGCCGGGCTATTATTTAATTTTTTTTCCAGGCCGGTCTGGGTCATGATTTTAATATTTTTCCAGGCCGAGCTGAACTTTTTCCCCAATGGGTCGGTTTGGGATCGTACCTAGATATTTTGACCCATGCAGACTTCCAATGCAGACTACCAGTATATTTTGAAAACAAGTTTAGCTTTTAAATCAATATGCTGCTTTTTTATGTCCAAATAAGAGGCATTGTCTTAAATTGACATTTAATAACAGACAATTTGTGAATGATCCCTCAGATGCTTCCAAACTAAGTCAAAAACACTTCGTTTACAAACATGGTAAAGTGGTGTAAGTCACAAGTTATGGAGAATTTGGATTTTAATATCTCTGTGAGGTTTTCAAATATGGAGATGCAATTTTTTTGTTCAATTTAGGAATGGATAAGGGGTAATTTCCTAATTGGGAATTTTGCCCTACGGGGGCCGTATAAAAATTTTTGTATTTTTTCAAATAGACCCCCCATGGAGTTGCAACTTATCCTATCAGAAATTTCACCTTTTTTTTATGAATTTTTGCAATTGGAAGTATGGGTCTTGGGGCAATATTTAAGGAGATAGCCTATTGTTTCGATATATATGACTCACCCTGTATTTGTTTCGTTCCCATGGTTTTGTTTCCTGTCGAATTACAGTACCAAATCATGGTGGCTTTATTTAGGTGGGACGCACTGCATATACAGGGTATTTCAGTTAAACGTTTCAGAACTTCTAAGAGAGGTAGGGGGCATCCTGACCACTCAAAATCATATAGCAATGTGGGGTTGGAAATACTTTCCTGAAGCGGTGATGTACACAGAAACATCATAAAGAAAAGACACCGTAAGTGAAAAATCGTTATATTAATACATGTAAAAAAGCAAAAGGTGCATGGGTCAAAGTAAGTGTTCAAAATTTCTGCCATCGACTACAATGCACACCTCACTATTCCGGCGCATGGAATTCCGAACATTCTCGAATACTCCCCCAGGCATATATCTCGAATTTCTCTGGCAGCTACTACGATTCTTGCAACCAGAACCTCAGCATTGTCAACAGGGTTGTCATAAGTCAGTGTTTTCAAATGACCCCAGAAATAAAAATCAAGACATGATAGGTTGGGCAACGATTCCCTGCATGACAGCTCGGAACTTTTGCACAACGCCATCCAGCGCGTCGGGAAAGCATTTCTGACCCCGCAATACTATATCATTTCCAGTCGTCAGAATGCACTCTACCCCTATTAGGAGTTCTGAAACGTTTAACTGAAACACCCTGTATGTTTAAATCTGAGGACGTGTGTTTCAAAACTCGCCTTATCCAAAATTTAAAATATCGAGTTTTCTCTATCCATCTATTCTATTGATGAACTTGTATTGATAAAATACTATAATTTGAAAATAATACTATAGTGCATTAATGGCAATTTTAAATATTGGATTATACAATGAAAACCAAAGGATACAGTAAGAAGTTTTTCGTGATTTTCCAAAATATAATTTTCTGGATAAGTCGAATTTTGAACCCCATGTCCTCATACGTTCTGCAATGTTTTAAACATTGCCTGTAAACAAGGCCATCTAGAGTTGCAGAATGGCTGATTTGCATTTTATTATACTCATAATAACAGAATTTGGAACTACAAATCACTCAGTGGTAGGTGCCTGCAAGACTGACTTATTGACTTACTATATTACAGTGCTTTTCATATCTTTTAGGTAGATTTTATAATGAACATTACTTATTAAAATCTACCCTACGTAGGAATTTTCGAAACCTTTTTTGAAGTCTATGCTAATCATGACTCCATGATCTCCAACACACCCCAGTGCAAAATTTTATCTATCTATATCTATATCACTTTTTTATGGACACTATAACTTTCATTATTCTGCACAAATCTCTTCCAAACTGATATTTTAAATCTATATCTATGCTCAAAATCAGAAAATTTCAATCAAGTTCTTTAATGTTCAAAATCGGACGAAGGATGTGGAACTATGAAGCTTTTCGTGGAAAAAAAAATCCATAATGTCATTACGAGTATTACGATAAATATTCAATCAGATTGAAGTTATAATTACGTGAAGGAAAAAGTCCAAAAATTTATGAATGACAAATTTTGATAGCATTAAAAGAGGCTTCAAAGAGCGACAAAAATGTAGTTTTTAGAAGAAAAAATTAATAACTTCGTCAATTCAAAAGATATCAAATCCATTAAAATTTAGTACAAATCTACTTAATATTATCTACAACTTTTATATTGATATGTTTTTTAAAAAGACTAACTAATATATATACATAAAGACGAATTTTTGATAACCCTCAAGGACTTTGTATGTAGGATAGCATTGATAAATGCGCGCGCATCTCAATAAAAATAATGTCAGAATTTAAAACATTGTGTGTGGTTCATTAAACAATCACCACATTGTTTAAATTTATTATATAAATTTTCTTAGTAATATCTATAATTTTTGTAGTAAAAAGTTTTTGATGAGATGTTATTAATAGAGGATAAATATATTTTGAAAGAATAAAACAAATAGAGGTTTAAAAAAAATCTTTTATTCTCTTACAGAAAAATTAAATAAAAAACTCGTTAAAAGCTACCAGATAAAATTGTTAAGGTTTATCTGTAATCTAAATATAGATCTTGATTAAATTAGTCCTTAATTTCGAAATCTGCCTGTGCCTGTAGGTCAAGCCGAAGGATTTTTTTTTTAATTTCTTTCGCCATTCACGTAATAATTTTTTAGTTCATCTTGCACCAGTATTTTTCTTTTTTAAATTACACATACACTTTGACAGCAAAAATGTACTATAAACATATATTTTTTAAATAGTGCTACTTATAAAATATGTAAATAGTCGGTCTAGAACAGATGGAGTGCAACATTTTACACAACATTTACACATGCGAAAAAGATCCTTTTTTGAAAGATTGTTCGCTTTAAAAGAAAAGGAATATAATAAAAATTTTCGCCAGCTTAAAACGGAAACAATATCCCGATCCAGATGATATTTTTCTTATGTTTATTTCACCTATTATTTTCTAACAGTAAATAAAATAATAATTTCTTTTTTTTTTTTTGTATCATATACAGGGTAGGGCAAATAAAAGTAAAGCGGAAGAGTGGATACGATTGGACGTGAATAACTGACGCACATACCATAGGTATACGCATTACCACGTCATCGAAACCGATTCAGATTTTGGTGCGCGCGGAGTCAGTGCAAGTCTGATCAGTGCAAAGGTAAGATCAGGGAAAAATGCAGTAAAAAAAGTGATAAGTACACCAGTACTCTGTTCTCCAGGCCACTTTTATTTGCTTTACCCTGTAGAAAAAAATATTTTACTTTGATATGTTGCCGAAAAATGAATTATTTATGTTTTCATAAGACGAACGAAAATGAACATAACTGATGATCTTGTTAAACATTTGGTAAGTTTTACATTTATAATATAATAGAATTTAATAGTAGAAATAGGTATAAACTTTAGTTTTGCAGTTTTCTTGGAACAATTTTGCGGATTATTAATTAACTTCTTGAAATTTGGAGTTTCGTTCATTTTGTTTTTCAAATATGATAGATTTTCAACTTTACATTACTAGGTATTATGTATATAAATCAAACATTTGCCATCTTAACGCGATAAAGATTTTTGCCAAGTTTATTAAAGAAAACTTGTTTGATATCTTTTGATTTTCAAAGGCGACATATATCTTATACTACAATAAGAGAAAAAATTGTGTGTGTGTGTGCAAATTTTATCTTAAAAAGAACTCTAACAATTTTGACAAAATTTTGTATTTTTCCATTTTTGGGCATGAAAAAAACATTGGATTTGGTCACAAAATCTAGAAAATTCGTAAAACTACTGTGAACAACTAACGTGACAACAAACTTATGTGAATAACGTTTAATGTAAAGTCAGATTTTCTGAACTACATAATTTCTGGAGTGTGTTCTATCATGGGAATTAAAGGGTTAATGTTGTGCTGCCAGGAGCTCAAATTACTATATAAAATATTTTAATATAAGGGGATATTCTATCTGACATATAATTTTTATTTGTAAGTTTATTAAACACTATTGTTTTCCAAAATAAATCTAAAATACCGTGTAATCACATTCATGCATTATTTATACGAGAAAAAAATATCATTTAAAATAAATAAATAATCAAATAATCCGGTGTTATCACAATATAAGGTAAATCCAGTGAAGATGCCACGTAATAGGATGTTTTGTTTAGTACAGCCAAAATTGAAATGATGAGGTCAAGAGAAAATATAACTACCATGCTCGTTAGTATTTAATTAGTTATGTGCACTCATTAATTCCTACCTCAGTGTTCAAATGATTGACAAATTTAATGTTAAATAAGCTCGTGTAATTGTGACATCTTCCCCCATATATCGGGGGGAGATGAAGATTAGAAAATAAGATAAATATGGCAAACTTTGGAACATTACATACGAAATAACAACATCTATGTTCAAACAAACAAAACAGTAAACTGAATTTTTTTTTTCACATTTACGTTGCCAAAACTAATAATAGTACAAACTTATGCAGCAGTGTAAAGATTTCATTTACACACCATTACAATCTACGTGCAACTATTTCTTGCAATTTCATGCACGGAATCCAGCCACACTTGACACCTTAAAATATTCTTTACATAAGGCACGAAAATCATTATGATTATCCTCGTCATAATTATCGCCACTCTGGTATCAAAAAGAATTTCTTCTCTTGAGGAAGACGAGCTTACACGTCTCTTTTACTTCTGTTTTCTTTTTCGAAGATTTATTTTTATTTGATTTGGCTTCTTCCGATTTTTTTATCCTTTTCCTGCATAGCTTTTCTTCTCTTTGATGAAGATAAGAGCTCTGCTATTTCTTTTTTTCACTCAAATGGTTTAGGTTTTCTGACCTCAGGAACTTTGACCGATTGCTATTAAGCAGGAAATACCTTTTCTGTGCCGGTAAAGGCAACTGTTGGTGACAATCCAATGTCACTAGATCTGCTGTCGAAAGCAACTGTTGCAGTAGGCCCATGCAATTTGTTGGTGCAAGTAACTTCTGGTGTTGGCCTATTTTCACATATCTGCTTTTGAAAGTAACTGCTCTGTCATTAAAGGAACCATCAGAGATAGCAAACGTATGTACTGGGATTGCTTATGGGTTATAGGGTTAAATCCCAGTAAGAAAAAACTAAGGAGTGCCATTTCTTACTTCGCACCAAGCTGTATTCTGAAGAGATCAAAACTGTTCGAAGTTTATGATCTGGCTGCTGTGGATCCAGATTCCCAGGGCTTGTTGTTAGTATGTTTTTGATGATTTGAAAACAAGTGATCAAGTGGCTGTAAGTACTGGTAGTATGATTTGGAATACAAATATTAATTAATTCATTTTTGTCTTCATTTTATTTTATTTCTGAACCATGTGCATCTTATCCCATATATAAAACGGAAATGCCACACATACACTTACTTCCATATTGCTGAAAGATTATGGCCGCGTCTCCTTGCCTTGTGTGTATAACAGAATGCGAAACTCACTTATATTGCTAATATCTCATTTTAAATAAAAAATCTGTTTATGAACATTAAAAATGAGCAATGGAATATTATAAGGGGCTCATCAGGTTAAATGCTCACGAGATCCAAATATAACGGCAATTAAAGGCGACAAATTAAAATAAATTCACAAACCACATAGACACTGGAACAAGACTCCTCACACAAACCGATCAGTATTGCCATCTGTTAACACATGAAAGCAGCCCGTAGCCAGGATTTCCTTTCGGGAGGCGCTCAATCTTGGAATTTTGTTTCATCTGAAAGCAGTAAATAGCATAATTTAAAGCGTAAATAAAAAATAAGGCTTAACCTACGATATAATCATGCATAATATACTTGTCCATTCCAAAAATTGTTATTTTTTTCGATTTCTATTGCAATTTTTGGTTTCTAAGACATTTTTCAGTACCAGTTCGAAAACCAAAAGTGTGTTTTGGGGAAAAAACTGCAAAGAAAATAAAAAAGCACAATTTTTCGATGAACCTCATGTATCTTTATAAGAAAATAAAAATATCAAAGTGCAAGCACGTAATTTTAATGGATATAAAACACAGTATTAATACTAGCGTTCACGCGTCTTTAATTGCGTGAAGGGTATTAAAATGATTAATATGTAAGTAAAATTACGCATATTATTTTTTTCAAAGAAAAAATATTTGTTACAAATTATAGGTAATCGTAAAAATTATATTTCACTTTCTTTGATTACAAAAGATATAAATGCAGTACTCTTGGTACAATAAATTTATTAGTGCTACAGAAGTAATCTTCGTGACTTCTTCGCAGCCATGAGGCTGATTAATTTATCAAGATGTACTGTAATGCCCCAACGAATAGATATCATTGCAAGGTTGCCCAATCTCTCATCGGTTGTTGATAAGTTTTGGGTTCGAATCCAATCTAGTCCGTCAGTTTAATCGTTCGGAGTTTGCCATAATTTTCTTCGAACCTGGGATTTAATTGCATAGTTTTGACCTAGGTTCTCTTTCCACGATTCCCATAGAGGGCGCCCCACATCCCATCGGGGTTACATTCCTCATGTAGCTAAACTGGCCGTCATAAACAACAACAACAGTAGTCTCTTATCAGTCATAGTGCTTCGAGGCAAAAATTTAATTTTTTAATTGTTGAAAAAGATCTTTCAGCCCTGTCTATTTTTACCGGAATGGTAGCAAGAACTGTCAGCAAGTGCTTCATTGTCTTGTAATGCATTGCAATACAGTACACTGTTAAAAATCTGCAGCATTTGCTGTATACTCACTCCCCCGCTTGTATAGAAAATGGTTGCTTAACGATATTATTGAGCTATATTATTGACTATATTATTGGTTGGAATAGAGATACTTTATATAAGCGGCGGAGTGAATATGCAGTAAATGCTGCAGATTTTTAATAGTATACTGTAAAATTTTAGGACCCCTGTATTTCTATCAACATTACGAATTCTTTCGCAGCAACTTTCACTTACGAAATTAACACCTTATGTTCGAAATATTAAGAGAGATTCTCTAATTTGTTTGCTTATTCCGGAAAAGCATATCCTGAAAAAAGCATTTGAAAATCGGTTAAAATTCATTTGAAATGAATCTGTGATTTAAATTTAGAAAAAGACTTTCAACACAGGAAATGCAGACTGTAGCCCCATAATACACTTCAGTGGATATAATTTGGTGGTTTGTATGTGTAGTCTGTCTTGGGATTTTTATATCAATTTGAAAGACATTTTTCTAGGTTTTGATGTATAATTAAATGTCTCTCAAAAGATTCTTTATCGCATTTCATTTTCTTATTGTTTTTAAAAAATAATTAGGACATCTTTAACATGAGTTACAGCCGAAATTGTGCCATGAGATTTTTCATGAAAATGAGCTGACAAATGGCTTTGTCAAACTGAAAAGCTTGTTACAAACAAATAAGTATGAGAAAAAAGCACTATTCTTTATTCCATGACTGTCAAGAAAGATCTGTAGCTGGTGAAGAAACATTTCATGTATTTTTCGAAACATTTGCTAAGCTAATGCAAATTCATTCAAGCAGCTTAAAAAAAGTTACCATATTTTCACGACTTTCTATAAATCTTGCGTTTCAAAGGCGAAGAAGTAATTTTCTTTTGTTTTCTGGGGAATGTGATGAAATTGGTTGCTGAAGGATCAAATTTACCATTGGGTGATTTCTAAAAAAAATGTCAGTTCATTAATTGTTCCAAGATATACTTGAAAGGCAGAAATCAGCATATGTTTTTTGGACAATGTATGGTTTAAACAATGGCTTGTAAATTGGAGGTAACTGAGTTTGGGACACTTCTGACGAATTGTAGATTAAATCCCACTAACATGAGCAAACATATTAGTTTCTCTGTCATACGCCTGTGTGATGCATTTAGGCATATCGTTACATAGTTCATTACAACGTTGTACTGTATCTTCTGTTATATTTTCGGCGGACAAATCCTTTACTTGAATGAATCTAATATAATTTCCAGAATTATTGGGGTTATAGTTTCATCTGTATTCATCCTAAAACAGATGGCATTATTTATTTTCGTAATCATTTCTTCAGTGACTATATCCCAGCATATTTGAATGATTTCATTCTGACTGTCTGGGCTGAAGTAAGAAATAGTATTTCAATGGGCGTTTATAACGTTCCAATTCCTCATCTCCAGACTTTGCTATAAATCTTAAAAGAGTTCTTAGCCTACCATCTTTCTTATTTGTTCTCTAACATTAGAGGACCAGTATTATGATTAGCTCTAAGTAACATTTATTGCTCGGCATAACGTAATATTCTTAGAATGCTAGATGTTGCTTCCTAGAAAACTATTTAAGAGGTACTGTGACAAACCACTAAAAAAATCCTACTCAGGAGTATCCATCCTTGCAGTTGGTAATTCTACAAAAGACAGAGAAACTTTCCTACACAAACAGACTACTCTATGTACATTCTCTTTCTATTAAAGATTCATATGCAAACAATTTAACTTAAATTTATTCAGTGAAGAGCCGGAAAACACAGGCTGTTGTGGCGCCTTTGAAAGTTTGTTGATACCCTATATTCTTTCTTCGCACCATATCTTTTCAAAATTTCCTGTTATTAGTTTTTTTTAAATAGAAACCTTTAATAGTTAAGTTTTTTAAAAATCATTATTTTTCACATAATTTTACATTACAAGGGTCTACTACTGTTTTTGGCTCTCTTTTCTACAAAAAAATTTTAACAATGATCACTGATTACTTGAAATATTTATTATATCGTGATATAATGAGTATAGAGGAAATTAAGAAAGATCATAATACAAAACTAAATGCCTTAAATATGATTTCTAAAATTAAATTATACGCCATATCCGTATTAAACTTATTTTTTCTAAGTCAAATTAATGATATGATACATGCATTGCACCTATCGAATTTTACTGTGCATAAAGTAAAAATTCCGTTTATAACTGTTGCTGAATAAATTTATATTTTTACAATTAAAATATACATAGTTACAATGTAAAAGAAGAAAAAAAAGAAAATTTTGGCATTTTTTACAATCATTAGATTTGACTTCATATTTTTTTTTACTTTCGGAAGGGGCTTCAGCCCCCTTAGCCTCCTTTCTGGCTACGTGCCTGCATGAAAGTACTAGGAAAAAACTGACGTCTTCCCTCAAGGCATCTTCTCCTGAATTACCTTATCTATACCTCCCTGTATGTTTAATCTGTATGTTAAACCTTCAAAAATTGGAATGGTTTTAGAAATTGTCTACAGCGAAAAGAAATATTTCTTTTTAAATTTCTAAATTTACTTGTAATTTTCGAACTTTAATTGCTGATATTGAAATTACAAATTAAAACACATATTATTAAAAAATATTTAAACCCTAATGAAATGTATTCTTTTTTATATTCTGAATTTCTTTAGATAGTTACAGCATACTAGCTGCATCTGACACTATAGTTTTTTTAATAATAATTTAAAAAATGCGATCACTTTTATTCTTTTCAAGGCAAGATTTTTTTTCCCGACCATCCTTTATCTTAAACGTTTTCTTAGTTTCTTTCAATTTTTTAAAAATAATCTTTTTGAAATACCTCTCCTCTTTCTTAGAGAATTTATGTGGGAACGCATTGACATATTGATATGTTGACGGCGAAGGCTTTTTTTTTTCATCTGTGAAACCTTGAGCTATAATTTTTATTTATTTATTTATTTACTTAGACTATGTAAAGTCAAAGTTTCTTTAAGATCTCTATTTCTTTTAAGCAAAAAATAGTTAATTTATAAAAGAAAGTAGACAGTTTTTGTTGAATTTTGCAAATTGTATATAATTCTTGAAAAAATGAAAGAAAAACTAATTTTTTTAAACACTTTTCAAAATAACTTGAATATGTTACTCGCGTGTATATATTATACGCGGATTACTATGTAATTCATATACTTTTTTATACTTTGACATGGCATTAAAACATAGACCTAAATTCTTGCATATTTTGTTAAGTTTATTAATTTTATAGTTATATACAGGAATACACAAAGAAATTCGTTAAGCAATACTGAAAATGAACTTAAATTGCTTAAAAGCATTTGCTTACATTTGAGATTTTCACAATCCAGCTTAACTTCATTTCCAGATTATTAAAGGTTACATATGTATGAAGAGAAATTTAAACACCAGTAATTAAGTAACTAGACAGGAGTGATAAATTAACCAAGGGTAGGCTAATTTTTTCACTCCTGTTGAGTTAGTGTATTAAATTGTGTTTTATTCTGTTATAATGCATATGTACCTTTAACAATTAACACGCTGAGAGCCACGGCCTCTGACACTTTAATAATATGCTATACAATTTCCTTTACTGAAAGAAAAAAAAATTAACTTCCTATAGTAAGAGAAACTCTAAAAATGTATTTATAAATGTTGGTGTAACCGGATCCGGAATGTCCTAGTTACACCTGATACATATACCAGTTACCCCATTCTTGAAAAATTTGTGGAGCAACTGGAACACCAGCCTTTTTTTTTTTTTTTTTTTTTTTTTTTTGAAACGTAAAATAAATTTGTATAGATGTCAAATAATAATAATACATTTATATGCCTAATCTGTAAAAATAAGTGATTGTTTAATAAAATTACTTAAGGCGCAACACTAGTCACAGAAAAAGACCCGGATGATAATGTAAAGTCTATGGGAGCGTTTTTTTTTTCAAATATCTCGCTCAAATTTCAATATTTTTACATGATTTTTTTTTTGCATAGGATAGCTAAGGACGATCTGCAACCGGCCTAGTTTTTATTTTTTCAATTTTCGTTTCAGATTTTTTTTTAGTTACTTTAAATTTCACAACCGGTTTGAACTGGTTCTGAAATTGAAACTATCATAATATAAACAATATATAAGTAAAGTCGAAAAAAGTAAAAACTAGGCCAGTTGTAGATTGTCCTCAGCTATCCTATGCAAAAAAAAAGTAAAAATATTAAAATTTGAGCGAGCTATTTGAGAAGAACGCTCCCATAGACTTTACATTATCATCCGGGTCTTTTTCAGTGATTATTGTGGGGCCTTAAAAAGTTTTAATAATAAGCCGACAAAGTCCAACCAAATTGACGCTATTCGTAAAAAAAAAAAAAAAAAAAAAAAAAAAAAAAAAAAAAAAAAAAAGGACGTTTGAGCAATTTTGGTAACTTATCACAGAAAATGAGAAAATACAGAGCAATCATTGAACTAACATACGGTATTTTAAGAAGTAAAAATGGTGGTGAAATGTTCACATAGCTAAAACCTAAAAATCATCAACGGTTTATATATATAATAGCCTATGGCTATGTTTACCTCGTGAGTCCAGCTACCCCAGCTTATCTTACATTTAATAAAAATTAATAACTTTTGTCATATTTAATTTATGTAACAAAGTAATGAATTTATTTCTTACAAACAAGCTTACGCATGCTTTTTTTGAAATTTGAAGGCTAAGCTATAAACATTTCAATCATACTTTTTAAAAGTTATTTTAATTCGTTTGCAAAAAATATAATAACATGCAATAATTATTTCCCCAGGAAGTAAAGGTGATGCTTTCTAAAGAAATATATCTTTTAGACACGATGGATATGATATAATCTTTATTTTTAGATCACTTTCTTTCTTTGACATTTGCTGAATTTGTATATGTTCCAATATTATAAATAGATTCTGACCTTAAAATTTCAATTACGGGTAATGTTATTTTATTAACATGCATGAAAAAATGAATAATAATAATAATTCATACTCCAGTAAAATTGGTTTTACTGTAACATTATGGTCAAACCTGATATCAAAAATATTTTGATTAATTGCCAAGTTAGATTAGACATATAAAAATCGATTCAAACAAGATCTTGTTAGATCTAGAAACTAGATTAAAAGAAGACGAGGGTTTCATTTATTAAGTTCAAATATGTAGTAGGATGTCTGTCTGAATATTTGTCCTGTTTTTTAGGTCATTCGTAATTAAATAAATACGTAGCACATATCGTCGTATCGTCTGATAAATATACTTCCATGTCTGTCCTTTTTTCCGTGTATCACAGCCCAAAAACTATCTAATTGAATGGTTTGAAATTTAATACATAAAAACTTTGCAGAATTTTGTCGAATCATTTCAATGTTTAGAAAAACCGAATCAAAATATAAAAAAGTATTATTAAAAGTTTTCTTCATTTTATTAAATCCTATCACAATTAAGTAGTTCAGTGTTATCCCATGACAGTAATGATTACAGGTTGTCATGTTGATTACATCTTATTTAAGAGAGAATTCTATTATTTCCGTATTACTGAATTTTGTGTATAGATAGATTCATATTAAATTTTGTGCATGCATTTTTCCATAAGATTTCAACAGCTATTGTTCTAAGATGTAAATATTTATAAAACTAGTTATAGTACAAAAACACCTCATTTTCTACGTTTGACATAAAACTTTTGACTTATTTATTTGTGCTACTTTAAATGTCTTATTTATTGAGAATTCGCTTTACTTCCATCCGTAAGTACATTAATTAAGTATAATCTGGTAAATAAAATAAACAAGTAATAATGTTATTTTCCCTTTTTGGAACTGTTCCGAAAATGAAAGTATCCGCATAGGAAAAATAATTGAGATCGCATTCAAAATACATAAAATATACCTGTAAAAGATTCACCTCAGAAGTCATTTCCAGGTAAATCAATAAAAATATTGAAATTCAAAAGGTAAATTTGAAAAAATTCTACAATTTTGATAAAACTTTAGCTTTCGAGCATCTTCGCGTAACGTAGGCAGATTCTCAAAAGAGAGTTTATTGCATACAAAATGTGTAAAAATTGAATTAATGGCGAAATAAATTTAATACAACCTCTTCAAGTTACTTTCTTTATCTTTTTATATAGAAAGCTGTTTTTACGATTAGGAGACAAACTTGAAGGGATAGTGCGGATGACTGAAACAAACATATTTTGTATAGAATTGCATGGTCGAAAGTGACGCAGTGAGGCACGGACACAAACAGTAGTACGTGGAAAGAAAATTAACATTAAAAAAAAAAAAGTGTGTGAAAGCATGTTTGTAAGAAATAAATTCATTACCTTGTCAGATAAATTAAAAAATGACAAAAGTTTTTAATTTTTATTAGATGTATATTTATTTTTATGTACCGTTTCTCACGGAGCCATTTATTGCACTAGTATTACATCATCATCACAAAGTGCTTATTTTCAGCAATGCTTACAATAAATGTATGATCAAGTCTAAATTAGACTGATATAATATACCATTGACACCACGGCATTTTTTATGGGCACCCTGCATTATGAAAATCAGATGTTGTTATACTTTAAAATATTTAAGAGTATTGAGAATACTAACCAACAAATAACAACTTTTTATACAATATGTGTTATATATTTTCACTGTATGTGTTCATGTATGATTATTTTTAATAGAATTTTGTTAGCTGTATATTACACGCATTGCATCCAATAGGAAGAATTCTGAATTGAAAAGGCTTTTCATGAAATTTGGTTGTGTGAACCAACTACATGTAATCAAATATTAGTAGAGGGAATTTATGGTAAACTGGATAATCATAATAATTTGAGTAACTATAAGAAATTACATACAGCATATCCTAGAAAGACCTCTCTATTTCAGAACATTAGTGCCAAAAATACTAACGAGTGAAAGGAAATACAGTTTGTAGCAAAAGAATGAAAAAAAAATCTAAGAGTTTTTTCTTAGACCTTACTTGAACTCCGTTAGTATCACGACGAAATGTGGAACCTGTACTCGATCTCTCTCCAAGTATTTTTTTAACATTTATTATGTAACAGTGAGAATCGTATTGTATCCTTTTCTTTTCTATTATTAACAGCTATTTATTGAATAATTAATAATTTAATTATTCAATAAAAAAACTGTGAGTAATTTACTAAGAGTTTAATAAATAAATTCTTAAATTTCTTCATTCTTTTGTAGAAAACTGTATTCCATTTCACCTGTTATTTGAAATTAATGTTTAGAATTATAAAGACGTTTCTCGAAAATGTTATTTATAAAGCAGAATTAGCACGATCTAAAACAACTAAATTTTTCAAAAAAAAAAAAAAAAAAAAATTAGAAATCAAATGACATTTTTTTCTTTATAATTTACGTGTTTCAGATTATTTAACATAAATAATTTCTACTTTTAACACTTTATTTCAGAAATAAGTTTAGATATAGTGGGTTTAGGTCATATTTTATGAATAGGATTAAATTCAGCATGCGTTGTTGAACATATTGCTCTAAAGAAAACGCTTCAAACATGTGAATTGATCAAGGATTAAATAGATTAAAAATATACAATATTTAGTACAAATAACTTTAATTTTTTTAAAAATACAGATTTTTTAACTCAATAAATAACATAACACAATGATTTTTAAGATTTTGTTCAAGAAATAAAAGAAATTTTTCTAGATTGAGAAGATTATCTTGAAGAATTAAAATAAAAATATTAAGTCGAGTTAAGAGAATATTCAAAGATTGAGCACTAGTTATAGCATTTTAATTTCAATCTTTTTTTCCCTGTTATCTGCTGAATTTAATAACCGAAAATGTTGACTTATATTAGTCACTCAAAAAACAAAATTTCAAGAAGTATTTGAAATTTATTATTTGGATAACTGTAGAAAAGAACATTATATTCATCAAACTACATCGAAATGTTTATTATTACTAATCAAAAGATTATTTATAAAGATTTTTAGAGTATCAATGTTTCACTGCGTAGAGCAGTTTATTCTTTGAGCATAAGAATGTTTGCTAATACTCTTTAAATAAAAATATGTTTTAATGCTTAATTATGCTTAAAATATGAGTTTTTTCAATTTTTTTTACGTACATTAACTATAATTATTTAAATTATGTTAAAATGAAGTTACACTACTTATAATTCAACAATGTCTTTTTTTATCAATAAATATGCATGTACGTGTAATAAGAAAGAATGATTAAACAAAAATTTTTAAGCCAAAAAAACCCGTTTTTTTAAGCTATTGCATAGCTTTTATCGCGGGCTTTGAGCGCGGTGACCGAATCCAAAAATTCCGTAACGCGAAAAAATCCTAACACATCCGTAACGAAAAAACCTAACACTCGGCTAACATCGTTTCCATTCGGAAAACTTCGGGACGGTATCCTTCGGTAGACTTCGGCAGACATTGACGTGGTATTTTTCAGATATTAGGATATCAAGTCTCAAACTTATGTTTCTTAATGATCTAATTTTCATAGCGCGGCCAAACTTTGTTTGGTAATTTATTATGAGACAGTATTTATTTTGGTGGTCTTATTTATTTTGGTGACAGGAGACCCCCCCCCCCCCCCACCGTGAGGGTCGAAAAATTTAAAATGCTTATAACTCGCGATCTAACTTTCGTAGCGCGGCCAAACTTGTATGGTAATTTATTATGAGACAGTGTTAATTTTTGGTGACAGGAAACCCCACACAGTGAGGATCGAAAAATTTAAAATGCTCATAACTCGCGATCTAATTTTCGTAGTGCGGCCAAATTTTGTTTGGTAATTTATTATGATAGAGTGTTAGTTTTTGGTGACAGGAGACTCCCCACGGTGAAGGTCGAAAAATTTAAAATGCTTATAAGTCGCGATCTAATTTTCGTAGCGCGGCCAAATTTTATTTGGTAATTTAATATGAGACTGTTAATTTTTGGTGACAGGAGACCCCCCACGGTGAGGGTCGAAAAATTTGAAATGCTTATAACTCGCGATCTAATTTTCGTAGCGCGGCCAAATTTTGTTTGGTAATTTAAATGATACAGTGTTAATTTTTGGTGACAGGAGACCCCCCACGGTGAGGGTCGAAAAATTTGAAATGCTTATAACTCGCGATCTAATTTTCGTAGCTCGGCCAAATTTTGTTTGGGAATTTATTATGAGACAGTGTTAATTTTTGGTGACAGTAGACCCCCAAGGTGAGGGTAGAAAAAATTAAAATGCTTATAACTCGCGATCTAATTTTCGTAGCGCGGCCAAATTTTGTTTGGTAATTTATTATGAGACAGTGTTAATTTTTGGGGACATTAGACCCCCCACGGTGAGGGTCGAAAAAATAAAAATGCTTATAACTCGCGTTCTAATTTTCGTAGCGCGGCCAAATTTTGTTTGGTAATTTAATATGAGACTGTTAACTTTTGGTGACAGGAGACTCCCCACGGTGAGGGTCGAAAAATTTAGAAGCCTTATAACTCGCGATCTAATTTTCGTAGCGCGGCCAAATTTTGTTTGGTAATTTATTATGAGACAGTGTTAATTTTTGGGGACATTAGACCCCCCACGGTGAGGGTCGAAAAATTAAAAATGCTTATAACTCGCGATCTAGTTTTCGTAGCGCGGCCAAATTTTGTTTGGTAATTTATTATGAGGCAGTGTTAATTTTTGGGGACATTAGACCCCCCCCCCCACGGTCAGGGTCGAAAAATTTAAAATGCTTATAAGTCGCGATCTAATTTTCGTAGCGCGGCCAAATTTTGTTTGGTAATTTAATATGAGACTGTTAATTTTTGGTGACAGGAGACCCCCACGGTGAGGGTCGAAAAATTTGAAATGCTTATAACTCGCGATCTAATTTTCGTAGCGCAGCCAAATTTTGTTTGGTAATTTATTATGAGGCAGTGTTAATTTTTGGGGACATTAGACCCCCCCACCACGGTCAGGGTCGAAAAATTTAAAATGCTTATAACTCACGATCTATTTTTCGTAGCGCGGCCAAATTTTGTTTGGTAATTTAATATGAGACTGTTAATTTTTGGAGACAGGAGACCCCCACGGTGAGGGTCGAAAAATTAAAAATGCTTATAACTCGCGATCTGTGTTTCGTAGCGCGGCCAAATTTTGTTTGGTAATTTATTATGAGGCAGTGCTAATTTTTGGGGACATTAGACCCCCCCCCCCACGGTCCGGGTCGAAAAATTTAAAATGCTATTAACTCACGATCTATTTTTCGTAGCACGGCCAAATTTTGTTTGGTAATTTAATATGAGACTGTTAATTTTTGGTGACAGGAGACCCCCCACGGTGAGGGTCGAAAAATTTAAAAGGCTTATAACTCGCGATGTAATTTTCGTAGCTCGACCAAATTTTGTTTGGTAATTTTTTATGAGACAGTATTAATTTTTGGTGACAGGAGACCCCCACGGTGAGGGTAGAAAATTTTAAAATGCTTATAACTCGCGATCTAATTTTCGTAGCGCGGCCAAATTTTGTTTGGTAATTTATTATGAGTCAGTGTTATTTTTTGGTGACAGGAGACCCCCCCACGGTGAGGGTCGAAAAATTTAAAATGCTTATAACTCGCGATCTAATTTTCGTAGCGCGGCCAAATTTTGTTTGGTAATTTATTATGAGATATTGTTAATTTTTGGTGACAGGAGACCCCCCACGGTGAGGGTCGAAAAATTTAAAATGCTTATAACTCGCGATCTAATTTTCGTAGCGCGGCCAAATTTTGTTTGGTAATTTTTTATGAGACTGTGTTAATTTTTGGTGACAGGAGACCCCCCACGGTGAGGGTCGAAAAATTTAAAATGCTTATAACTCGCGATCTAATTTTCGTAGGGCGACCAAATTTTGTTTGGTAATTTATTAAGCTATTGCATAGCTGTTATCGCGGGCTTTGAGCGCGGCGACCGAATCTAGGAATTCCGTAACGAGAAAAAATCCTAACACTCCGGCTAACGACGTTTGAGTTTGGCAGACTTCGGCGCGGTATCCTTCGATAGACTTCAGCAGACATTGACGCGGTATTTTTCCATAAGTTGATAAAAAATGCTATGCAATAGCTTTACCGCGGCAGTCCCCGAGTGCCAATCAATTTTTTTTCCCGTAAAAAAAAAGTTTTATGCCAACCCTGATGTAAAATAATAAATGCGTAGATTTATTCTAAAACTTCAAGACCTTATCTACATAATTATGTAGGTTATCCTGTAGAAAAAGAAAATAAATTTTCCTCTTTTTACTGTGATTTTAAATAGAACCTGCCCCACATAATTGTGTGGGTCCTCCTTTGCACTATCCCTTTATCTACGGAATGATTAATCAAGAAATTGCTTCATCTTGATAATTATCGTCTTTAATACCTGAAGACATACTGGAATTTTTAAATTATAACTATGTGAAGGTCTTTTGGTTAAAACGGATTAAATCCGTCAAAAGGTATAAGTGTTTTGTAGAATATTTAAAAACATATTTAGATTAATTAGCAAAACACTCTTGTAGAAATATCCCAGTTCTTATAAAATCAATTTATTTAAATGTATTCCTCTCTGTAATCCTCTCTGTAAATGGAAAGGCTTTTGCAGTTGAAAGTGTTTCATTTTAAGAAAAGCTATACCTATGAAAAAATATTTGTTAAGAATATTACGAATTTTTGAAAATACTTAGCTTCTACTAATTCTATTCGCTATCTAAAATTGATGCAGCTGAGTTTACGGTGTGGAAAGAAAAATAAACATTTATTAATAGGCAGAGTAAATTAATTTTACATTAAATTTTCTTAAATAGTAACTTAAATGGGCCGTCACTGCACAAAACATGGTGGCGAGTGGTCAGGAGAAAACACAGTCAAAAAAGGCATTAAATATCAGTATTTTGTTTAACCCTTTGTGGCGCACAGCAAATTCATTGCTTAAGTGTTGAAATTAATGATTGACACCGGAATTTGAAAACAATTTTATTTGTTAATATGGAAAATCTATATTTCACGCATTGAATAAACCGTAATTTTTTTTAGAAAAATTCTGGTGTCAATGTGACGTTCGGAAATTAAAATTAAGTGGTTTCATCACTGAAAAAAATGAAGTACTCAAAAATGAGTAAATCAACATACTCATATCGAACTGAGTATGATTGGATAAAAAACGAATACATTTTGCTTTCTTTATTTTGAAACATCATATGTTATAAAATCCAAATAAATGATAATTTTACACCCTTTATCGGTTTATTTCATTCATTGCGGCTTAAAAGATGCTTATCAATGTAAATATTACATTATGCAAAGTATTTTAAAATAATTAACAATTACTTGCAAATAATGCTCTTTTTTTAAAAATATTCGATTTAGATATTTTGCTAATAATTTTGCTATTTTTCTTAATAAATAATCAATTAAACTTTTATTGCTAATAACTTTGAGCAAGAAATAAATGACAAAACATTTTTACTTTAATTTGTAAGTTTAGGGGGCAGTTCTTAGCGATTTACATTTGAAAACAACCATGGAATCAAAAATGAGAACATGTGTTTCTCAGTTTTGAGTACATTTGGATCGGAGTAGATAAAGTACTTAAGATTGAGTACTTTTTACTCAATTTTGAGAACTCATTTTTTTTTCAGTGATAGATATACCAGCGCGCCTCAAGGGGTTAAGAGGAATTCGCATTCTTTATCCAATTTATGTTACTTGAAGTATTTTCTATTAAGAAAATACTAGTAGTTTCCTCTTTTTTTTTTTGACTAGGTTTCCCCCTGACCACTTGCCACACTGATAAAAAGTTAATTTGACATTGAAAACTAAAAAAAAGCAAGTTCAATCAAATATGATCCTATTAATTAGGATTAAACATCGAGACTTTTCAATTTTACCCAAACTCTTCAGGTATCAAAGGATTAACATACGTAATTCATTTTCCAAACATGAGTTTTCTTTACATTATTAAACGTCAATAATATTTTAATTAGATACAAGAAAATAACCTATCATGGCCAGAAACTCTGTAAAATAGTAAGAAAAATGGTAACGTAATATTCGTACACAACGTACAAAGACTTGAAAAAAAAAATCTATCATTTGTTTTTATTATCTCGTTTATGCAGCGCATCAACTATTTGTTGCCAGTCAGAACTCATATATGTTCTTTTTATGACAGGTGTCGTTCCCCATAACCTACAAAGAAAAGAATACTGTCAACACGATTTGCAGCTCTCAGTTATAAAAGGCCAAAGCTGATTATTCATACAGAAAAGTAACAAATAGCAAGAAATGTTTGCTGTATTTCGGGAATTAAATGTCATCCAATTAAACATCATGGTTTATCTATTTTTTACTTTCTTTTATTTTCACAAGAAGAAAGTATTGGTTTTATGAAAAGATTCAAATTCCTTAGTTTTTCAAAGGATTTACAAGTTTTAGATGGTCCTGAACACAATTTTACTAATTTTAGAAAATTTCTGTCTATGAGTCTCGATGCATTTCTATCTGTTTGCATATGACACAAAAAAATGTATGCACGCTTTGTCTCAAAAACTAATGTACATAAATTAAACTAAGTAACTTTAAAAAACTTTTCGGTTTAAATCGCCCTGAAGGTTGCGCTGCTATACTACAACTCCCCCGATTTGAGCAATACCTCTAACGCACTAATTTTTAACAAATTTTCTGTTGATTTAGTCCCTCATATAAATTGGTTCTGATTCTTTTTAGAGTAAATTGCTCAACAGGTGACGCTGCTGTGCAGAATTTTTCACGATTTCTGCAATAGCTCTATCTGAGAATCTAATGCACGGGATGTCAAAGGAGGCAGTCGCCCTGGGTGCGGAAATTTAGGGGTTGCCAAATTCATACCATCAACATTATTTTTGGGCTGTCATAATAAAAAATTGAGGGAGTGGGGCGCCAAACTAAAACTTTGCCCCGGGCGCAGTTTTCTCTTTGCACGGTCGTGGTCATATTTCAAGAACTAATTCGCGGAATTTCGTGTTTTTAGATTCCTCATGATGGTCATAGATTGACATTTAATTTTGGAACAGTGATAGTAAATTTTGATGTATTAATATGTATGATATCGAAAAAAGCTTTAGAATTAGCACATCCGACCAATTTCTACTTCCTTATATTTGTTTATAAATTGAGATTTAAACATTTTCATGATCATTACATCTTAATTAGGTTACGAAATTTCATTAATTAGTATGGATGATATGCAAATGTGTATCATCATACACTTTTCTATATTTTGGCTTTATTTCATGAAAGAATAGAGAAATACATAAAATTTTAAAACATTCATAAAAAGTGCATAATTTTATTTTTCAGGACAGATCAATTTTTTTTATTGTTTTATTCAATTTTTAAATATTAATCGTATTTCGTCGCATAAGATGGAGGAACATAGCTAACCAAACAAAAGTAAATTTTTAAATAAAAACCGAAAAAAATTATACAATTTTTAAAGATTTTAAAGTGATAATGCAAACAATCTCCATTATATAAATTACCTTCTTGCAAAAACGGTTGTTCTTAAAAATTTCTGAAAATATTCGACATTGTGATGAATAAAATACAAAACATAAGAATTTATCTATAATTATATGTTTTAGAAGCAAAAATATATTCATCGTCAAAAAATATTCGTTAGTATGTAATGGATTTTATCGATTATTTTTTAACGTATATAAAAAAAAAATTCTAAAGAAAAAAAACTTTTATTCCAATAAATAAAAACGTAAAACAGTTAAAAAACAAGAAAAGAAACATATGTTGATCATAATCTACGGCAGGGCTGTCCAACGCGGCGCCCGCGGGCGCCATGGCGCCCTTTGCAAGTTTGCTTGGCGCCCTTTTGAAGATTGCATGTTTCTAGCATTTTTTTAAGAATAACATTCCTTTTTAAAGCAAGCTTTATTAAAAATCCTTTATATTTGTTTAAGATATTTTTAAAACCTTTTTTAAATTATTTCCTGCATAAAAATTTATATTTTTTCGCAGGCCCATTATCTGTTTTCCTTTCTCAGAATCCTTATGTAATTTTCTTTTTATTTCTAATATCATGCGAAATTATTTCCATTCTCTTCCAGGCTTTCTTAAGAACGTCCCATAGATTGATCACTATATCGCGCCTGCCTATGATTCTGTACTTTTCATACCAGCAAATGTACACCTTCAAAATAAATCAATATTTTTGCGTCCCCAAAAATCTAACAATATCGCTGGTTACCATTTTATTTTAATGTATGATTTTTATCTTAATGAATATGCGAGATTTAGTTTGCTGGCTCCAAAGAAGATATATATATATATGTATATATATCCCTTCGAAGAAAAACGTATAATCGAAATTTAACACGATTTATAGTTATTTTAAAGAGATTTTTCACATGGTATTATTTCACATCCATAAGGGCCTTATGTCTTATATAATAGCGAAATATAGCGAAATAAATTTGCATATATGTATCATTACAGTACCCTTAGATAATTTTGCTGCGTGTTTTGAGCCATGTTAATAATGGCGCCCTTCACTGTTTGCCAAAAGCTGAGTTGCGCCCCTGTGTGATGTAGAATCACATATAGTATTCTTAAATTTTACATTTTTCTAAATTACAGTTAAAAATAATCTTTAATTAATATCTATTTTATCTTAACGCTTATTCTCGATCCCACAATAACTTTCCGTTCAAAAGAAAAGAAAGAAAAACACCTAGCATCTGGTTTATTACTGAAAAACGGCTGTCAGATAAAGAGAATTCATTAAGATGAGTATTTCACCCTTGCGGGAAACAAATAAAAAAAAGAATAAAGATCGAATGTGTTTGCGGTCAGTGAAAGTTCATTTTCCTCTCTGCGTAATTTTAAGTCTAACTTATTCGTTGCATAAGAGTCTTTTCATGTAGATAATGGTTGTTATGTCTTTTGAGAACATTTTCCCAAAATATGCTCCTAACGTACGAATTGGCAGTCGGATTCCTTTTTGGCGTATTTTTAGGACTGCTGTTTTCTGGTTGCCCTGCTATTAAATTCAAAATCCTTTTATTGTTTAAGCGTAACAGACAATTTTGCGGAGATGATATCAGTCATTTTTCATATGCTTAATGTCGCCAATTGTGTGATGCCAATGTGTGAATTTTTCAGTGAGGAATTAATTGCCTCCCTCTCGCTTCACGGGGCAGTCATGTGAAGACTGTTTTCTTGATAATGCGTTCAGGCACCATCCCTAGCTTTTCTGTATGAAAACCTTTAAAATTTATAAGTTTACTGCAAATAAAGAATTTTCTTAAAGAGCATTTATTGTCTTAAGCGATCATAGCCTATAACTAGCGAATGCATTTTTAAAAAGAACCTGTCAACATACTTTAAATTACAGATCCATACTATATAAATTTATGGTGCCTACACCAGGCATTCGCAATTTTTTTAAACGTCAAGGGATGGTGCCTGCTTTTAGTTGCTTGCTTTTAGTTGCCTGCTTCGATTTGCTTGAAAGTTTAGTTTCTGGACTATTTATTAGCACTTATCTGGACTTTATCTGGACTATTATCTGGACTATTTATCTACCTGAGTAGTATGACATTATCTTATTCATTGGATGTTTACATGATTTTTGAAAGTCTATTCCCCCGACAGATGACTATCTATTACGTTTTCGGAATATAGACTATTAGCTATTACGAGTGTTCTCAGTTCATAGAATATAGTTTGGAGTGCCTATAGAATGCGGACTGTCGCTGCCGGATTTTTCCCTGATGGATCGCATTGGAATTGTGTCCCGGCGCCGAACCATTATTCATGTTGGATGCGGCTGATTTTTCTGATCGAAGAATTTCACGAGGCTCAGCGTAAACAACTCCCGCTCGTTAACGCCTGGTCCTGCCGATGTAGGCCTAAGAATCTGCGGTAGATTGTGGTGACTCATACTTCATCTCCGTTCAACTCGCAGCCTTGCTTTCAGCAATATAGTGCACTTTATTTCTACTTTGTGTACTTCAGTAGTTTTTGTTTACTTCAGAGATGGATCGTGCGCAGTGTGCTCAGTGCTACAGATTTTCGTGTTTGATCTGCAATTTAATCTACATTCATAGATTAAGTGTTTTTGCGCTGGATTTTGTGTGTCTTCGATTGCCAACGTGCATATATTGCATTTCTTCAAAAATTAAAAAAAAGGAATTGTCGAAATCTATTATGAAAAGAAGTAAAAAAATTAGCGCACTCGTGAGAATGCTGCCAAATTAAAACCATGGAGTGATTAAAAAAAAAAGATAGTGAAGAAAATAAATAAACATCTGCGGTATAAAATGTGAGTACGAGAAAATATATGCATTTTATATTTTATGATTTTAATGCTCAATCTCTATTTTAATTACATGACTTTTTTGTTATTATTTTAGAATAATATGATGAGTGATTTTATTTCAATTATTGTTTATTATGCATTGTTTTCTCATGCTCATATTTATTTTTGTGAATAATATTAGTTAGAAGTTTTCTTAGATTACGTCGAAATATTTCATAGTTTTACAAATGCTATTTAAGAAATAAGACGCCAAATATGAGAACATGATAAAAAGGATATTTTTCATATAACTAAGTATCTATCAACTGTTCACTCTTACTGAAATTTCATTCAAAGTATTAAGACAATCTTAAAAAAAAAAAAGAATTCAGAATATTGACTTCATAAATCGTATTTTTTTTTTTTTTTGGATGATTGTGCTAAAGAAAAAATCTATTATTTTACTTATTTTCTTTAAATATTACATTTTTATTTACTTTGCAATGCGATTCTTTTTGAACTATTACAATCTGACATTCATATGTATACATTTACAGTTTTATATATTTCTTTACCTGATTTTATAAGAGGATTAAAAAAAAAAAAAAAAAGAGGTTAAAGGTAAGTTAATGGTGCATCTAAAACATTCATGTTTCCAGATAAATAAGAGAGAATGTTTTTGTGTCAGACTATTATTTTTGCAGGTTAGGGAAGTTAAAAAAAAAAAAAAAGTATGAAGAAAGATAAATATGAATAATTGTAATAAATAAAGATGTATGCACCTCTCTCGATATTTGACACTGCCTTCCTCTTAAGATACATAAAATTGTATCATTTCAATTATATTTTATTATGCTTTGAAAATTCCATAATCAAAGGGTAAGTTATGTTTTACTGTGTTTCTATTGAGTATTATTTACAGATAATACATTATTTTTATATTTGTACTTAAAAGTAGTTACCATTTTTTCTGTATTGCATAATTGAATATATGTAATCAATATCTTTAAAGCAGCATTTTCTATTAATTATATCCATTTATGTAGAGCTATTTCTTGCAGCTAAATATTAAGGAATTTTGTTTCTTTATTCTGAGTATATAAAGAAGATGACGGTTTTATAACATATAATATTTAAACGTATACGCATGTTTATTCTTCATAAGTAATTATAACATTATAAGAACTTTCATTTTAAAGGTTATTTCATAAAAATATATCTAGGTAATTTTCTTGAAATATCATAGTATTTCTTAGACATTTATTTGATACAAAATGGTACAAATGGTACTAACAATTTTTTATTTTTATTAATCAATGTGTGTATTTGTTTTGTTATAATAGGTGTGTCTTTTAGATATTTGTGTATAGATATCTTATTTTTAATGTTCATAAAATATAAAGTTCATTAAGTGGTATATCACGACATACCATTATAAAAATATTTTATGTGTTGTCATGTTGACAAATTTAGAAATATAATGAATGAGGCGAGAAACTTAAATTTGTTTTCGCTTATGGTACACTTTTTACTTGTTTTTACTAAACTTTAAATAGTTGACAGCAATTAGACATTGAATAATTTACATTTTAAAATATTCTCGCAAATATAATATGTTTTTAGGTTTGGAGATCTTATGTGTAAAATATAATATTTTCTTTAGTTAAACTATCTCAACCTGTCACAAGCTTTCCTCTTGACTTTTTAATGCCTGCTCGAGTCATCAATATTATTATTAATAATAACAGGAAGACAGATTTTATTTATTTCATTAATGCAGTTAAAACATATAACGTACTAGTATACATTTTAAATCAATTGTATGCCGTGTTGTTGCATACCAGCACACATTAGTACATGTGAAATCTCAGTATTTTTAAAATTCAGTTAATATTTTTATTTTTGTTTCTAATATTTAGTGACTGTTTTCGATAGATTTCTTCTTGCATTGTGTTATTTTCTAGAGGTAGCACAATGCCAAGAATGTTTTTTTTCCTGAAGGCTTTCTTTTCCTTTTGGGGGTAAGATGGCCACTTACCTACGCAAAGGGAGAGAAAGTTTGATTTTAATTACAAAATTCATTAATTCATTTTTTAATATTTACTATTATTAGACACTTTGCTAAATTCTCATCGTTTTTTTTTCATGTGTAGAACATTTTTAATTTTTATTGATTTAGACATGACATTACTGATGAATGGTCTCGCGCGACCTCGCGGTTTTCAAATTAATTCGTTTGAAGATATTTCACAGAGATTTCCTTTTTCTTGCAACTCTTGTACATATTTGTTGTGGTTTCATATTCAACCTGGCTTTACATGCATACACATATTTACACTTCATTCTCACAAAATTATTTTTGGTTATGGTTCAAAGATAACACTCGCCTTGGTTGAATTCAGTCATAATTTTTATGTACTTCTGTAATATTTTTTCTACATACTCTGTCATGATCACATTCCTTTTATTTTATTCTGCAGACAAAAAAACTATTTTGTTTTACATAATTTTACACTCATTCATGCTGGTTGGTTTACTGTTAGGAACAGGCATTTTTCCTCTTTTGAAGTTTAAATTGTTATAAATACACATTATTTACATCTTCAATTATTTTAAACACGTCATATAATGTATTAGTTCCTGGTACACATAAGAATTTTGTTCATAGAAAAAACACAAGAGTTCATCGCACATTTGTTCATTGATATTACACTAGTTCATCGCTTTACTTTCCATTCTTGTTGTACATGGGGAACTAGTTACATTCATTTTTTTTAAACAAAAAAATCGCTTTCTTCCTGGTCATTTTAGTTCGCCGAATAAACAACTTAGTTCATAGCATATTTACATGATTAATTATAAAATTCTACACAGTAGTTCATCGATTTTTTTTTCCACTTTGGTTCATAGAATATTTACACGTTTAGTTATAGAATTTTACACGTTAGTTCATCGATGTTTTTCACATTAGTTCATAGAGATTTTATACATGTGTTCAGTCATGTCGTACGTTATAGTTCATAGAGATGTAGACTTTAGTTCGTTGACGTTTTATATTATTGCTCATAGATTGTTTACATATTAATTCATTGAAAATACACTTCTTTGTTCATAGAATATGTAACACATTAGTTCTTAGAAAGTAAACCACATTTTAATGTACATTATCTTTAAGATATAATTTGGAACCTCTTTTTAATTATTTTTGTTAGATAAAACAGTAGTTTTTTTTAATGTATTTTTTCTAAAAATCCATACAACACTCAGGAAACTGCCAGCACATACGTTAAGGATTTTAATATAGGAAATAAATTATAATATGTACATGCCTTTCCACATACATTTTTCTTTACTGATAAAATTTGACTGATTGGACGCGGATGGTGACTCGATGCTAATTATATCATTTCACAAAATGATTCTTCTCAAAATAGTATAATATATCTTTAAAATTGGACATGTTTCTGATACAATATTATTTTGGTTCTTGTCACAAGTTAGATATACTTTTATCTTTAAAAGTATATAGGCTAAAACAGGTATGACCATTACATCATTTGTACTTTCCTCTATTTTAAATGACACTTTAAATTTTCACACATTTAAGCTTTTAGAAATACATGCACTTACTGCAGTTTGTTTAGATCATCATGTACACACAAAAATATTGTAAGCATTTTTATTATTTTACAATAATCACAATTGTTTTGGCATGACTCTTAGCTATACCTTAAACATCAAGAGTATTTAAATCGAGGAAGTTAAATACTTTTACAGTTTTAATTGTACATATTTGTCACATTTGATATTCCGGTAATATTTTATGCCTATACACTTAATTTTTAACCTTTTGCTAACCATAGTATTCGACAGTTTTTTTTTTTCACTTCACACATAGATCATAGTTAAAACACGTAGTTCACTGTAGCTGGTTTAGAGTTTAACCAGAGTTTCTTTTTACATAATACATGTAGTTCATTGAGACAAGTTAACCTTTATTCATTGAGTTGTTTAATGATTGTTAATTCATTAATTACGTAATTGAATGTCACTCATAGGTAAGTGTTTTGGGGTTCTGTCACATATACTGTCCGTTTGTTATGTTAGCAAAAAAAAGAAAAATCCTAATTTGTTTTTCTACACAATCGCGAGAGCGTTGCTTAGCATGCGGCAATGGTATTTACAATGGTATTTTATTTTACAAAGGTTTTACAATGTTACTTTTGCGGCATGCTACGCGGATGAGCTTGTGGTCTGTGGATAACAATTTTGTGGGATTTCACCTTTCTTATTTTTCCCTCATCAATCGCATTCCTTTTGGGCCAAGACATTTCACGTGAATATATTTATTGTTCACGAATTTTCTTATAGGTAATGCACAGGTTTTCATTTTTCTTATTACATTCATGCAGCCTTCTCCTGGTTTATACCAGTTAATTCTTTAGCACATATTAATTGAGGCTGAGTTCACACACACACAATTTTTCTCTTCAGTATTACCTGTTGTACAATTCACATAAAATTTCATTTTTCTCATACATTTTTACATTTAAAAGATTACATGATAGATTAACTTAGTTTTTTTTACACAAGTAAATGCTTGATAAATAACAGTTTTGTTTAAACTATATTTATATTAAGACAGGGGAATACAGTTGTCACATGGAATTAAATGGCTTATGACAGTGTTTGAGGTATTTTTTTATATCCTGATTTTCTACAGTTTTTTTATTATTGTCTTCTTTACCTTATATCTATCTCATGAATATACATTTGTTTAATATTCATGTTGAGAGATAAAAAAAAATCTTTAAAAAAAAAAAGAAAGAAGCTTAAAACCCATACTTTCGTTCATTATTATGGGTATTATTTCTGGATTCTTAATTATTTACATTATTTTTGTTTATCTGTGTGTTATATTATGTCTTTTATTGCATTATATTACTCGAGTATCTTATTTTATTTTATTATAATATTGATCAATATATATATATATATTTAATGTTTATTATTGAAAACGTTTTGAAACTTATAGCCAGCTGGTAAATGACCTGTTTATTTAGGCCTAATGTATTTTTATTTTGTATGTGCACATTTCTGATACAGGTCATCGTCTAAATAAGACGAATTGAAGAGTGATCACAAATTTTATTAATGAAGCTGCAGCTCTTTCTAAATAGAAACAATATATGTTGTCATCTGTATGACAAAATTTATGGTACCAATATATTATATCATGATATAGATACTTTTATTTGGGATGGTTGTCTACTTAAAGAGAAGTTCAAATGCTGTTTACTTTATGTAGTAAAGGTTTGGTTTGTTTTCATGAACATTTTACACATTATTACTTGTAAGAGCATATGAAAATTGATTTTTCTCCCTTCATGTACATTTATAGATTTTTTTTTTCGCCTGTGAAAGGGGTGATATATGTGATGTAGAATCACATATAGTATTCTTAAATTTTACATTTTTCTAAATTACAGTTAAAAATAATCTTTAATTAATATCTATTTTATCTTAACGCTTATTCTCGATCCCACAATAACTTTCCGTTCAAAAGAAAAGAAAGAAAAACACCTAGCATCTGCTTTATTACTGAAAAACGGCTGTCAGATAAAGAGAATTCATTAAGATGAGTATTTCACCCTTGCGGGAAACAAATAAAAAAAAGAATAAAGATCGAATGTGTTTGCGGTCAGTGAAAGTTCATTTTCCTCTCTGCGTAATTTTAAGTCTAACTTATTCGTTGCATAAGAGTCTTTTCATGTAGATAATGGTTGTTATGTCTTTTGAGAACATTTTCCCAAAATATGCTCCTAACGTACGAATTGGCAGTCGGATTCCTTTTTGGCGTATTTTTAGGACTGCTGTTTTCTGGTTGCCCTGCTATTAAATTCAAAATCCTTTTATTGTTTAAGCGTAACAGACAATTTTGCGGAGATGATATCAGTCATTTTTCATATGCTTAATGTCGCCAATTGTGTGATGCCAATGTGTGAATTTTTCAGTGAGGAATTAATTGCCTCCCTCTCGCTTCACGGGGCAGTCATGTGAAGACTGTTTTCTTGATAATGCGTTCAGGCACCATCCCTAGCTTTTCTGTATGAAAACCTTTAAAATTTATAAGTTTACTGCAAATAAAGAATTTTCTTAAAGAGCATTTATTGTCTTAAGCGATCATAGCCTATAACTAGCGAATGCATTTTTAAAAAGAACCTGTCAACATACTTTAAATTACAGATCCATACTATACCCTGCTTAGTAAAAGGTTGGACAGGCCTGATCTACGGAATGCTTTCCAACATTTTTAGAATACTTTAGCAAAATTTATCAGTCTATTAAAGTTAAAAAAAGAAAAGAAAAGAAAAAGTAATTGTGACAAAAATGTAGCTCTTTTGAACACTAGACACAGCAATATTTAGCTTATAAGATTACGTCGTTTAATAATTCACAGTGTTTTAAAGATCTCTTCAAACGTTACCAGTCTCGTATTCTTTAAAAACATTCTCTTTACTTCTAATCTTTTTACTGGAGAACTAAAACTTCCGTAATTAACCTGATTATTAATTCAAAATGTTGTTTGTAGACACCTTTTTTACCTTTTGCTTAAACTTGGTTAATTTTTTTTCTAAATTTAAGAAGGTAAATTTCATCATAATTGACTTCTGACGCAAATATTAAAGAAAGTACTTTAAGTAATTATTAAAAGGACTTTAAAGCAATCAGCGAAGTACTATACTGTAATTATTTCTTTGAATTTTACTGCTACTTAAAACTTGTTGATTAGCTTTGTATATTTGTTAATATTGGATTTGCTACAGATAATAAATATTCACTTAAGTTAAATCCTTTTTGCGTTGAGTTTGAAAATTAAAATTTTATACTAATTTTGAACATTTTTACCTTAACTATGCATAACAGTGTAATGGTAAAGTATTATTTTGGAAATCGAATTTAAAATATCATAGTAAATCACCAGAAACCTATTACACAATTCAAAATTTTTATTACGTAACTTCTTGAAATTCCGTATATACACTGTAAAAAAAAATCTGTAAAGGTACTAAACATTTTCTAGGAAACTGGGATTCCAAGAACTTTTCATGTAACGATAACAGGAAAAATTCATGTAATCGATTCTGAAACTTAAATTTTTGCTGTTACCGTTACAGGAAAAGTTCTTGGAATCCCAGTTTCCTAGAAAAGGTTTAGTACCTTTGCAGATTTTTTTTTACAGTGTAGGGCATTTTCGAATTTATGGGTCAAATTGTAAAAGAAGGTAAAGTGCCTTTTAAGCTGTTCTTAAATCAAAATGGGACAACTTTCTGACATAAGGTTAAGGATTTTTTTTTATCGGAAATGCATGAAACTAGCAGGTTTTGTTGTTCAGAAACTATCTAATCGCATTCATTTTTCCGTTGTTTTCGCAAACACAATAGATTTTTCAGAAAATAATGCCTAAGTGCTCGTTTTAAACCAAGTTTCCGAGTAAAAGAAGAAAACCATTTCAAACTGGAGTGGGTAGAAGACGTGTTTGCCTCTTGATCAAAAACGCTTATAACTCAATGGGTAATTTATTAATGAAAAATTAAAAATTCAGATTAATTCTAAATCACTTCCATAGTCAAGCTTTCCAATTTCATTTCTTTGCGTTAAAAAATGAACTTATAAAGTGTCAAAAGGTTTAGCGTTTGTTGAGTAGAGCAGTTGATAACAGCCTAGAAGAAGAAATTTTGGTGTTTTGCAATGTGGGGCCGGAAATGAAAAGTTTCGGTTAAAAAGAAGAAATGCGGAGGAAATGAAAACAACAGTTTTATTGACACAGAAATTACAGAAAATGCTTAAATGTGCCATTATCGTTATAAATACATAACTGACAGCGTCTAGCAAGTGATTGGCAAACCTTGTTAAAAGTTCCAGTCGTAGCGTGTATGCGTTTGCGTGTGGGGTCAATAGGGTTTGATTCCCCCCCCCCCCCCCCGAAATATTTTTTTCGCTACATTCTTGCTTATCTATGAGACACTGATAAGAACCGCATTGCTAGGACCGCATTGCTAAGGACCGTTTTCTGTTATAGCCACAAATCTAAGGAAAGGTACGCCAGTAATTTGCTACATGCTGCAAGGGGCAATTTGAGCACTAAATTAATTGCTAAATCGATAAAATGTTTGTTTTCATTTCCTCCGTTATTTCTTGTTTTTTGTCAAAACTTTTCACTTCCGAACAGCCCTTACTATGCCAACCATCTACGAAAAGGTACGTCAATCAATTGCTAGATGCTGATAGGGGCATTTTGAACACTAAAAGTAATTGTTAATCATTAAAATGCTTGTTTTCATTTCCTTCGTATTTCCTGTTTTACGCATTTCATTTCCGAACGCACGTTGCTATGTCAAAATTGCTTCTTTGTGTGTACTTTACCTTTTTTTACAATTTAATCTATGAATTCTCGAACACAATGCATTACTGAATAAATTTTGTGTAGACACATTACTAAATTATAAAGGTAGAATCTGCGAAAAATGTTCAATGCTCTAATGTGTCTTCTATCTGTGAAACGTGGCTCACCAAGCTATTATATAAAAAACATTTCGTTATGAAAAAAAAACATTTGTGATTAGATAAATCGCAAATTATCTTTCAAACTTTGTTGTAGATAACGACAGGGAAGAAGATAAAAAAAAAATCGGACCCCTATTTAATGTATCAATTACATTCAATAAAAAATAATGACTACTAATAATAAAAACAATTGCAGAAAAAGTACTAATATATTTTTTATTTTATTCAGGAATGTAGAATTTTAAAAAGTATTCAACTATTTTTAAATATTTATTGTTTGAGTTTTACTTTTTTATCAATTACAAAATGCTATGTTGATTTTGCTTAAGCTAAATGCGATTTCACATAGTTTTGTCGCGTTTAGAGCGTTTTGGTTTTTTGTTAAAAAAATTTACATTTTATGAAGCAGAAACTAGTCAACGGAAGCAGCAGAGTCAGTCGCACAATGCGTAATTTTCCTTAGAGCATCTCTAATTTTAAAATGTCACAGCTCCCTCCGCCCTTCACTTCCGGAAAAATCATCACTTGACGTTGCTAGAGTTATTTGATCTTCAAAATTAGAAAAAGCAAAAGCATTATCTCTATCCAGTTTCTTCGTATATAGGACGCTATGGGATCCTTTATAATAAACAATGTATATCCTATTGGGAAATATCTTGATGAAACGTTTTAAATCCATTTTCGCGTTTTGTTTTTGAAGTTTGATTCTTTCACTATGTAGCATTTATATGCGATTCTTCAGATGATATATAAAACCATTGTCACATTTCTGGGTCATATTAAAGCACAATGACTTTAATCAAATAGAGTGAAAGTATACAAAATTAGAAGAAATATATTAAGGGAGAGTAGCCGAATTTGGACCACTTCACCTATTTTTAGGTGTACCATACTTCATTTTTGGAATATCTGCAAAATAACACTACACGTTGTTAATCAATTCATCTGCTAACTACAAAAATATTTAAAACAATTTCATTTTATTTTAATTTGAATAAAGAAATAAAAATGCTCCAAATGTAACTACTGGTAACTTAAATAGGACTTCTCCTAAATTTGACAAAAAAACACTAAGCTCTTTTAATGAGTAGGTAATATTACTAATTTTGTTAAAAACAAAGTTTACGATTAATGAAACAGTCAAACAAAACATCAGCAATGAAATGCAATGAAATCGAATGTCTGAGAGTAAGAGAAATAGTTTTAAATCAAAATGAATTCAAATATAAATCAAGGTTATATTTAAGGATAGAAATTATGGAACTAATTGCCAGCTACTTTAATATTATCTAAAGAGTGGTGCAATGCTTAAATATAAATTTATTTTATTCATTTTTATTTCAGAGCACATAATATGGAACCATATTTGGCAATCTGAACAGTGAATTTTTTTTTTTTTTTGCTATTTATTTATTTATTTACAAATTAGACAAAACCAATCAATACTGTCTAGATGTTTCATTTTAAATTCTGAATAATTAGCCCTTTTTTTTTTTTTTTTTTTTTTTTTTGCAGTAGAAGTTTTTTTAATTTACGCTTCTGGTTCTTCTTTTTCAGTATTTTCTGTCTTATTGATTACACTTTTTTTTTTTAAACCTGATGTTCTGATTATTTTTGTCCTTTCAAAACTTTTTTTTTTCAATTCAAGGTTTACTTTAATATTGTTAAAATGTAGACACATCTGTTTTGTGTGTGCGTGCGTGTGTGTTCCGTACTAAGATGTAACTAATTTTTGCAAGTGGATAACATTTCTATTAATTCTTCGGCTTTTTATTGGGTAAGGGGAGACTGGGATTGTATCTGCAGTCTTCTTAGGGAAATAATCTTTTCATAATTTACTGTTCTTTTTTCACTTTTTCATTCACTTCCTATATCTTTGATATTCTTCGCTGTCACTTTTTTTTTCTCTGCCAGATAGTTCGTTTCATCATTTTTTAAAATTCTCTTCACTTTTATGATTACTCCGAAATCTCACTAGCAGGAGATTTAACGGATTTATCTGCATTATCTATTCTTTCTTCAGGAATAAATGCAGAATCAGCTACAAAAGATATTTTTAGAGTTTCGTTCATCTGACGAAATCCTATTCGTCTCTGTCCCTTTTTTGTCAGCCCGTCACAGACTCCATACACAAAAGCTGTATAAGTCAAACAGTTGTGTACTTACAGCTGAATATTTCGTGTCACACGATCAATCATAAAAGTCTGCTATTTTTATTAAATTATTTTTTTCAATATCATCCGCTCATTTTTACATTTACATTTTAAAAGAGAATCTTATTTCATGTAGACACCATAGCTTGGGGATAAAGCGTCTCGGTAGTAAACAGAAGGTTCTTAGTTTGAACCCCGGTGGTGGAACTTGAAACTTTCATATTAACATGGATGATGGATTTAATAAGAAGAAATTTCTTAATTTTGACGAATTTAAGGGTTTACATTATTAGGGTTTCATTCATCTGATATTCATAATAATTTTGGAATTGAATTTTATTTTTATTTTAAAAATTTTTGCGATTTATTAATGATTCAGAATTGTAAATTTAATTTTCAATCATTTTTTTCGCTTTTAGAAATTTAAAATTTTATTTATATTTCCGCTATTTTTTAAAATTTCGGATTTTCAAAAAATTTAGAATTTTGGATTTTATTTAAATATTTTGCTTTTTGATTATATTTTGCTTTTTGATTTTGTAATTTGATTAAAATAAATTACTTCGTATTATAATTATTTTAAAATTCAATTTATTGGTGCTACCATCTATATAAAAGTTTAATAATTTTAAATTAACACTTTGGATTTATTAATTAAAGGATAAGTCGTTTTGAAAAAATATTAAACGAACTGCGATCACACTTTTCCACTCATTTATTTTTATGTATTAAATAGACTTAAAGTGTACAAAGAAGTATATCCAGATATACAAAATAAAATAAATTAAAATATTTAAACATTTGTATGGAAATAGTGAACCATTATTTGATATATATATATATATATATATGTGTGTAATATCGCATATCAGGTCCAATTTAAGCAGCTACCATTGTCCCTGTGTTATTTTTAAAACAGATAATCTCAAGGCTAAGATAAAAAATGAAAGTAAATAAATCTGTGAAAAAGTATGCACTGTAAAAATATGAATTTAAAAATGTAAATGAAAACGTAATAACTTAGCTTAGTTTTAAATGTAAACTTAATTCTTTTACGTTTACATATCTATGTCGTTTATAGGTACCGCTGCGGCGGTATGTATATGCGACTACTTTCCCTATAGGAATATGTCTTTTATTTATAAAATAACATTTATATTGTCATTTTTCATATGAATGTGTATTTTGAAAGTTATAATTCTTTTCATAAAATAAAAATAGCCCAAATGCATTTAGTAGTTTATGTAACGAAGTAATGAAATTCATATGCATACCGTATTAAGCTTAACTAGCAGAAAAAATATAAATTTTAACTCACGAATGCAGAAAATTGTATGCATGAGAAACTGATATACATCACAGAAAAATATCACGCAGAGATGATTTATTGAACATTATATTAAAAGAAATCTAAGGAATTTGCATTAACTTTTTGTACTCATCGAAAAAAAAACACTTGCCATTCCTCTCAAGATAAAAAAACAAAATTCCTTTAAAAACATATAAAGTGGCTTTAATTTCTTTTCCTACTTTAATTTCTTCGCTTCAAGGTGTTTCACAAGGGTAAATTTTACGCATCCAAAATATTTTTTTAATAGGATAATGCTAAGAGAAAGCATACTTCTAATTATACTTCAGAAAGAATTTACCCGCATTCATTTAAGTAATAAGCTGAAAGAGTTTTTGAATAGTGTAATTATAAGTAATTCAACACAGTTATTATAATAATGTGTTTTATGCGGTCTAAGATATTAGAAATAATTACAATCTTGCTAAAAAAATACTTATTTTTTAAAAAAATTTAATCTTTTTGTAAATTGACATTGTGGAATTTGATACACCTGTTTAACGTTGTTATCAAGCCGAAACAGAACATTTACTGACAATTTTTTTAATGCGAAAAGTATTAAAATTTGCACTTTTTTTTAGGAATTTATGTAATTGAACTGTTTTATCCGCTTTTTCATAAAAAAGAAAATATTTTTCATAAAATGCTTCCAAAAATTTCGTTTTGAATCGAATTTCCGGAACTACAGCACAGAAAAGAAAAAAAAAAAAAAAAAACTAACATCACAAGGCAATATAAGGATTTCATTCATTTATCTTATATGAAACAAAATCTGCTCTGTATGTGTGTTTTTGTCTGTCTGTTCGCGATGGTTAGCAAAATCTAGGGCACGTACGAGACTCAAAGCTTTTGTATAACTAGCAGAAAATGTCTTCTGATGCACCTGAGAGTATGTATTTTAAACCTGAATGAGCACCTGAATGTCAGAATTTTAAAATTCTAATAATTAGTTGAGCAATTAAAGAAAAACTACAAGTTAAAAAAATGAAAAAGTATTTACAATTCAACAAAAGCATAATTTTTTATCAAAACGCAGAATATTACTTCGAAAAGTTGAAGAGAGAGGGAATAAATCTACTGGGCTTTTTTTCCCCGAAAACTACACAGCCAGATGTAGAAAAATATTACACTTTCAGAAATTAAAAAAAGAGTATTTTTATACTGCTGTAAATAATCGAAAAATCTATTAAAAATTCTTTCATAAAATCTCTTTTTATTTTCGTTGAAATAAATTCACATTTTCAAGAAACACATTTTTTTTTTTTTTTTTTTTTTTTTTTTTTTTTTGTAAAATTTTTCAAATATTGAATTGGTAGATTTAATTTTTATGAATCCAGATGTAGAATTTTTCGCAGATTTCAGGTATGTAAATTTCTTCTCAGACTCTTAATTACAACCTTAGGTATTACTAATTATTTAATTAATTGGGTGATTTCTTTGAAAGTCTCAATTTAAAAGTTTTTCGAAACCGCAAATGATTCTTATACTAGAATTCTTTGGAGCACCGTCATTTTTTTTTTTTTTTTTTTGAAATGCACTATTTACAGATTTTAAAATTATGCATCTAACCCTATCTTTAAATGCTTTTAAATAATATCCAAATTTTATAAATTCGATTCGGAAGTCGATTTGTAAAAGGAAAAGAAATGCTTTGTTGAAGCGTGAATTTGGTACAATTAAGAAAACTGAAGAACTAATCGATTTGAAACATTCACATAGTTATAAGACATATTAAAGTTTAAAAATCAGGGAGCATCAAATTTCAGGGGGGGGGAGGGGGGCTATAATTTTTCTTGGGAGGAGGCGTGATCAAATATTTAAAATCTTACCGTTTTCTGCCGTTTTAGGTGCGGTTTTATAAGGGAGTCCTGAAATAAATATTACTTATTAAATTTTAAAAGTGTAATACCAGTATTTTTGAATAACAATTTCACTAAGTATCTTAAATTCTTGCCTAAGTCTGCACCCCCTTGATTAATATGTCTACGAGTAGGTTGATTAACCGAATTTCGTTTAGAAACAGTTTTGTTAAGAATAGAGCTCTACCTCTGGTTGTGGAATGTGGAATTAAAAATATCAACAGTTTTTTCTTTTCTTTTCTTTCTTTCTTTCTTTTTACTTTTTTTTTTTTTTTTTTTGCAAAACTTTGGTGTGCGTATTTATGTAGCAACGCCATCCATTGGCGTGATTACTTCGTTGGTTTTTTTCAATACTGGAACTACATTCAAAAAGGCATATATTTTATTTTATGCTCGAGAGAGTATGACTGTCATTGTTGAAAATTAGTATATTAATATCAGTGTTATAATTATTATTATTGTTAGCTATTTTCATCTATAAATTGACATCTGTAGAATCTTTTCATCTGTAAATATCATTATTATTGTTGTAAAATTTTATTTTGCACATATAATTTTTAGTATTATTTTAGTGAATTGACAGTGTCTGTAAGCAATGTTAGTGATTTTGTTTCAGTTTAAATATTATTTATAACACTTTGCTTGATTGGCAGTTGGTTATGTTGCTTATTTACCGAACCTGTTATTGCTTTAAAACAGATTACGATTTATTTATTAGTAAATGTTTTTCTTATTTTATGTCAGTTTTGGCCGATAGTTTTTGGGCTGTTTTTGTTGTCTTTGTGTTCTTTGGATGGCGGTAGGGGTTCTTCCATGAATACGTAAAAACTCATAAAACCAACTGTTGGGGTGTCTTCATCTTGTCTTCTTGTCATTGTTGAAAGCCAAAAAGGATAGAGTAAAATTTATGTGCCCTACGAGCTACTAACCTTTTCATAATAGAAGAATAAAATACTAAATTGTTATTACTGCATCCTGATAATGTAATTAATGATAAGTAAGAGCAATTTGTCAATTTCTAGAGTTGTAGAGTTAGTATCTTTATAATTGGGCAATTTACAGGCCATTTTTCCATCTTATTTTACAGTTTTGTCTTCATGTATATATAGTACTTTAAAAAGGCGTTGTGAACCCAAGAAACAATACGATAAAATAATGTGATTTTCCGATTTTGTTTATTTGAAGAGACTATCAAATTTCACCAAATAGAAATTTTCCTGACAACATTAATTGTTGTTTGAGAAGATTAATTTCGGAACATTTGTTTGATAAATTTAATTTGGAGGAGTAACTAAACGTTAATTTAATGTTGTCTTATTTTTTAAAAATTATTTTAAAGGCACGTAAAAATTCCTATCAATCGTATAATTTTGTTTACTCAGGTGTATAAAAGTAGCAAACCTTCAAAAACAAACTTCGGAAAAAATACAGGGTTAACAAGAAATAAATTGCCCACTCTACAGGACTCTAGAAAACGTTCTTTTGAACCGATTTTTCGTAGAGTGGAATACAGCATATCTGATGCTCGGAAAACAGCTGGCACATACTGTTGGGATTTGGAAATTATTTCCTATTCCATTCATCCATACACCTGTCAGGCTAAAAAACTATTGCGCAATGTGAAACAAGAAACGCAGTTTTTTCTCTCTGACATTCAGGTGTCGCGCATGCGCCGAACAGTTTTATTCCACTAAGAACATTTTTTGTTTATTAACTTTATTCTCTCTTTTTGTTTTTTTAATTGAGTTAGAAGTTTTGTCGATCAAAGATGTAATAGTGAAAATGTCACGGCCGATTCTGTAAATAATTGTTTGTGTGCATTTATGTTGTGATTCGTCTTTATTAAAATATGAAAACTGAAGAAGGACTATTGTTTTTGAGTTAAAGAGTTCTTAATACTGATGCTGCCGATGAAGGCTTAGGACATTTGGAGTCCCGAGACCCCGACTTTCTCGAGAAATTGGAATTTTGGAGGTAAGAATTTTTTATGTCTTACCTAATTTTCATAATATGAATTTTTTAGAATCAATAGTAATATTGATATTCTTTTTGTAGCAGCTCTGGCTGTAATTATTTAATTTAGGCAGTCGGAGTTGTCACACACACAACTGGCACACTCACATTATCATGCGAAGACTGGATTCGAAGACTGAAGTGAGAAATTTATTTCTCACAGTCTATGCATAATAGATTGAAGGTGCCAGTTGTTTCCCGTGTACTGGATTTGCACTGTAAAAAACGGACGATTTTATAGTAATTGTACTGGCAATCGAGACGCCTGTACAATTCAGTGTTGTAAAGAAAAAACTCCCATTAAACTCCAGAAAATTTTCCATAAAAAGGAAAATTTTCAGTGTGCTGCAATTACATTTCTTACGCATTTTTTACAGTGTGCTGCATTCTACTATTCCATAAAATTTTTACTGGTGAGTTTCACTTTTTCAATATTATTTATTATTTATAAAACGAATTAAATGCCTATCGACGGATTTTTGTTTTTTTTAATTATTTATTTTTTGCAATAAATGTCAAGCGCATAATCTGAATTATCATTCGTTCAAATTTTATATGATTTGGACAGATAGGATACAATCTAGAGCCCTCTGAAGTGGGTATCTTATTTCTTGCTAATCTTGTATATTTGAAAAAGCGATGGTTTAAAATAAATTGACAAACGATCGTGTAATTCCACTAATTATGACTAAAATTATGTCAGTTGGTCTTATAGTGAGAGCAAAAAAATTAATATTTTAAACTGTTGTTGTACTTCAAACATGGAAAATGAGGTGCGTTTGTAATATAACTAATTATATATATATTCATATCTTGGTAGTATAGCTGTTGTACTTTTACACAAAAAGGCATGAAAACAAAATGGGACAAACAAAAATGGGAATTATCACTCGAAAATGATAAAATTCCTGATTTGGATTTGTTTCGAAAATTTATTGAACATGAAGATCGAAGTATAGAAGAAACGAAATGTAATAAAGTTGAGTCTAAATTTAATTTCTCTAAAAAGCCTCTAGATGCTAGTCGAGTCAAAACCACCGTAATGAACAGCACGGTTGTTAAAACCGACAATAACTGCTTATTATGCAATCAAAGCCATGCGCTTTTTCGGTGTCCAGTATTTAATGCAAAACCGGTTATGGAGAGGTGGAAAATCGTTGAATTAAATAAATTATGCGAAAACTGTTTAAGGCAAAATCACAAAATAAATCAGTGTAGAATAAACATTAATGCAAAAATTGTTCAAAATCGAATCATACTTTGCTGCATATTTATACAGTTAATCAATCCAAAAAGGAGCCTGTTATTAATAATGCACCAGAACTTTCAGTTTCTAATAATGCCCAATGTTACTCGTCTTTGCAGAATTATAATGTTTTGTTATCTACTGCTCTTGTTAACGTAAAATCTAGCACAGGTAAGGTCATTCAGTGCCGCGCACTTATTGACAACGCATCTCAAAATTCTTTAATCTCAAAAATTTTGTAGAAAAATTAAATCTGCCTGTAGGAAAAACGAACCATAGGCTGGTGGGTATTAATGGCATTTCGGCTGAGACCTGCCTAAATTTCACTGAATTTCAATTCTAACCCTTTTTTGAAAATAATTACAATTCTTTAAAAGCCCTTGTTGTTAATCAGGTTACTACCCCTCTCCCTAACTTCAAACTGGAAAGGTGTACATGGCAGCACATTGAAAATGTGCAACTGGCTGATCCGGATTTCCATATTAAAAAACCAATCGAAATTCTGCTAGGAGCAGATGTATTTGCTAAACTCTTATTAGGGTCACCTATTTGTGGACAGTCGGGTGAACCCGTTGCTATCCCAACTACGTTGGGTTACATACTAAGTGGCCCAGTACTTCATGCATCAAAATCGACCACGACTGTAGTTTGTCATTCAGTCGATTTGACTGACTTCTTTAATTTCGAGTCGGTTCCTACTGACCAAGAGTGCTTCAAATCAGATGAGGCAGAAATGGTTTATCAACAATCAACTTACCGGAATTCGGAAGGACGGTATATTGTAAAGTTACCTCTAAGGGTTAACTGCGAATTAGGTGACAGTGCCGCACAATCTCTCAAAATGTTTTATGCACTAGAAAACAGATTTTCAAAAAATCCTACGTTAAAAAAGCAGTACATTGAATTTATGGAGGAATATCGCCAACTAGGCCACATGAAACTGTTAAAGCCCGAACCCATATGTATGTGGACGACTTTTTAGGCGGCACAGATTCAGTAGAGTCAGCTCAAGCTCTCATTAATGAGCTCCAATCATTATTTCTTAGTGGTGGCTTTCTACTCAGAAAATGGGCCTCCAATGAACCCCGTGCTATGGAACATTTGCCAGATTCTTTAAAGGCTAGCGGCTTAACTCAGTCGTTAAATCCTGATTCATCCCAGCGAATTCTAGGATTAGAGTGGAATCGGGAAACAGATTCCTTACGAGTAAAAGTGGTAAAAAACCCTATTGTGACCACTAAACGTCAGTTATTATCCATAATCGCACGTATTTTTGACCCTTTGGGTCTTTTGTCACCTTCCACCGTGATTTTGAAAATTTTATTGCAAGAAATGTGGAAGGCAGATTAGAAGTGGGATGATCTTTTGCCCTCATTTATTTTAGACAAGTGGAATAAATTCCAATCAGAATTAGGCTTTTTTGAATCGATGCAGATACCACGATTTCTGAATTTAAGCCCATCGTCACCATTTGAGCTTCACGGCTTTTGTGACGCATCAAGCCGGGCATATGCAGCAGTCGTTTACATCAAAACTTTTAATACTGTTACAGTCAGACTTGTAGCTGCAAAAACCAAAATCGCTCCTGTTAATACCATAACTTTACCTCGCTTGGAGCTTTCTTCAGCTGTGCTTTTATCCCACCTCATGCATGTGGTGAAGGATGCCATACCAAATTCCGTCCATGAAACATTCTTGTGGTCTGATTCCACCATCACCTTAAGTTGGATTTCAAAACCTCCAATTAAAAATAATCAATTTGTTCTCCACCGTGCAAATAAAATTCGAGAAATTTCCTCAGTGGAAGACTGGCATCACGTTCCAGGTAAACATAACCCAGCCGACTACGCAACCCGGGGCCAATATCCTTCTGAATTACAAGAATGTAAAGAATGGTGGAATGGCCCTACATGGCTTTATAAATCGTCAAATCCTTTTGGTGACGAACAGTCTTCAATTTCAAACTTACCTCGAGAGTCAATCTCTGAAAGTTCTTGTTTAACCAATCAATTAGAAAATGATAATGACATCCTCACCAAATTTTCATCATATACTAAGCTGCTTCGAGTAGTTGCTTGGATTCTTCGATTCGCTTACAACGCTAAAGTGCCCTCAAAAAGAGAGGGTCCCCTAAATGCTGTTGAACTCAACAACGCTTGTAAAACTATCGTCAAGTGCTTACAATATTCTACCTTTTCCGATGAAATTAACCTACTTAAGAAAAAGAAACCTTTACCCACATCCAGTAAACTGCTTTCTTTAAACATTTTTCTTGATGCCGATGACATATTGCGGGTTGGAGGACGACTGAGCAAACACGAAACACTGCCTTTCGATTCCAAACATCCAATGCTAATCCCTAAAAATCATCCAGTAACAGAAGCCATAATCCGATACATCCTTCTCTATTCCCTGCATTCGGGTCCTGATCAAGTTCTCTCCTTAATACGTCAAAAATTTTGGATTCCAGACGGCAGATCTACCGTTAAGAAAGAACTAAGAAAATGTTCGTTGCTTCCGAATATCTGCCCAACCACTTAACCAGCTCATGGGAGATTTGCCCTCTTCACGAATTAACCCTTGCAGAGCATTTGAGCGTGTAGGGATTGATTTTGCCGGTCCTATCCATACAAAATGTCAACATAAACGTAAGTCTTCTATGTTCAAATCCTACATATGTCTTTTTATCTGTATGTGTACCAAAGCAGTACACATCGAGTTAGTCTCAGAAATTACCACAGAAGCTTTTCTCTTCACCTTACGGCTTTTCATATCACGAAGAGGATATCCAACAGACATTTTTTCTGATAATGGGAGAAGATTCGTTGGTGCAGATTCTTATCTTAAAAAACTGTACTTAGTTCTCAAAGAATCCAAAATCCAGGACTTTTGTTCGCAACGGCAAATTCTATGGCATTTCATACCACCTTATGGTCCAAATTTTGGAGGATTATGGGAATCCTCTATTAAATTAGCCAAACGACATTTACTCAAATCATGTCAAGGCACTCTCATGACATTCGAAGAACTGACCCCTACGTTATGCTTAATTGAAGCCTGTATTAATTCTCGGCCTCTTATGCCCTTATCCACCGATCCGAATGATTTATCAGTGTTAACTCCAGGGCATTTTCTTATTGGTGCCCCATTACTAGCCTTACCTGAATTATCTAGCCATAATAATCCATGTTTTAGTCTTTCTTCCAGGTGGAAGCTGTGCATCAAGATTCGCGATCCGTTTTGGCTCCGATGGACAAGAGACTACCTCCACACCTTGTTTATACGGAAAAAGTGGAAAAAAGGTAACCAACCCATCCAGATTGGGCAACTAGTCCTAGTCAAGGAATCTGCCATTCACCCCACTCAATGGAAGTTAGCTCTTATTGATAACATTCATCCCGGGGCTGACGGAGTAGTACGAGTGGTAACTATCCGTACAAGTGAAGGAACATTCAAACGACCCATCCAGCAAATAGCCGTTATGCCTGCTCCGGAGGTTATGGGCGAAAATGGAAAAGAAGACTCAGTGGCGTCCGATCTCCATGGCAACCGCTAGTCGACTTGACTAGGTTATATTTTCGTTTGCGGAGCAAAGTTTCTTATTCAAGAAATGTTTTGTGGCATCAGAAGGATGTGTGATTCTGTTTGTAAATTCATTCTATTCTACCGAGTGGCAGTCTGTAGACTAATTCGTTCGTTATTGTAATATTCTTTATAAACTATGTTCTTTATTCGAAGAAAATGAAGTATTCTAGAGTGTGTGATGATAGTACGGAATAAATATGTTTTGTTTTATAATATCAAGCCTTATCTTCCTTCCAGTTTGTCCTGTCTTTTTGGGAGATGGGTAAGTAACGTTAAGTTCATTTTGTTAACTTTCTATTCATCTCATTCGATTTAATTTAAATTCTGTCTTTGGTTTTAAATTCGAAATTCGAAACTCTAAAATTGTATTTTTTATTCGCAATTTTTACAACCGATTCATGATTCTTATAATCCAAAGGGTGTATTCGAATAAACGCTTTTCCACCTTCAGCAGCTCGAAATTTTCCGATACAATTTCAGACACATTTTTAAAAGTAGAATCATGAAACTTGCTGAGGGGATTCTTGAAGGGACGTATGAGGTGCCGAGTAAAGTCTTTTTACGCTCAATTTATTAGAATTTGATTTATAAGCAATTAACTTCTCTGGAAGACCCTTTTTTTCGTTCCCTTGTCTCCCACTTCGGAAAAATCGGCTCAAATTGCCGTTTTTGATTGCTTTTTTGCAATATTTTGTACACTTATCAAAGAATTGACCTTTACGGCACCTTGTGCACTTTCTAAATAAGAGAATCTGCGAGTTTCATGTGTTTGATAGCAAAAGTGAATTCAAAAATAAATCGGAAAACAAGCAGTTTGAATCGAAATACACCCTTAATTGGTCGCTGATTGGCCGGAACTCTATTTCGGATGATATTGAGGTCGGTGCACCTAGCAATGGTGATGTCAGCATAGACCACCAGTCCCCCACCACAAAATTTGGCTCTTACCAATAACGCAGGATTGTTTTTAGTGCTTTTAAAATTGAAATTTATTGAGCAAATGTTGTCATTCTCAATATGATAACGCCGTTTCTCTGAGACACGGCTTTGTTTTATATAGAGTTATATTACGTAAAAACTACGGTATTAGAGGTGCAATAAGGCGTCCATACCAGGAACAATCAAAATGATATAATTGAAAATATTATTAACTTTTATTTCGGAACTTTTAGAACACATATGAGTATTTTTCAGACTAAATTATCACTCAAGTAGTAAATGCATCAAAATAAAATACGTTAAAATAAACATAACATCCAAAAAATAATAAGACAAGTGCTAGATTTGCTTGCGCACAAAAATTTCCGTGCAACAAAAACCTTCTCTGAAGTTTACATTTGGTATTGTGTCAAACGCGTTTCGAAAGGAGATCGCAAAGTCGTAACGCTGCGTTAGTTCATTTATTTTTTTCTGGACATGTTTTAAAATAATATATAATTAATTACCAATATCATTAAAAAATCATTTTCAATGATTCTTGGATAATTCGATGTCGATAAGTATCTCGAGCACTCCACGACACAACGGTTGACCGCCGGAAAAATAAAGTTTGTGTGTGACGGGAAAATACGATTTTTCAAAAACTATGTGGTCCGATACAATTTTTTTGGAAAGTTTAAATACTAATACAACCCCTTATTTTTTCATAAATTTAGTTACAGGAATTCGGAAATAAGGGAAGAAACAGATTTTTACCACACGTTTTCGACGATATCTCTCAAAACATGAAATTTAAAAGTAAACAAACGATATTTTTTAATTCGATATTACGAAATCTTTGGAAAAATACCCCTCACAAAGTACAAAATAAATAAATAAATGAATAAAACAAAATAAAAAAATAAAATAAATAAATAAACAGCAATAATAATGATAATAATAATAATAATAATAATAATTCAAGTAAATAAAATAGCCCCCTTAACTTTTTGTAAAAATATTTGTGAATGGCCAATAATGAATAAATATGTGAGATTATAGCTCTTATAACTCTACAAGTTTGAACTTTAATCATTGCATTAGTTTTCGAGGAAAACGGCACAGGAAGACCAACAAACAGACACACGAGTGATCTTATAATAGTACTGTTTTTAGTTTTTAAGTACGGAACCTTTAATTAGAATCAATGACTTTATCGGGTACCAAAAATCAATGTTTATCTTTGAAGCTTTTTTATGAAAAGTAACTTCTTATTGTAAAGAGGTTTTTTTAATGTATTATTATAGAATTTCAAGTAATTGTAAAAAATTGCCATACATGTGAAACGAAAATCCTGTTATCACAGATGGACAGACGATGATGAGACAAACGAAACTGATGATACGAATGATGACGATTGATGATATAAAAATTATTTATCACAGATGAACGAGCGATTTTCCCGTAGATTTCGTGGCTGGAGAAATTTGGCAAATGGAGATGAAATGAGAGGCAGTTTCTCCAATTAAAACACAAGAGATAAAGTCTTTAGTACTTTATTGTTGCATAAGTTCACCAACCTACTCCACATCGCAACCGGATCTCAATAAATCCGCCACTCATGAACGACTGGATGATCAAACTTGAAACAAAACACATCTTGAAAACAAAATAGCCCAAAAACATTCTATTTAATTACTTCTTTCGACAGGTTCCTTTTGGCAGTTGAAAAATCAGACAAATTCTAAATTCTGAGCCAGTATCAGCCCGTTTAAGAAGGGGGGAATACCCGGAACATTACAGCCTTAGTGCCTAACACCAATGAGCGTGCGTCTGTGGGCGGAAACAGTGTGGATCCTATTACGTTATTGGCTAGAAAGTAGGACATCACGTTCGAACTATACTCAAGCCGCGGAAGTCTGCCAAATTGAAAAGATGTACGCCGACTAAAAGATCGAAATGAATTATGGGATTGCAGACGATTTTTAATAAAATATTAAAAATAAAACTTCCGAAAAAATATTTTTTTTTTCTAAAAAGGAGAAATGAAATATTAAAATAGATTAATAGTTCTAAATAAAATATTGACATTTTAATAATACAATTGAGCTATTTTTAGGAAAATAAATAGTAGATTACGCCGAATTAAGAGAAAAGGTGAATTTAGATGATAATTAAGATTTAGAATATTACTGAAATGTAAGTAAAGTATATTTTTATAAGAATTTGGAACGAAATCGAAAGGGGGAAATGGCGAAGTTTTTTTTATTATTACTAGGGGGGCCCCGCCCCCCCTGCTCGCCAACCCCCCGCGTAATCGCTTCGCGATTCCAAATTATTGGCTACCCCTGCTTGCTGCTCTCGCCAATACCCCATGGTATGAATAAGCAGTTGCAGACCTGTCAAATGAAGTGTCACACGACTGGAGTTGTAAAGAAATTAAAAATGTGTCCCCCCTGGGGGGCAGAGTGGGAGGCGACACAAAAGACATCCATAATATGAATAAGCAGCTACAGACCTCTCAAATGATATGTCACACGACTGGTGTTGTAAAGAAATTAAAAATGTGCCCCCTGGAGGGCAGAGTGGGGGTGACACACAAGACATCCATAAAATGAATAAACAGTTGCAGACCTTTCAAATGATGTGTCACACAATTTGTGTTGTAAAGAAATTACAGAATGCGCCCCCTCTGAGGGCAGGGGGGGGGTTACACACAAGATATCCATAATATGAATAAGCAGTTGCAGACCTCTCAAATGATGTGTCACACAATTGGTGTTGTAAAGAAATTAAAAATGTGCCCCCCGGGGGGCAGAGTGGGGGATGACACACAACACATCCATAATATGAATAAGCAGTTGCAGACCTTTCAAATGATGTGTCACAAAACTGGTGTTGTAAAGAAATTAAAAATGTGACCCCCTCCTGGGGAGAGCAGAGTGTGGGGGTGACACACAAGACATCCATAATATGAATAAGCAGTTGCAGACATTTCAAATCTTGTGTAACACGACTGGTGTTGTAAAGAAATTAAAAATGTGTCCCCCTGGGGAGCAGAACGGGGGATAACACAGAAGACATCCATTATATGAATAAGCAGTTGCAAACCTCTCAAATGATGTATCAAACGATTGGTGTTGTAAAGAAATTAAAAATTTGGCGAAATATTACAGTTATCGCCAAGTTGGCGTCACTTTTGACAACTAATTTTGGTCGCCAAATTTGGCGATATATCGCCAAGTTGGCGACAAACTTGGCAATTGTTGGCGATGGTAACCTTTCCTCTCTTTATGGTAACCCATACGGCGATGCATAGACGGAGTCCTTTCCTGGTTGGTCTATTCGACTCATGGAAGGAGTGGACAACCCGGATTCGTTAGTTCCGGAAATCTTCCACATCAGCATCATTCCAGGAGTCATTCCTTTTAAGGCTAGTTTTTTTTTACTATAGAAGGACATATATTAGGTATTTCTTATATTTCAACTGAAAGGGAATGTTTACAATTTAATATCTTAGAAATACAAAAGATAGGCTTTACTAAAAAGCAATAACAAAACCTAATCTTTATTTTACAAAAAAATATTTGCTCGAATCAATGCAAACGTCTACGTAAACAAAGTTCTTCAAGAGAACTAGTTCCAAAGCTCACAAAGAATGACATTGTTTTTAACATTTACTAAGACAATAACTGATATTCTAATAAATAAATAAATTTGATTAAATCTCGATGCATTTGACAAAAAAATATACATATGTCGAAAAGTGAAATTGAATACTACATTTTATTGAATTGTTTAGAATATTTCGAGACGAAAAGAGAAATTTCTACGAATATTATTTATTTACGAAATCTTAAATCGACATTTTATTTATTGGGTATACGTAAAAGTAAGCTCCATTTTTCTAATCTAGGATGTAAATGTTCTTATATGAATCTGATATGTGTGAATCTGATAATACATGTTTTTGGAAAGTATTTTCGTAACCTACAAAATGTAGTGTATGGCATTTGGTTAAAATGTAATCAGCATATTATTCTATGTTTTGCGTAAAATAATCGTTTTTTATAGAAATTTTTCATATCACTTTTAAAATTTAAAGAAGTACTGCTTAATTTAATTTTTACTTATAGAGGCTTACAGTGAACAAGCTTTTTCGGAAAGTGTGTATCGAAGGTTTTTAGGCAGGTAATTTAAAGACGGTTTAGTCAATGTTGATGACAAGAAACATGAAGATAGATTGTGATTGTGCTTATGACAGCCACTTATCAACACGGGGGATATAGGCCCAAATTAGAGAGAGTTGCCCTTCGTGGGGGTCTTTCTAAGGGAATTTAAACCGTATTTAAGCAAGGAAATCCAAAGTTCGAAGAAAACCACGGAAGACTCCAAACCATTTTGCCGACATGCGTGATTGCGTATGAACCCAACACCTCCCGTCTATTAGTTTCGAGAGCAGACCCTCTCGGACACTGGTGGGCTTTGGTGGTACAAAAGAAGATCGAAATTGTAAGTGTTGTTGGATGAAGACAACACACAAACGCATTAAGTATTGTCAAAAGCATTGAATGATTATCACGTAGTTTTCAATAAACGTCTACACGGAATAAACATGTTATAACAAAAATAAGCATCTATTTGGTACCAAAAAAAGGAATTTATTTTTGTATATACCCAATATTAGAAAAGCACTGAGATCAGAACATCAAGCTATTGTCATATTTTTAATCATTTTAATATTGAGCATTTAAACATTTGTTTTAGAAATCGAATATTTGAATGTTCTTGGCATTGTGAATTCTAATTTGTATCGATAGTTTAATATTTAATATCTATATTTTAAAATTGCTAGTAATTGCTTTATTTTAAAAATATTTCTAAATGTTTTCGAACCATCTTTCGTAAATGAACATTTTTTTCTTCTATCTTTACATGAAGAAACTATAGGATTCGTGAAAATTTTCGATAGATTTACTCGTTTTAGGGGTCAGAGATTCAAAAAAGCATGTTTTTACAAAATGTCTGTCAGTCAGTCAGTTTTGTCTATCTGTCTGTATGTGACAAAAATTTTGTTGGCGTTCTATCTCAAGAATTAATGTACGGAATTTCACAAAACCTTAAATTCTGTTAGACAGTGATATAAACTAGATCTGATTAGATTTTGGTGTATATCGCTCAACAGTTGGCGCTGCTTGTGTACATTATTTACATTTTCCACAATAGCCATAACTGAATACCTATTATGTATGGATTGTCTTAAAACTTTACATTTAGTTAATTTATAATAAAAAATGGTGCTGATAATGTTTTGGTACAAATCTCTCAATAGGTGGGGCTGCCACGGTGCATTACTCGTGATTATCGAAATACCTCCAGCTCAAGAACTAATGTATGAAGTTACACAAAAATTCATATTTAGTTAGTACTTGTATAACATGGTGTTGATTATGTATTAGTGCAAATTGCTTAACAGGTTGTGCTGCCATGGTACATTATTCGTGATTATCGCTATAGTTTTATCTCTAGAATTAATGCACGAAATTTTCTAAAATTTCATGTTCCGTTAGTCTCTGATATAGATTAGTGTTGTTTAGTTTTTGTTGTAAATCGCTTCACAGATGGCGCTGCTATGGTGCATTTTTCACGATTTCGCAAAAAATGTATCTCAAGAACTAATGCAGGAATTTTCATCAAACTTCAGATTCAGTTAGTACCTGATCAAAAATTGATCTTGATTATTTTTTGGTGTTGATCACCCAACATGCGGCACTGTTATGCAGATTTTTAAAAAAAAATTTGCAATAGTTCTATATAAAAAAATAATGCACATTTTCATCAAACTTCAGATTCAGTTATAAGTTAACATAAGTTGATGCTGACTAGATTTTGGTATAAACCACCTAATCGGTGGTGCTGTTAAGGTGCATTTTTCTAGAAGTATTAACATGCATAAGCTAGAAAAAAGTTTTGGGATTGCCACATCTGACTAGTCCTTCTATAGTAAAAAAAAAACTAGCCTTAAAAGGAATGACTCCTGGAATGATGCTGATGTGGAAGATTTCCGGAACTAACGAATCCGGGTTGTCCACTCCTTCCATGAGCCGAATAGACCAATCAGGAAAGGGCTCCGTCTATGCATCGCCGTACGGGTTACCATAAAGAGAGGAAAGGTTACCATCGCCAACAATCGCCAAGTTTGTCGCCAACTTGGCGATATATCGCCAAATTTGGCGACCAAAATTAATTGTTAAAAGTGACGCCAACTTGGCGATAACTGTAATATTTCGCCAAATTTTTAATTTCTTTACAACACCAGTCGTTTGATACATCATTTGAGAGGTTTGCAACTGCTTATTCTATAATGGATGTCTTGTGTGTTATCCCCCACTCTGCTCCCCAGGGGGGACACATTTTTAATTTCTTTACAACACCAGTCGTGTTGCACAAGATTTGAAAGGTCTGCAACTGCTTATTCATATTATGGATGTCTTGTGTGTCACCCGCATACTCTGCTCTCCCCAGGGGGGGGGGTCACATTTTTAATTTCTTTACAACACCAGTTGTGTGACACATCATTTCAAAGGTCTGCAACTGTTTATTCATTTTATGGATGTCTTGTGTGTCACCCCCCACTCTGTCCCCCAGGGGGGGCACATTTTCAATTTTTTACAACACCAGTCGTGTGACATATCATTTGAGAAGTCTGCAGCTGCTTATTCATATTATGGATGTCTTTTGTGTCGCCTCCCACTCTGCCCCCTAGGGGGGGCACATTTTTAATTTCTTTACAACACCAGTCGTGTGACACATCAGTTTAAGGTCTGCAACTGCTTATTCATACCATGGGGTATTGGCGAGCGCAGCAAGCAGGGGTAGCCAATAATTTGGAATCGCGAAGAGATTACGCGGGGGGTTGGCGAGCATAGGGAACAGGGGGGCGGTGCCCCCCTAGTTTATATAAAAGATTCCTATATAACCTGTTAAAAAAAGTCTAGAAAATACTAAATCACATGACATTTTCTTGGTAATCTAAGAGATTTACGAAGCAAAAATGATTAAAATTAAAATGTTGTTTTTATAATAAATGAGAAGAAGAAAATTTGGATAAAATGTTTTGGACCCCTGAAAGTAATTTAAGCTAACTATTATAGTAAACACAATTATACCTTTATTATATCAATTAAAGTCAGTTTTATGGCTGTAGAAAAAAACTATCATTTAAATATGTAAATAAATGTATATCTTAAAAATAAATGTCATACAAATTTAATAGCAATTTTTAGTTTTTTCTTCATGAATTTTCTCTTTCTCTCTCCTTCTTTTTCTCTTTCTTGCACACATGTTACTTTTATTCATAATTTCATACATTTTCAAACAATATTCATAATTTTTTTGTGTTAAAATATTTGAAATTAAACTTTAATATCCGAGAATGAATAAAAATAGGCTAATTTGCGCTGCTTTAAAAAAGGCTACTTCTTATGGAAGATTTTGTGATATCATCAGGATCAGTGGCGAATTTCTGTATTCATGTTGCCATTCTTTTATCTTGACAACTTTTTCGATTATCGAGGCCTCATCCACCGCTGTAATGATCACTAATGATTGTTTCGTGAATGATTTAATACAATTAACTATACATTTATAATCAGTTTGTAAAAAAAGTAAAATAAATTATGTCGCTATCTCGCAGACTCCTATATCGTTTGGAAGAAAATTTGTTTTTAGACGTTATAAGAAAGTAGCTTTAAGTATAATATTTTCAACATATTGTTTTAAATATGAAGTAATTTTCGCTTTTGAATGTTTAATAACAATTTAATATTTTAAAAGTTTCTTCCGTTTTTAATACTTCCGTATTTTTTAGTGGAAATGTGTTTTGAAATATTATTATTTGCTCTTTTATGGTAACAATAGACCAGGGTTGGCACGGTTTAAACCAATTGGTTTTAACCATGGTTTAAACCACGGTTTAAACCAAATGGTTTTTTTCTCAAAAAAACCAATTGGTTTTTTTAGAAGAAATCTAACGACATTTTCTTTTTTTTCTTTTTAATTTATGTGTTTCAGATTATTGGACATAAATAATTTCTACTTTTAACACTTTATTTCAGTAATAAGCATTAGATATATTGGGTTTAGGTCTTTTTTTATGCATAGGATTAAATCAATTGGTTTTTTCTATTAAAAAAAAGCAATTCGTTTTTTAGAAAAAAATCTAATGACATTTTTTTTCTTTATAATTTACAAGTTTCAAATTATCAGATATAAATAATTTCTATCGTTTTTTAGAAGAAATCTAATGACATTTTCTTTCTTTCTTTAAAATCTACGAGTTTCAGATTATTGGATATAAATAATTTCTACTTTTAACACTTTATTTCAGCAATAAGCATTAGATATATTGGGTTTACGTCATTTTTTTATGCATAGGATTAAAATCAGTACACATTGGTGAACATATCTATTGCTCTAAAGATAAAACTTCAAACATGCGAATTGATTAAAGATAATATAAATTCAATATTTAATATAAAATATTTTAATTTTTTTAATAATGAAGATTATTTAATATAATTAATAATGTATCACAATGATCTTTTAAGATTTTGCACAACCTGTAAAAGATATTTTTCTTTTGGGAGATTATCTTGAGGAATTAAAAGCAAAGACTGGTTGCTAGTTATAGCATTTTAATAATAATTTCTTTCCCCTCTATCTATTGAATTTATCGACTAAAAATTTTAACTTCAAATTGTCATTCAGAAAGAAAGAATCCTAAGAAGTACTTGTAATTTATTATTTGAATAATTGTGGAAAAGAATATTTATCAAACTACATCCAAATGTTCATTATTAGAAATCAAAAGTTTGTTTATAAAAATTTACAGGGCATCAATGGTTCACTGTGTAGAACAGTTAAAACTTTCAACATAAGACTGTTTGCTAAAAGTGTTTAAATTAAAAAATGAATTTTTTCAATTTTCAGCATAAATTCATTATAATTATTAAATTTAAATTATTTTAAATGAAGTTACACTGCTTATAAACCAATAATGTCTGTTTTTATCAGTAAATATGCATGTATGTGTAATAAGAAAGGATGTTTTAAAAAAACCCGGTTTAAACCAAAAAAAGCCTGGTTTAAACCAAAAAAACCGGTTTTTTTGGGTTTTTTCGAAAAAACCTGGTTTTTTTCCAACCCTGCAATAGACAAAAACGATTATTTCAAAATTTAAATTAATAAGTATTATATTAATCTCTATTGAATATGTAATATTCAATAGAGATATTGAAATACTGGAATTTTGAGTAAAAGTAAAAAAAATAGACAAATTTAAAGAAGTGATACATACGGTGATACATTCTAATAAAGTATATACCTGTAAAAGATGGTTAATTGACTATGAATAAATTTGTATAGCCAATAAATATGTAACTAAATCATTTTGAATCTTCTACCCTTTTGAGTCTGGTGTACTATTAATAGTACACGTCTTTGTATTGAGCATTATTTTGTTTTAGCAAATACTTTCGTTACTGTTTACCTGTAGTAATGTTAGTATGTGTCTATGCATTTACTATATAACTTCATTTACATTTAGGAATTTAGTGATAGCAATAATAATAAATATTTGCTTAATTCTTCTTGCAACGTTTGTGATTCTTTTATTTGAACTTTTACTCTTCAAATTAAGGTTATTTTCCTGAAAGAATCATGTGTAATAAAGCACAAAAGTATTAGAAAGTCGTAATATCATTTAAATCTTGTTGTAATATAATATTTTCTAATTTGTAATATAATATTTTCTAATTTGTAATATAATATTTTCTAATTTGTAATTGTAATATAATATTATCCGCACAACTCTCTTCCTTAGCCTATTGTCATATAAATATGAATTGAATAGTTACACAAAACAATAACATTCTTTATGTTTCAAATAATGATATATTTGTTAAGCTCTAATTAATCTATTTGATTAACTATGGTTAATATTATAACGTAAAAGTAATTATTTCTTAAAGTTGAAAAAGAAATCGGACCAGGGGATTTAAAAATAATTCTTATGTTAAAAACTGTTTCGTTCAAAGTGCTTATCATATATTTTTCTATAAAAGGTACCAGATTTTATGTTTTTATACTGAGAGTTTTTTGCAGTAAAAGCTGAGAAAGTGAAAAGATCACAATGCATTCAATTAGCCAGCAGCGGCATTAGGCACCTTTTTTGGAATAAAGAGAAACGTTTTCATGATCTTAAATCATTATCGTTTTGTTGGTAAAATTACATATAATCTCTTGAGACATGGCATCCATTAAAATGGATGTTTTGCTTTCTCCGTCTTTTGCGTTAAACTTCATTGTAGCAAGATAAAACAAGATTGGCATTGTGATGTATGTATCAGAAATCAATATTCAGAGTTTAAATTTTGGCAACGATATCAACTTTATTTACAAAATGGCGCAATAAGTGAGTCAAATTGAAATTCGACGCTCAGCTGGTAAGTTTCGCTTTTCATGAAGCTAAAAGCTAAATTAATTTTATTTATCTAATAAGGAAAATGCGGAAAACAATTTTTACTATTAGTATATACATTTAGTAGTTTTTAAATCATTTTAAAGTGATTATGATCTGAAAATTCATTTAAGTGGATGAGTTACAGACAAATTAAAAAATCGAAATTTATTAATTTCTTTAAAAATCTCATTTTTGATGTCTATTTGTAAAAAAAAAAAAAAAAAAATTAATAATATTAGATAAAAAGATATGTATTTTATTTTTCTTAGATCTCAGGGGGATAACATATAAGCAGATAATTCATTGAGACAGATAATAAAAAAGAAATAAAGGAAGATAATTTGTCGAGAAATTAATAAGATACACAGCACTCTCAAATTTTCGTACTGTCAGAAACTGTTTGGTTTCAAATTTGAAATGCATCGCCATCAAAATATAATTAGACAGTTTTATTTTCAATGATTTTTTTAACAACACTTTGTTTCACTTTTTTTAAAATTTCATTTGAAATTTTTTTTTTTTTTTTTTTTTTTTTTTAGAAAAGGCATAAAAAATGTGCGCATTTAAGGATAAATAAATGACAATATTGATTTTCAAGAGGCGTTTTTAAATATCATACGAATTCAATGTTATCAAGTGCAAGTATAAAAAATTATTAAAATGGATTACGGATCCGTTATGAATTTGAAATTATGGATTGAAACTATAAGGAGCTATCCCGTAATTTTGAAGTAATATTTACACGATAAAGATTTAAGGTACTACTCTGTTATCCCGTCGACCAATTTCGCCAAATTATACAAATCGCCAAACTAATAGCCAAATTACACATGTTGACATAATTTTTATTTTAAATCTTTCTATAGTAAAAAAAAACTAGCCTTAAAAGGAATGACTCCTGGAATGATGCTGATGTGGAAGATTTCCGGAACTAACGAATCCGGGTTGTCCACTCCTACCATGAGTCGAATAGACCAATCAGGAAAGGGCTCCGTCTATGCATCGCCTTATGGGTTACCATAAAGAGAGGAAAGGTTACCATCGCCAACAATCGCCAAGTTTGTCGCCAACTTGGCGATATATCGCCAAATTTGGCGACCAAAATTAGTTGTCAAAAGTGACGCCAACTTGGAGATAACTGTAATATTTCGCCAAATTTTTAATTTCTTTACAACACCAGTCGTTTGATACATCATTTGAGAGGTTTGCAACTGCTTATTCATATAATGGATGTCTTGTGTGTCATCCCCCATTCAGCTCCCCAGGGAGGACACATTTTTAATTTCTTTACAACACCAGTCGTGTTACACAAGATTTGAAAGGTCTGCAACTGCTTATTCATATTATGGATGTCTTGTGTGTCACACCCACACTCTACTCTCCCCAGGGGGGTCACATTTTTAATTTCTTTGCAACACCAGTTGTGTGACACATCATTTGAAAGGTCTGCAACTGCTTATTCATATTATGGATGAGTTGTGTGTCATCCCCCACTCTGCCCCCCAGGGGGGCACATTTTTAATTTCTTTACAACACCAATTGTGTGACACATCATTTGAGAGGTCTGCAACTGCTGATTCATATTATGGATATCCTGTGTGTAACTCCCCCCTCTGCCCTCAGAGGGGGCGCATTTTGTAATTTCTTTACAACACCAATTGTAGGACACATCATTTGAAAGGTTTGCAACTGTTTATTCATTTTATGGATGTCTTGTGTGTCACCCCCCCACTCTGCTCCCCAGGGGGGCACATTTTTAATTTCTTTACAACACCAGTCGTGTGACATATCATTTGAGAGGTCTGCAGCTGCTTATTCATATTATGGATGTCTTTTGTGTCGCCTCCCACTCTGCCCCCAGGGGGGCACATTTTTAATTTCTTTACAACACCAGTCGTGTGACACATCATTTAAAAGGTCTGCAACTGCTTATTCATATTATGGATGTGTTGTGTGTCATCCCCCACTCTGCCCCCCAGGGGGGCACATTTTTAATTTCTTTACAACACCAATTGTGTGACACATCATTTGAGGGATCTGCAACTACTTATTCATATTATGGATATCTTGTGTGTAACCCCTCCTCTGCCCTCAGAGGGAGCGCATTTTGTAATTTCTTTACAACACCAATTGTGTGGTACATCATTTGAAAGGTCTGCAACTGTTTATTCATTTTATGGATGTCTTGTGTGTCACCCCCATTCTGCCCCCCCAGGGGGGCACATTTTTAATTTCTTTACAACACCAGTCGTGTGACACATCATTTGAGAGGTCTGCAGCTGCTTATTCATATTATGGATGTCTTTTGTGTCGCCTCCCACTTTGCCCCCCAGGGAGGCACATTTTTAATTTCTTTACAACACCAGTCGTGTGACACATCATTTGAAAGGTCTGCAACTGCTTATTCATACAATGGGGTATTGGCGAGCGCAAGCAAGCAGGGGTAGCCAATAATTTGGAATCGCGAAGCGATTATGCGGGGGGTTGGCGAGCATAGCGAGCAGGGGGGGCGGGGCCCCCCCTAGTAACGAAAAAACAAATAATTAGTAGAATATTAATAAAAATATTAATAAAAAGTCGAAATAAAAATCACTTAATGACATTTTAAACACGTGAATTGCATTTAATGTCATTGACTGTGACATTCACGATCATCCATTATTGGCATTTAATCTTATATTTTGGCGATAATTTTTTGGTCGACGGGATAACCTAGAAGTACCAGATTTAAATATACACGAATTAAGCGAAAAGAAATCCAAAATTGATATAAAAATAATAGGCTACAATTTTTTTATAAAACAATATTTTTTTCTGAGATTGTCAGGAGCGCTATCTTTATCGCTGTCTATTCCCCCAATGCTTCTTTTTATTTTATTTTTAACTTCCTTTATCTTGTTCACACAAATATTTTTTATTTCTTTACATTTTTTAATAAAGACTTTTTGTTTTATTCCATTCTATTTTGGTGATTTAAATTCCTTTTTTTACGGCAAATATATTGACATACTAATATCTTGACAGCGGTATTTTTCCTCTGATGAACCTCGAGGCTTTTTCACAGCATACCTCAGATTACATTATATGGATTTTTTTTTTTTTGAACTGGCATTTTCTGTGAAAAAAGGGTGCTTTCATTCCGGGAAAAAATGCATTGTTTCGACCGACTCTTTTAAAAGCGTATACTGTTTAGGGGAAATTTAAGTATAGTCCAAGACATTTTTTTAAATTGTCAGCTTTAACAAGTTTGCATAATTTCATATATTTCGAAACTGTTCTGTTTGCGTACTTAGACTGTAATATCAGCACACTGTATTAGCTGATACATAACTTTAATAAGCACAACACACGTACAACACACAACATACATAATGGAACATTTAGAATAGAACAGAACTGGAATGTAAACAAAGTGGAAGTTGTAGTAATTTTTAGTTGTGAAAGTTGTAGTAGTTTTTAAGTAGTGAAAGTTATAGTTTATACATAACACTTTTCTCTCCCTATAGAAATTACAAATCTAATCTCTTGGGAATCTTTCTAATTCGTGAAGAACGGCGCAATGTTAAATCAGGGGATGTTAACACACTCTTGTCTGGAGGATCTGGGGGCTTGGGAGATTTCACATTAGCAGCTATGTCTGGAACGGACGGTGATTTGGGGCTTTGAGCTGTAGCAGGTTTCCTTGGAGTCTCGACTGTAGATGGAAATTTTGGACTCTGAATTGAAGAGGGTGACATTGAAATTGCTGGGCTAGGAACAGAGTTTGTTTGTCTTGGAGAGAACATCTGATTATCGCTATCTGGATGTTGAGAATGCAGTTGTGGATGTTCCCTTCTCTCTCTAAGTTGATCTCTATGCCTGTGTACTGAAGTACCATCAGATAATAATACTCGAAACATGCAATTTCCAACTGGTGAAATGATTTTTCCTGGAATCCACTTATCACCTTTGCCAAAATTTCTGGCGTATATTAAATCTCCGACGTTAAAAGATGCCTTTGAAGCAGGATCAGTAGGATGACGAGAATGCAGTAAATCCAACCTACTACGTATTTGTCTGCCAAAAAGCAATTCAGCTGGTGACAAACCTGAAACAGCCAGTGGAGTTCGTCTGTAGTTCATAAGAATTCTTGCAAGTCTGGTTGAAAGTGTACCATCTTGTACTTTCTTTAGCTGTTTTTTGATGTACTGCACAGCCCTTTCCGCCTGTCCATTAGACGAAGGATGATAGGGTGCTGTGGGCAAGAATCGTATGCCATTACGCTTAAGAAAGGATTGGAATTCATCAGATGTAAAAGCCTTTGCGTTGTCGGTAACAACAAAACTGGGTAATCCGAATCTTGCAAAAATTTCATAAAGTTTCTCAATAGTTGCTAGAGATGTACTTGGTTTCATTGGAAAGGCTTCAATCCATTTTGAATATGAATCTGTGACTATTAAAATCATATGATTATCAATAAGTCCGGCATAGTCCATGTGGATTCGAGACCATGGTATGTTAGATGTTGGCCAAACTTGTAAAACTTTTGGAGGCATATCCATATTCTGTACACAAGTGATGCAATAACGAACTGTGTCTTCGATTTCTGCATCCAAATTCGGCCACCAAAACAATGAACGAGCAATACTTTTCATTCCTACCATTCCTTGATGAGTAGAATGCAATTCTTGTAGAATGCTATGTCGAAGTGAAATAGGAACCACTACTCTGTTTCCCCAAAGGAAGGATGTCTTGTTCAACAGTTAATTCCATGCGTTTTTTAAAGTATGGAAGAATTTCTGTTATCTTCAAATCAGGCACAGTTTCTGGCTTGAGAACTTCTGGCCAACCTTCAAGAGTGAATTGAATTACTTGAGATAATACTGAATCTTCTTTAGTGGCTTGTTGAATTTTATTGTAACAGGACCGACATCTAATCTTTCCATCTGAAGTACTAGTTCTTCTGTTAGCGGAGGGTTAACTTGAGGTGTATGTATAGGCAGACAGCTGCATGCATCTGCATTGGCATTGTCTTCTCCTTTAAGTTAACGAACTGTGTAATTAAAAGCAGAAAGAGTCAATGCCCAACACTGAATTCTTGAATTTGCCATAGTTGGAACATGCCGTTTTTCTGAAAATATAGTAACTAGAGGCCTATGGTCTGTTAAAAGAGTAAAACTTCTGCCAAGTAAATATTCTCGAAATCTTGTTACTCCAAATATCAACGCCAGTGCTTCTTTCTGTATATGTGAATAATTCTTCTTTGCAGATGTTAACGTTCGTGAAGCAAAAGCAATTGGGAACTCTTCTGAATTTACAACATGAGATAACACTGCTCCCACACCGTATGGGCTGGCGTCACAAGCTAAAAGAAGTTCTTTCTTCGGATCAAAATGAACTAGTAAAGAAGAGCTGCATAATGCTGATTTGGCATTTTGAAAAGCTGTGTCAGCTTCTGAGGACCACTGCCAGGGAGTATTTTTCTGCAACAATTTATAAAGTGGTGCCAACATGGTACTCATTCGAGGCAAAAATTTAGCATAATAAGTGATCAGTCCTAAAAAAGAACGCAATTCTGTGATGTTTTTAGGAACTGGTGCTAGAGGTCTGCACGGGCCGGGCCGCGGCCCGGGTTCGGGCCGATTTCCAATAATGGCATTCGGGCCGGGCCGGGCTCGGGCCTTACTTCTGAAAACTCGGGCCGGGCCGGGTCGGGCCTAGTCACTAACTTTTCGGGCCGGGCCGGGCCGGGCTCGGGCCTTAATTTTTTTGCTGGACGGGCCGGGCCTAACTTTTTTTTCCGTACGAAGCCGAGACTGATTCCATTCTTCCTAGTTTTCATGGACCAAAATAATCCGTTCCTATTCAATCTTCCTTTATGAAAATCCTTTTCTCGACTTTTTATAAATCAGTAATATTTTGCTTTGTCCAAAAATGTTTGCAAAAAAGGCATATACTTTTAAGCCGTCATTATTCTACAATTAAACATTAGAATTTATTCCTTTTAAAGAATCGTAGATTACTAGGCGTTTTAAAATAGAATTAAACACACACACACACACACACAAAAAAAAATAAAAAATAAATAAATAAAAATAAAAAAATAAATAAAAATAAAAAATAAAAACATGATTATGACGGATTTTTTTTTAAAACTGAAAACTGAAAGTTTCTTTTAAAATGTACATCCATGAAAAATGAATACAACAATACGGGAGAAAAAAATATATTAAACATTTACATCTGTTAAGAAAGGAATGCATTTTTTTTTTCGTTCCAAAGCGATTTCGTCTTTGGAAATTTTACCATATACCGCTTTTTCGACTTTTTGTCTCCATTACAGGGAATATGGATTAATAATACTAGTGATAACTGAAACATTTACATACAACAAACAAAGATTCATTTAAAAGCGTAAATATCGCAGTCTACGGCACTTCTGCATAAATGGAGATTAAAAACATGAAAAAAAAATACTAATATAATTTTTTTTGGTCAGAACTCTTCCATAAGATTAAAGATCAATGTTCTGTAAAAATTCACTTGAGCTGGGCCGGGTTCGGGCCGAATTTTAAACTTTTTTCAGGACTCGGGCCGAAATTTTAACTTTCGGGCCGGGCCAATATTTCTTTCGTTCGGGCCGGGCCGGGCTCGGGCCGAAATTTTAACTTTCGGGCCGGGCCAATATTTCTTTCGTTCGGGCCGGGCCGGGCCCGGGCCGAAATTTTAACTTTCGGGCCGGGCTCGGGCCTGGAAATTTCGGCCCGTGCAGACCTCTAACTGGTGCAGATTTAATTGCTTTAATTTTCTCATCTGTAGGGTGTATTCCATCAGCATCAATTACATGACCAAGAAAAGTCAAACTGTTACAAAAGAATTGACATTTTTGTTGTCTAAGTCGCAAACTTGCATCACTAAATCTTTTAAGCACTTCTCGTAGTCTTGACATGTGTTCAACGTCACTGGTGCCAGTAATGATGCAGTCATCCAGTGAAACAGCAACACCTGGTATACCTTGTAATAATACTTCCATTTCGCGTTGAAAAATAGCTGGTGCTGAGGAAATTCCAAAAGGTAAGCGAATGTACTGAAAAAGTCCTTTATGTGTATTTATAACTGTAAGATCTCTGGAGCCTTCATCAAGTTCAAGTTGATTATAAGCATCTCTAAGATCCAGCTTAGTAAATTTCTGGCCTCCTGCTAGTGTAGCAAAAATATCTTCAGCTTTAGGTAAGGGGTATTGGTCTGTATCAATAGCAGTATTTGCCGTTAATTTAAAATCACCACAAATTCTTACAGATGATCTGTCCCCTTTGAGTACAGGAACGATGGGTGTAGCCCACTTTGAAAAACGAATTCGTTGTAAAACACCAATCTTCTGTAATCGATTCAATTCCTCACTGACTTTTTCTCGCATTGCAAAAGGTAAAGTACGAGCTTTATAAAATTTTGGTTGTACTTCTGGCTTTTTAATTAAACAGACTTTAACTCCTTTTAAATGTCCAAGTGTATTCTCAAAAATATGCTGGTATTCATTCAAAAGCTTGTTTAACCCTACATCATAATTTTTAACTAAATTGGTATGAAATTCTAAAATTTTTAAGGACATGATCCAGTTTCTACCACACAAGTTGGGACCTTTATTATCTACAACTAGTAAAGGCAAATGTTCACATTTTCTATTAAATTTTACTTCAACTGTAATTGTTCCCAAAACAGGAATTGGTTGACCTGTAAATGTAGCTAAACCAGTTTTAGCTGGATGCAAAGGTGGTAACTTTAGAGAATTGTATGTATCTTTAGTAATGAGAGATAAAGCTGCGCCGGTATCTAATTCCATATTAATATTTCTGTTATTTACTTCAATATTTACTGTAACTGGTCTAGGAGAACTCTTTTCAGCAATAGAAAACATATTAAAAATATTGTATTCTGATTCATGCACAATAGCTACTTTAGACATATTTTCTTCAATAATTTCAACAGAATCAGGTGTAGTATGCATCTGATGAACTTTTTTAGGTTTTTCTTTAAAATTTTTACGACTAGAACCTTCATTTTTCTTTGATTTTAGGCATTTTTTTGCCAAATGACCCTTAACACCGCAAGACTGGCATGTAGCTTTCAAAAAAGGACAATTCTTAGGTACATGATCAGAATTTGCGCACCGTATACACTCACGAAAATGTTCTGGTACTTTCGAATTTCTAAGTTTCGATTTTGACGCATTTAATTTGTTCACCGGTTGTGAAACAGAACAAGAACCTTGTAAATTTATGGAATCGCGAGCAGCAGTTTCCATTGATACAGCCAATTCAATAGCTTTAGAAAGTGTCAGATTCTGTTCAGCTAACAACCTACGCTGTATTTGACTATCTTGAATTCCACATACTAGTCGATCACGAATCATCATATCTAAACTAGCACCGTAATTGCAAAATTCAGAAAGCCTACGTAATTCCGAAACAAAAACTGATACGGTTTCATCCGATTTTCGAACTCGAGAATTAAATTTAAATCTTTCGACAATTTCCGAAGGTGCTGGACTATAATGATCATATAAACATTTAATTAAATCAGCATATTTAGTATCTGCCGTTGTTTTCGGTGAAAGCAAACTTCGTAACAGTTTATAAACTGTTGGGCCTATCACAGTTAAAAATATAGACTTCTTTTTGTTTTCATCAATAATTTCATTAGCATTAATGAAATGATTCAATCTTTCTACGTACTGTGACCAGGTTTCCACTGCAGGATCGAAAATTTCTATTTTACCGAACGTAGCCATTGTATGTATCGATGACTGTAATCACCATAAAACAAAAAGAACAATTAAAATCATAATATACGTATGGATTCGAATAACTTGTCGCCAGAAGTGTTCTGTTTGCGTACTTAGACTGTAATATCAGCACACTGTATTAGCTGATACATAACTTTAATAAGCACAACACACGTACAACACACAACATACATAATGGAACATTTAGAATAGAACAGAACTGGAATGTAAACAAAGTGGAAGTTGTAGTACTTTTTAGTGGTGAAAGTTGTAGTACTTTTTAGTAGTGAAAGTTGTAGTAGTTTTTAAGTAGTGAAAGTTATAGTTTATACATAACAGAAACGAAGAATAAAAGAGCAAAAATATTAATGAAACTGAATGCATTCAATATTTTATGTAAATTACATTTTTAGTACTTTTCAACATAGCTGTAAACAGCTAATGATTTACATTTGTCTTCAGCCATCTGGCAGTCTGCCGTGTTTCCGCGCTGCAACTTGCTTAATCATAATCAGATTGTTATGAAATTAATGTATGTTATTTGGATTTACTATGGCATGCTTGGTATTTTAAATGAGGTATGTAGCATCTTCAGTTTATTTATAAAGAAACTCAAAACGATCATGTGTTCAATTCAATGCGATCAACTCAAAACATATATTTGTAAATTCGTGTATGGTGTATTTTAATTATATTACATTATTTTAAACTTATTTTGATTTATATATATATATAATTTACTAACATTTACTACAAGATGCTAACTGTAGAATTTAGTTTGTATGTAATTTATTAATCACACATAAATGTATTTGTGTGTGTAATAGTCGGTTACCTTTGTTCGATGAAAATCTAATTTTTGAGAAAAAGCATTTAAAGTTTTCAATTTCGGTTTAAATAGACATCATCTGCTTATTTTAAAGAGCTCCTATTTTAGTTCTAATAGGCTTATAGGAAAAATAAAAGCAGATTTAGAAACAGGAATATTCATTCTATAAGAAAATCAAATTAAAAAAATTGCAGTTTTAAATGTAGGCGGATACTTCAATAAATCAATGAATATTTTAACACAAAAAAGTAAAAAGCTACCTATAGCAGTCGTCCGGAGGAAAATACATCCGAAAAATTTTGGTATATTTTCAGAGATCATGACCCCAGACCCCAAAACCACCCTCCGTTCAAATGTTGATATATATGTATATATGCAAAATTCAATGGTTCATACATTGTAGTACAATTAATGGTTATATATATATATATATAACCATCATATATATATATATATAACCGATCATATATATATATATATATATATATATATACATATTATTTTCGTTTTCATGCTGTAACTATCGTGTTTATGAACCGATTTGGATGAAACTTAGTGCGTACATAGTACATACTAATGTTTCGACCGAGTTCGTTAGCCGGCATCATCCGCCATATTGTTTCAAATGGTGGCCATTTAATTTTTTTAAATTTAAAATTTAAAATTAAAAACGAAAAAATTAGAAGTTGAAAAATATTTTTCATCTATGTGTTTGATCTTAATACAAAGATTCTAGAGCATTTTTTGTTTTGTCTAGATCTTTAAAAATGTGTGAGTTATAGTATATTGAAGTTCTAGTGTGACTGACTTTTTGAAACGGTTTGATATTTGTCACGTGATAACACGCACATTTATGAGCCAATTTGGATGTTGTTTGGATGTTGAAAACTTGTTGTGTATATAGTATATACCGATGTCTGAATCGAGTTCGTTGGCCAGCTTCATCCACCATCTCGTTTCAAAATAGCGGCCATTAAAATAAAAAAATAAAAATAAAAATAAAATTGGAAACTAGGTACACAAAAATAAGAAGTTAGAAAATATTTTTCTTTATGTGTTTTAGCTTGATACAAAGTTGGGTTATAGCACTTTGAATTTAAATATGGCTTACAATCTGAAATAATTTGATATTTGTCACGTCATAACTCGCGTATTAATGAACCGATTTGGAAATAACTTGGTGTCAATATAGTAAATACAAATGTCTCGATTGAATTCGGCCAACAGCATCCGCCATCTTGTTTAAAAAAGACGGCCATTTATTTTTTTTCTTAATTTAAAATTTAAAATTAAGTACAAAAAATTAGAAATTGGAAAATATTTTTCTTTTATGTATTAACTTTGATACAAAGATTCCAGAGTATTTTTTGTTTTGTCTATATCTTTAAAAATGTCTGAGCTATAACACTTTCAATTTCTAAAGTGAATGACACTTTGAAAAATCTATTTGCTTGCGACAACACTCGGATATAAAAATCAATTTCGATGTGAGTGAGCATGTGCACAGAAATTACTAAGATCTCAATCAAATTCATTGGTTAATTTCACCCATCATGTATTATAAATTGGCAGGCACTTCATTATATTGCCGAATTTGGCCATCGAATACAAACACTTTAAATAAAACCAGATTATAAAGTTGATTAATTTCTCAAAATTCCCATTCATATTCAGCATTGATAAAAACAAGTATTGAATATTTTATTATCGTGTTCCATTAATTTGAGCTTTGTACGGTTGAATAATATAACTTGATTTTTTCTTCTTTTTTAAGTAAGGAATATGAAAGCTACCTTTTCCTCCCCGTACTGATCGGAAGGACTTTTTCAATTTGTTGACGGTCCCGTATGGAGTTACAGGAAAAAACTTCATGGAAATGTATGACCTGTACTATTATGTTTACATGCTTAGAGAGTCAGGATAGTTTCTCATGTATTTTTTTATATATTAACAAAATGTCTAAAATCGTGAGTGGCCAGTCACCTTTGGCCATATAGTGTAGCTACCGCAAAGATCATGTAAAATGTAGCTCAGGTGCGCCACCTCTTACATAATAGACACAAAAACATAGTTTCCATTAATATACAGGTAGTCTATCAGAATATGAAGTTTAATGAAATTCCTTGCATTTGTTCTTGAGATGCTTAAAAATATTACGTTTCGCGAATTCGAAGTTCTGAAAATTAATACTTGAAAAGATTCTAGAGTGTGTGAAGCTCTAAATATATCCAGAAAAGTCTTTTTACTTGTTTATTAAAGACATCACACACACAAAACTACAACACTTAAACATATAAATATATAAACTTAAATTTTACATAGCGAGAGTTACTTTTTCTCTCGTCGAGAAACATTGTTCGAATACATCTGAACTTTAGAACTAGATTACGTAACAGACGATCGGGCTCAACGGCGCGGCGCCGAAAAACTAAATCACGTGACACGCTAGCAGGTGCTACGATTTGTAACACTGCCCACCCATGAACATATGGATGTTCATCACAAATTCTATGTCAACTTAAAACAACATGAATACAAATATGAAATATTATACATACATTAAGGACTAAACACTTTACAATAAAACTTCAACTAAAATAAGAAAACAACAACAACATTAGTATATACAAGTTAATCAGTTCAAATTTCCATATGATACAATAACTGGTACTGGTCGTCTGAGAATAGATTTCTCAGTTTTTACTTTGCAGGCCCTCACCTTGCCGTCTCTTCCAGGAAATAATTCAATAATTTTTCCTAGATTCCAGAAATTTCTGGGTAATTTATCATCTTTGATTAGTACTATGACATTCAATTTGAATTGAGGAAAATTAGTTTTGTTCGAACTTAAATGAGCTGACCTTAAATTTAACAAGTATTCCCCTTTCCATCTAGTCCAAAACAAGCGCATTAATTTCTCACGATAGTTATAAGATTTAATTAATTCTTTCCTGGAAGAGATATTCAAGTCAAGGTGAAGGCGAACTCGTGGCAGAGAAGAAATTCTTCTCCCAATTAGGAAATGAGCAGGCGTTAATGGTAGGGGGTCTTGACCTTCTGGCGAGGCATATGTTAAAGGTCGAGAATTGACCATTCCTTCAATTTCAACTAAAACAGTATGTAGTTCATCAACAGTTAGTGATGATTTCCCGAGTGTCTTTCTTAAAGCAATTTTCATAGGCCTAACCATTCGTTCGTAACCCCCCCCCCACCACGCTGCTCGTTCAATGATATATTTCTACTGTATGTGATGAGAAGTAAAATAGTCTTGCACATCTGGATGAGTCATAATCTGCCACAGGTTTTTCAAGTCATAGTCTGCGTGTTTAAAAGTCTTGGCGTTGTCCGAATATACTACAGATGGTAATCCTCGTCGAGAAACAAACCTACGAAAGCCTAGTAAAAATGTTTGTGTCGACAAGCTCCAAGTGAACATTTCTAGTAACTGCACATGTAATCAATAAAATGTATTGTTTGTTATCACAGTCTTTTACGTATAATGGCCCTGCAAAGTCACATTCTATCACACTGAATAAACTGGTCTGTTCTACTCGATCATTAGGCAATGGCGCTACCGTCTGATCGCCTGAAGTTGAAGAAAATCTTTTGCAAATAATGCAATTTTTAAGCACAGCTCTCACAGATTGTCTAGCTTTTAATAACCAGAATCTTTCTCTAATCTGCACAAGTGTATGGACAACAGCAGAATGAAAAACTCTATAGCGGGCATCCCAAATTATAAGTTCTGAAAGTTTGGTTTTTGGCGGAAGAATTATTGGGTGTTTCTCATCCATCGAATAATTTGCGTTATGGAGTCGTTCTAAGACTCGCAAAACTCCATCTGAATCGAGGTAAGGGTTCAATGAAAGCAAGTTAGAGTCTCTAGTAAGTGTCTTGGAATTTTTCAGGCTTAAGATTTCTTTTTCGAAAATTTGAGTTTGACAATTTTTTATCCAGAAAATTTCCGCTTCTCGGACTTCTTCCGCTGATAGTGTGCGTGGTGGTTCACTATTTTTCTTTAGTAATCTGATAAAGCGAAATACATTGGCTGTTACACGCAATAATTGTCTATATCAATTATATTCTCCTTGGCAATAATTGTATTAACAATAATCTTACTTCTAGCTTTAATTTCAGGGTTGACTGATTTTGGTTTTAAGTTATCGACCTTAAGCCAAAATTTTTCAGATTTACCGAGCCATTCCGGCCCGTACCACCACTGATTGGAGTTTATTAACTCTTTCGCTGACAGTCCCCTAGTTAGCATGTCGACAGGATTATCCTTGCTATTTACATGCATCCAATAACTAGGGTCGCTCATGTCCTGAATTTGCATTACTATGTTAGCCACAAACGGCTTCCATTTGGATGCTACTCCTTTGATCCAATGTAGTACTATAGTCGAGTCTGACCACAGTACTATTTTTTCTAGATTCGTGAAAATGAGTTTAAGGTGACTAGCTATTCTTGCAGCTCGTGGTAGTGTTATTTTTCTCAACAGGGTTACTCTGGCCTTAGACATAACAAAACATGTCCTATAATTTTCTTCGGATGTTTTAAACCGGAAGAAGGCTACCGCTCCATAGGATTTCAAGGAAGCATCGGAAAAAATGTGTAGTTCTACGTTGTCCTGCACTTCACTCGAGTGATAATAATACCTGGGTATTTTTAATTGGTCTAGCAATTCGATTTCCTGATACCATGTTCTGTATTTCATTTGAATTCTTCGTTAAATTCATCGTCCCAGTCTAGCCCACTCTGCCATAATTCTTGAAGGAAAATTTTTACCCTTATCAAAAAAGGTGACATAAATCCAATTGGATCAAATATTTTAGCGGCAGTCTGGAGAACATGCCTTTTGGTGAATTCCAAGCTGTCACCAATTGACACTAAAGATGCCAAATCTACAGCCAAAAAATCCCCTTCAGCATTCCAGTTTAACCCCAATACTTTTGATTCTGCGCAGTTTTCATTAATCTCTATAACCGGGTTACCAATCCAAGCTTCTTTTAATTCTGGAGAATTAGTAACGAACTTTCGCAATTGCATATTGGCATCTTTAAATATAGAAACTGCAGTAGTTGTTAGTTGCATAGCCTGCTCGACTGTAGATGACCCGTAAATAAAATCATCTACGTACAAATATTTATTAATCATTTCGTAAGCGGCGGGTTCCGTATCCTTATAAATACCAATATGCTTTTTAACTGTAAAGGCTAAAACATAGGGGGAGCTGGTGACGCCGAAACAATGACGATTAAAGTGATACAAAACGCTGCGTTTTTCTATGTCGCAATCATCGAAATACAAAAAACATAGATAATTTCTATCATTTTCTGATACCTGAATTTGTAGAAAGGCCTAGCAATATCCCCCGTGAAAGCAATTTTAAACTGTGTAAAATTTAATATCACATCTATGAGATTAGGATTCAAATTTTGCCCCGCAAAAAAACATTGATTTAAACTCTTTTCTCCCATTTCTCGACTGCGAGCATCAAAAACTATCCTGGTTTTTGTTGTAGAAGAACTTGGCCTAGAAACAGCCGAGCGTGGCATCACGAAATTGACAGAGTAATTATCACTACATTTATCAATCATATACAATACTTATACAATAATACATATAATACTTATACAATTCTCTCGCTTAATTGCTCCTTCATAATTTCTTTATATTTTAAAAACAAAGATTTATCGTTCTTTAACCTTTTCGCCAAATCTGCGAAACGCCTTTCTGCAACCTCGTAATTATTAGACAAATTTTGTTTATCTAATTCGCTACGCCATAACAAGGGGGTCATATATCTATCATTTTTAAAAATGATTTTTTTCTGGAATTGATTAATGACTTCATAAGTCTCCTCTTGCATTTGATCATTTGAATCGAGTAAAAAAGACTCAATTTGCCATAATTTTCTAAGATCATTTTCTGAAGGGAAACAAATTACATTCATACAGGAAGTTGGCTGTGAATTATTACTAATAACTTGACCGACAATGGTTTTGCCAAATATTGTTGGCTGCATAAATAAATTATGATTATTTTTTTCGACATTACCTATTATAGTTTTGAACAGATGGTCTGCTCCAAGCAAGATCTGGACCGGTTTCGAATGAATAAATGTGTCGGCCAATTCATGTTTATCTAATCGTAATTTATCTATTAACTGATAATCAACAGAAGTCATTATCTTAGTACCGCTAATAATTTCAGAAACCAGCTCTTTTACATTTATTTTTTCATAAGGAAGGATGAAGACTGATAATAGTTAGATTTACCACATTAAATTCCCTTTCTATGGCGTCGCGATTCGCAAATGTATAAACCAAAAGCGTTTCCTTGGCAACGGGTTTTAATTTCAACGCCGAATTAAACTTTTTGTAATGAATGTTGTGGAAGATGCCGAATCATATAAGAGTCTCGTGCTTAATTTATTACCAGTACCCTGCACTCGTACACAGGCGGTTTACAACAATGTTGCGTACTTTTCGGGAGAATTTTTAGTTTTAAGTACACATGAAAATATGGGTTGACTTTCTTCATTTTTAGAATCATCGGCTTTTACTGAGCTTTCATCGTGACGCGCTTTTGTCGAGTTTTTAGTCGAGCAAAATAAATAATTATGCTGGTAACTTTTACACAATTCACAAGGAGGTATTTTTACCTTACACAAGGAGATTATGTGCGATTTCAAGAAGCAACGATAGCATCTTCCTTCTTTTTTCAACTTATACCTTTTCTGTTCATCGGTAATTTCATTACACTTTAAGCTTAAATGATTCGCGTTACAAAATATGCAAACATTTTTTACAACAGTATTAAGCGCGATTGAAGAGGGAACATTTGGTTTAGTTCTAAAATTCCTTTTTTCATATCGTGCTACTTCCTGATTTTTTAAGGAAATCCCTGACACTGCATTTACTGCTTCCCGCGATTCTATTTCAAACTTTATGAATTTCATCAATTCATTTACGTCACCAGATTTTTCCGCATTTTTCTTTCTCCGATATTCTACAACTAAATTATGGGGTATCTGTTTTAAAATTATCGGTATCAATAAATATCCGAAATAGTCCGACGCCACCCCGATAGCTTGTAAATTACGAATGCTTACTTCGCATTCGTCATATAAATCCCGTAATGACTTAATGTTCGTGCTCGACCTAACCGGTTCTAGTTCTAATAATTTGTTTATAAACCCGCTTATCAAAATTTCTGGTTTACCGTATCGATTCTGCAGCAAGTCTAAAGATTGCTGGTAATTCGCCTCGGTCAGGGCTAGACCGGAAATTGATTTAAATGCTTCACCTGACAAAAAGGATTTTAAATAAATAAGTTTATCCACCTTGGATAAATTTTCATTAGCATCAATGCTGCTTTTAAAACTATTCATAAATTCCAAAAACATATTCGGATCCCCTTTAAACATCGGGATGTTTATTTTTGGTAAATTTATTGTTGTTGGTCGAGCATTAAAATAAGGAGTTGTACTCGCGTTAAATAAAGAACTAGTACACTATCTACCAAAAAGTATTTGTACACTTTCAGTTTTTGACATTTTGTCAAATATTTAAAAATATACTGGTCGGATTCTTCTGGAACTTCAGAAATATAAAGATTATGTTTCACTTTATATTTATTTACATTCATTTGTTAAGCGGGTAATTAGGGGGCCGGCAAAAAAACAAAGAATAATAGAAATATTTGGGATCGCCCTGTACATGAAAATGCACGAAACGACTTATCGCTTTAGAATACAAATATATGAATACAGTAGAATATGTACACTAATTTTTGTGAGAATAGCATGTATATTTATGGCGATAGAGCGATTTTTTTGAAAAATTCAAAAAATTCTGGTATGTTTTTTGTTTATATCATGCTGGGTTTTTGACCAAATTTAACGCAAATTTCAGAAAAATTGGCAAAATGCAGTAGAAAAAATGTAGCGCAATTGGAATATAAATATATTAAATATTTTATGAAATATGAGTAGTTGTATAAAATAATTTTTATCTGCGCATGCGCGAACTAGAAAAACATTTTTTTTACATCATTTAATAGTCAATTCTATGGAGTGACTTATAAAAAAAATCCAATCAAATATCGTGAAAATTCAAAAAGATATCATTATTTTAGTGAGATGTTTTTACTCTGCTCTCTAAAAACGGCTGAATCTTAAGGGATTCTCCACAAATTGACATTTTTTAATAACTGACTTTAAAAAAAAACTAGTATTGAGGTAATACAATATCTAATACAATACTGCTGCTAATAAGTACTTGACAATTGTGATAGAAAAGAAAAAGAGCTTTATTCGCATTCAGGGCCAAAATTAAGAGAGGGTTGGGGGAAAAGGGCATGTGCCCCGGGCGCTAGGATGAAAGTGTCCCAAATGTACATTTTGTTTGGCGATTTTTTCCATGTCTATGTTTAGCATGATATTGTCAAAATCGTCCCATTCAAAGCATTTCTCTTATACCAAAGCATGGAAGAATCTAATGATGATGGCATAAAGATCCCGCATAAAGCAGATTTTTTTGTTCGTTTTGATTCGGTTTCACGATTTTAAGGTATCATTTTTTTTAAACAAAGCAGACTACTTTAATCAATATTACATATTTTAAGTTTTAAAATAAGTCGGCTATTAATAAATTAGAAAATTTTTCTTTGCAAATACTTTTGCAGATGCTTTGCAAAGAAGAAAAGGGAGGGGGGGGGGAGTTAACCAAAATTCATTGAAATATAAATATATTAAATATTTTCTAAAATGTTCTATGTCATGCAATATTTTCAACCAAATATAAAGCCACATTCAGAAAAATTCGCAAAATGTAGTAGAAAGAATAAGGTGCTATTGAAATATAAATATATTAAAAGTTTTCTAAAATATGAGTATTTGTATGAAATATTTTTTAATCAGCGTATGCGTGAACAATAAAATTTATCATTTTACATAATTTAATATTCAACTCTATGGAGCTACCCATAAAAAAATCCGATCGAATTTCATGGAAATTCAGAAAGTTATTGTGGATAGGAGTGAACTGATTTTCAATTGGTCTCTGAAAGCAGTTGAATGACGTCAGATTTTACGCAAATTGCCAAATCTCCATTTACGTTTTTTACTGGTGATTTACTTCTTTTCTTAGATAATTACCAGAACGAACCTATTTCAGGATAAAAATAATTATAAAAAATCGAAGCATTTGTGTCAAATCTACCCATTGATACATAATTGATAATGGCCCTTATGCAAATGCCGATATCTGCGATCCTGAAATACGTCAAGTTCTCCACTGTTAAATGTGGTGTCTAAAACAACACTGACATCAATCGCATGCATGATGCCAAGAAGAACAGAGCTGTCTGATTTTGAGAAAGGTGTGATCATCGGGTACCACAGAAATGGCCGATCTTTAATCGACATATCTAGCGAGCTTAATTACCCCAAAACGACTGTGGCTTATGTGATTAGAAAATGGAAGCTGAATGGTGATTGTCAGAATGTGGCCAGAGTAGGCAGACCTTCGAAACTGGGAGATAGAGACCGACGGATTCTGTCTAGAGAAATTCGGAAGAACCGCAACCAAACAATGTACACATATGCCAAGAGTTTCAACAAGCTTCAGGATGTGTTGTTTCCATGAATACCATCCGTTAGGAAGCTCATCTGCTTAATTTTTATGGCCGTGCTGCCGCCCATAAGCCTTTAATCACCAAGTCCAACCGCGCAGCTCGGTTAAATTGGTGCAAAACACGCCAGCAATGGACTGTACAACAATGGAAACAGGTTTTCTGGAGTGATGAATCAAGGTTCACCCTCTGCCGTTCTGATGGTAGAGTCTGGGTCTGGCGTCTGCCTGGAGAACGCCTCCTACCAGAATGTATTGTGCCCACAGTTAAATTTGGCGGAGGGGGAATTATGTTCTGGGGTTGTTTTTCCTGGTTCGGACTAGGACCCTTGGTCCCAATTCATGGTAAGCTCAATGCCGATGCCTACTGTAATATACTGGACAACAGTGTACTTCCTACGTTGTGGCAATACTATGGATTGGACCCATGTTATTTCCAGGATGACAACGCAAGCTGCCATGTAGCGAGGTCCAGCATGGATTGGTATGCTGATAATGGAGTACATCGACTCGAGTGGCCTGCTCAGAGCCCAGACCTGAACCCAATAGAGAACCTCTGGGACGAGTTGGATCGTCGAATTAAGGCGGGTGACACACGCCCAAAATCAGTAAAAGAGCTTACCTGCCTTGTGCAAACAGAGTGGAATAAAATACCATTAAATGTAATACAAGGACTAGTTGAGAGCATGCCCAGGAGAGTCGCAGCTGTAATTGCCTCTCGAGGAGGATCTACAAATTATTAAATGTGAACAGGGCCAAAACCAGTCTTTTTTTCCCGAGGCAAACGTGGATTTTGAAAGTACCCCTTTCCCCCTCCTTCGCAAAGCATATTTACAAAGAAAATTTCTCCAATTTATTAATAGCCGACTTATTTTAAAACTTAAAATATGTAATATAAAATAACGTATTCTGCTTTATTAAAATACTCCAATTTGATGCTTTAAACCGAATCAAAAAAAATTCTACTTTCAACAGGATCTTTAAGGCCCTTGTCCCTGCCCGTGAAGACACTGCTGAGCTAATGCTATTCCAGTGGGGAGGCATTTTTCTAATAACTCTTTCGCATTTTGAAATTTTCATATTTTTTTTTTTACATTGGATAGCGGAAGTCCCTCTCAAAATCGCTCCTTGACTACTTTTTCGATTTGAGTCATAGATATTTTTTATAAAGTTAGTTTCAATTTCAGAACCGCTTTTGGAAGTGAAAGAAACATTATAAAAATATCTACGCCAAAATTGAAAAAGTAATCACGGAGCGATCTTGAAAAGGACTTCCGCTATCCAATGCAAAACATATTATTTAAAAATGTCCAAATGCAAAAGAGTTAGAAAAATGCATCCCCATAGGAATAACATTAGCTCGTGAGCATCTTCGCGGGTAGGGGCAGGGACCTTAAGCCATCGTCATTAGATTTTTTTATGCTTTAGCATAGCCCAGATATAATAATTTTAACAATATTATGCTAAACATAGCCATGAAAAAAATCGCCAAACGAAGGATACATTTGGAACACTTTCATCCTAGCGCCCGGAGCACATGCCCTTCTCCCCCCCCCCCTCTCTTAGTTTTGGCCCTGAATGCGAATAAAGCTCTTTTTCTTTTCTATCACAATTGTCAAGTACTTATTAGCAGCAATATTGTATTAGATATTGTATTAATTCAATACTAGTTTTTTTTAAAGTCAATTGTTAAAAAATGTCAATTTGTGGAGAATCCCTTAAGATTCGGCCATTTTTAGAGAGAAGAGTAAAAACATCTCACTAAAATAATGATATCGTTTTGAATTTTCACGATATTTGATTGGATTTTTTTTATAAGTCACTCCATGGAATTGACTATTAAATGATGTAAAAAAAAAAATTTCTAGTTCGCGCATGCGCAGATAAAAATTATTTTATACAACTACTCATATTTCATAAAATATTTAATATATTTATATTCCAATTGCGCTACATTTTTTCTACTGCATTTTGCCAATTTTTCTGAAATTTGCGTTAAATTTGGTCAAAAACCCAGCATGATATAAACAAAAAACATACCAGAATTTTTTGAATTTTTCAAAAAAATCGCTCTATCGCCATAAATATACATGCTATTCTCACAAAAATTAGTGTACATATTCTACTGTATTCATATATTTGTATTCTAAAGCGATACGTCGTTTCGTGCATTTTCATGTACAGGGCGATCCCAAATATTTCTATTATTCTTTGTTTTTTTGCCGGCCCCCTAATTACCCGCTTAACAAATGAATGTAAATAAATATAAAGTGAAACATAATCTTTATATTTCTGAAGTTCCAGAAGAATCCGACCAGTATATTTTTAAATATTTGACAAAATGTCAAAAACTGAAAGTGTACAAATACTTTTTGGTACATAGTGTATCAGGTTGATCAGAATCAATTTTAAATTTCTTCAAATTCAATTTAATTTTAAATTTTGTTTCATTTATTCCATCGTCATATTCAATAGATGACTGAATATCGTTCTCGAAAATTGCTCCATCCGATATTAATTCTTGAACCTGATTATTAACAATTTTTAATTCATTTTGTTTATCGTTAATGTTAGTTAAATATTCTGTTAACTGCTCAAAATGACTTTTATCATTAAAATCGATACTTTCTATATAGGCCTCAATTTTTGTCATAAATTTGGTTATTGCGGTTTTCATAACCTTTCTTTTACTTTTAATTTTCTCTAGATCCATAATTAATAGTAAAAAATAGATCAAAGAATAAATCAAAATAGCTTTTACAATACTTTTTCTATCCGCGATGTGAAGACGCGATGTAATATTCCGATAAATTCAGCCCGAGAAATCCCCTAGCGCGGTAGCACAAATCACTGTCTTGAAACTTATAAAACACATTCTTGATACTCATAGATCTTTAAAAGAGTCACTGACACTTATAAAAGTCTTAAATTCGAGAGTCTTGCAAACAGTCATTAACACTTGATTATATTCAAACTCCCGGGTGACAATGGCACCATGAAGTATATTACTTTTCGCGAATTCGAAGTTCTGAAAATTAATACTTGAAAAGATTCGAGAGTGTGTGAAGCTTGAAATAAATCCAGAAGAGTCTTTTTACTTGTTTATTAAAGACATCACACACACAAAACTACAACACTTAAACATATAAACATATAAACTTAAATTTTACATAGCGAGAGTTACTTTTTCTCTCGTCGAGAAACATTGTTCGAATACATCTGGACTTTAGAACTAGATTACGTAACAGACCATCGGGCCCAACGGCGTCGAAAAACTAAATAACGTGACACGCTAGCAGGTGCTACGATTCGTAACAGATGCCACTATCGCTAAAATCCTTTATATCTTTAAAAATGCTGCATAGCAGAGTCACCTGCTGAATAACTTACGCAAAACGTAATGAGCAATAACTTATGCCAATGTTTAACTAAATATGAAATTTGATAAAATTGCGTTAGTTCTTGAGGTATGATTATTTCTATAATTGTGTAAATCCAGGAAAATACAGCATAAAACGCTACTAGTAAAACGATTTGTACCAAAATATAACCAGCAATATCTTAGGACAATGTCTTATTAAATTTGAAGTTTGATGAATGTCCAAACATTAGTTCTTGAGATAGAACGCGCAAGAAATTTTTGCATACACACAAACTCACAGATAGATATCTTCTAAAAACAGTTAAATCTTGTTCAGACCGTCTAAAATGTATAAATCCATCGTAAACCGGTAGTCGAATGTTTCTATGAATCCAATATTTTCTATTTGTAAAGACAGTAAAAGAGCTAAAAAAAAGAAACAATGAAGACAATTAACAATTTTTAAAACTAGTTCTGAGATCAAGAGGTGAGTTTTTTTAATCGTGTTACGCATACACACGCACAGAAAAAAAAATCTGTTCAAATTATAGGCTAAATCTGTCAAAATAACGATACTTATTATTCTATAAATAGATCAAAGAAGGAGTATAAGATTGATCAACTCCATAAAGCTCTGAAAATTGCTGCAAGAAGAAACCTTCTTAGCGCACAAAACAATATGAACATTTGTTCTAATTTTAATGGAGAAATAATGTAAGTTGAACTACATTTCCAAATTGGATCATTTGTAAGCCAATATCTTAAATTGAAACAAAGAATTACGCTCTGTAATGATGGCTATTATTCTTGAAATCTGATACCGTATAATTTAATATGGTTGCTAAGTTATCATATTATTATATGAAGGAATTTAATGGATTTGTTATTTTATATTTATATTATATATATATATATATATATATATATTATAGTTTTGGGCATTTTTATCTTAAATAAATTGGTTATTTCTTATTTTTTTAATCCTAAATGGAATGTTTTTGTTTTGTAATAGACTTATTTTTATCGGTAAAAAGTGGGCACCCCCAACTAAATCTGCACATAATTATTGCAAAAGAAAGTTACTGGTACTAAACGATTGGAAATAAAGTCTATTTTAAATGATGTATATAAAATTTGCTTAGAGCTCCTCTACATATTAAAACGAACTCTAACTTTGTTTTTTTCAATAGCAGTACCCAATTCTGACAGCATATATAAACACTAAACTCTTCAAATAGCCTAAAAATAAATTTTGATGCAATTTGTACGATACGTTTCCAAGAAATTTATTATTTTAAAAAGAGCATATTTTAAGGTGTGTATCCAAATTGAAGGTCGTACTCGATTGTTGGCCGAGAAAGCCCCCTTTTTGATCTTAGGCGCCACTCGAGCAATCACTGGAGACTGCTAGATTACAGGATAGCATAAGAAGTTTCAAAATATTTAGTCACTTCTATCATATAGACGGCCCTTTAAACCACCATCTGCCGTTTTTAAGCATAATTTCAAACTGTTAAGTGTAGTAAGAACACAGTAAAAATTGAAGACCCAAATTGGGTTGAAAGAATTCTGGGTATAGTAATTTTCCTGAAATGGTACAGTAAGGATTCCAAAATGGTAGAGTATTGTCCCCAAAACATATAACCCAAAATGGTTCAAAACAGAGCAGATCTTTATTAACATTAAATTAATCAAAATTTCTGAGGTATAATGTATACACTATCTAAGATATTTTAAGTGTTTTAATGCCATTAAAAATCAGACTTATTTAAAACGATTTTGTGCTACAAACTGAACTTTCCAAATTGGAACATTGCTGTACCCAAAAATCTTTCAACCCAATTTGGGTATTTTGTTTTTATAGTGAAGTTTTAAAGCGAATTTTGTCTGGCGTCTAACGCGAAGTAACGCACCTATCAGCAGACCACATTTATGTCATGTGATAAGAAGCATTTCCGCGTTTTCAAATCGACGCAAAAGCTGGGAGGAAAGTGAAAGTAAAATTGAAATTTTGAAGGTCAAAGATGTCCTATGATAAGTCATTTATTCGTCACTGCATTCTTTATAAATTTCATTAAGGAAAAAATGATTCAAAAGCATATCAAGCAATCTGTTCTGTTCTTGGAGAGGAAATCATATCGAAAAGAACACGCGAATTTTGGTTTCGGAAAATTGCTGCAAGAAGAAACCTTCTTAGCACACAAAACAATATGGAACATTTGTTCAAATTTTGATGTTATGATTTTCATGTTAGCGATCGAGAATTTAGCGGCGCTCCACTGAAGGCTAATCATGAGGATTTGCAATCTCTACTTGAAAAAGATGCATCTCAGATGCAAAAAGAACTTGCCGAACAACTAGGGGTATCCCAAAAAACCATTTGTAATCGTTTAAAGGCAATGGGAAAGATTCAGAAGGCAGGAAGATGGGTGCCACATGCATTGAGCCAGAAAAACAAGGATGAGCTTGTCTTCAGGTGCATGAATCTGCTAAACAGGCAACAGAGAAAATCTTTCTTGTGGAAAATCGCGACGAGAGATGAAAAATGGATATGTTGGTGGGATATGAAGGGTGTGCTCTATTACGAATTGTTTGAGCCTGGTATAAGTGTAACAGCTGAACGCTACAAGCAACAATTGAACCAGGAAATCGGTTAAAAACGTCCATTTACTGGAAATGTTTTGCTCCCCGTGAAATTGCTCCATGACAATGCCAGGCCTCATGTTGCAAAATCAGTCAAGGACACGTTAGTAACTCTTGGCTGGGAAGTTTTGGAACACCCTATAACGATTATTTCGTTATATATTGGTTATTTTCTTAAATTATTCCTTTACCCCCCGTCTCTGTTCAATTCAAAAATTAGTTTTAAGTTGTCCCTCATTCCTTTTCCATTTTTCTTGCTTATTAATTCTCTAACCGAAAATCGGCAGCTGCTTAACTTTATCTGTGAGAAATACGCTCACATATTAATCAACCGTTTAAAACTATTTCCAGATGTCGGCTTTTTCCGATCGAAGCAATTCTGCATTACCTTATAAGGAGATCATCTCTGTTTCGCAGTTAAAATTTATGCTTACGCTTCTTTTTCCTTTCTCGACAAAACCCTAAAAAGAATTTAACATCTGCGCAGTAAAATCTGATGTCCCTTCGGTGTGCCTCTGTGTTTAGACAAAACAACACGTGTAACATTTTATCGTTTGGCAACCTTTTCCTTTCCCAACCCAGCTGGGAAACTAAATTGAATTCTGATCTTGCTGGCTGCATTTTAACTGTTATTTGGCATATACTATCCATTGTGCATGGGCGAACTTGTGTATGTTGGCGATTTTCTATCATGCCAAAAGTGGCGGTTTGTTGCTATGTACGAGGTGACTTGACTCACGGCTCTGATCTTGTGAAGTTGCTAATCGCTGTTCGGAGATTTTCTCCGAGTATTGTATGTGTGCGCCCCTAGTAATAGATGTCTAAATAAAGAATAACTTAGCAATCATTGTGGGGTTTTTTCGTACATCCGAATCTGGACTACTATACGTAATCACGCTTCTTCTAAGTATTCTAATAAAATAGCAGCTGCTACCAAACTACGCTACAAGAATCTCCATTACAAAAATAACTGGTACCGTTTGACTCTTTCGTTTTTCCCCACATAAAAAAAAAAAAATATGAAGGGGGGTACAATCAACTGCGACGTTCCGGCGGATGTGATGCTTTTTGTTTCTTCTTTTTCTTCTCTGCATCCCCCGGTAGAAAATGCTATTAGTCTTGCCTGCTAAGTGTCAACCGAAAAAGTACAGAGCTGTTCCCGTCCTGAAATTCCTTTGCTGGACACCCCCTTTTCCTCCCCTGTGTGCTCCATCTCAACTGCTTCGGAGGGTCTCCCCTCGATGTTCCATATCCTAAAAGAAATCTGCGGCTGATTGTCACCTGAGCGCTGGGCGTTCTTTTTTTTTCATCTCCTCGCATCGTCTGTGTGATTTATGTGTTTTCATCGCCGGCAGATATCGAGGGCTGCGTGTGCTTCGTCAAAATTACAGAATATGCAAGATATAAAATTTACGGGCAATAAAGTCCAATTTGTGTGTGATTACAGTGCTATCATCGACTCATTCATAATGTGTGTTGCATATTTACTCAACGTATTCTGCTGAAATCTCATAAAGTCTCACAGAAGATTTTTGTGTGTGTAATAAGTGTGCATGTCTACTTATGCATCGTAAAGTGATTCATCGTGCAAAAAATAGTGATTCAGTCACGAGTGTCTGCAAGGGAAAGTAAAAAAATTTGCACATACAATATAGTCTTCAATTTTGAGAAATTCAGCAGAAATAATTCATCCTAGGTATCAGTTAACAGGGCACAAAATTAATAAATAAATAAATAAGAGAATTACAAAAATTCTCTAAAAGAGATGTCACCACCTTCGATAAGTGCATATTCAATTACCTGTTTACAATATAAAATTTCTGCTAGTCTTCTGTGATAAAAAAAAGAGAAAAGTGCACAACAACGAAAATCAACGTCGAAATAATCTACATTTTGAACGTGAGAGCAGATCTTGCCCCTTTTCCCTAAGTTTTTGTGTTATTAAATTAGTAATCATTTAATTATTTTTTTAAAAATAAATCAGTAAGTTAACTTCCCTACTTTGTTTATTTCATGTTCTGCTTTCACATTCAGGACACAACGGTCAACATTTATGTTCTGTATAGAGCATTAATATAATCCTGTTATTGTGTTTTTGCAAAGATTTTTAAATTGCGAAAGCACGGTAACTGTTGTCATTTATAGTTATTATTTTTGTGACATTTTATGCAGTTTTTACCAGTTATTTACATTTATGTGCTATTATTTCATGTTTTACGTCCCACCCTTTTTTTGTTTTAAATTTGTATTTAGATTCTCTAGTATGCTTAAATGAGTGTTTAACCAGTTTTGAACTTTTAATTACAAGGTTAAAATAAGAACATTCTTTTTCATCCAAAAAATATAAATAAATCAGAAGGTTTTAAGTTACAAAAAAAGGAATTTTTTTTTCCTAGTGTAAAGAAGTTAAAGGATTTTTTTTCCCTTGCTTGCTAACAGTTTTTGCGGTTTTCTATAGAGTTTTCTTTGCTTTATTATCTAAAGTAAGTACTTTGTTAAAGTGAAGGAATATATAGATATATGTTTCAAAGTGTAATTATTTTGCCATTTTATTTAATTTATTTTCTAAATGTGTTAATTTTGTATGTGCTCCCTTTGCTTTACTGTTATAAGAAGTTCAAATAAGATATCTTTAAAGTGAGGTATATTTTTTTTTAAGATCTATTTATTTTGCTAGTTTACGTAGTTTACTTGCTAGGAAATTTACTTGTTTTCAATGTGCTTTAGGGTATAAGTCCGGTCTGTGTAACAATTTCTCTAAAACTTGTGAGCGTAAACAAACAAAAAAAACAAAAAAAAAAAACTGTAATTATGGCGGCAAAGCAAATTCCGATAAATATCATTCAATTTGATGGAGATCCAGATTTACTTAAATTTTTCTTTGATCAATTTAGAGTCTTTGCGGAAATTAATAAGTATAACCCACAAACAACAATTGCAATCTTAAAGGGAAAGTTAGTTGGGCCTGCACAAAAATTTCTAGCACAGAACCCCGACCTGCAAAAGATAACAGACCTTGATTTGCTGGAAAAGGAATTTGCGTCATTTTTCGCCCCCCCTAGTAAATGTGTTGCCTCTGTTGAGTTGTCCAGTTTAGCACTTATGCCTTCTGAGACGATAAAAAATTTAGCTCATAGACTAAATGTTCTTGCGGCGACTGTTTATGCAGATATCAACGACGAAAATGCACGCAACACTATCAAACTCATGAAATTTCTAGAAGCCCTTCCTTCAAATATTAGAATAAAATTACAGGAAGAAGGCATTAATGAGTATAAAACAGCAGTTGAAAGAGCGCAAACCCTTCATGAAATTTTAAGGAATGAGAAAATCTTACATTCCTTACCTTCGGTACACAGACCAGAAAATCTTATTGAATCGCAATTAAAAGAAATCTCTGAGAAAATAAATGCATTATCTTTTGTCCCTCCTGATACTAAAACCGAAACTGAGCAAAAAAATCTGCAGACTAGACCAAAACATTCCGCAAGTGTTTCACGCTTCAAAAAAAATTACAAAAATCGGAGCTACACTAGACGTTATTCCCCACACAAGTTTTCACATAAAAAACCAGTTGTTTGTCAGTTATGTGGCCGAAACAATCACGACGCTCTCTCTTGTTTTAAATGGAAAAGAGCAAATACTCAAAGAAAAAACAATTACACATATTCCACTCCACAATTTCAGGAAAACTGAAACAGAGATACAATTTTTATGCTGATGGTGTTGTGTCTCAATCTAATACTTCCACATCAGCAACTTTTCTTTTTGACCCTGTTTTACCTAAAATTTCAAGTTCGAGACTAGTTAATTCAGTAGGTTCCCAAACTGTTGACTCCATTAAGATAGCAAATAACATCAGTACACAAACAGAAAGTGATAATGTTCAAATAATTTGTAGTGTAAACACTATGTCACCATCCCTCCCTCTTGTTGAAGCCACTATAGCAAACCAGGATATTACTTTGTTGGCTGATTCTGGTAGTAGTATATCTTTACTTTCACAAAAATTGTTTAATCAACTTAAACCTGTCTTAAAATATAAAAGACTGTCCACTGACGTCAATATTAAAACTGTCAATTCTGATGTCTCATTTTCCGCCTGCATCAGAACATCCATTAAGCTAAAACAAAAAGCGTTTTCACACCACTTTTATATTGTTGACATACCCGAGTCTTCCAGTTTTGAAGGCATTTTAGGTTTTGATTTCATAACGAGATACAATGTTGTCATCGATACTTTTAACAAGTGTCTCCATGTCAACAATAATTTCTCTGTTCCTTTAAAAACCAGTAAAGATTCTTCTGGAGAGAAACAATCAAAATCATGCAATTCTTTGAGTGATGTTGTAATGAATCAAGCGGTGTTCTTAACTCGAAAAATAATATTAGAACCCCAACAACAAATATGGTGCTCTGTTTACACTTCCAATAACATCAACAATAACAGAAATTATCTATTTGAATATTTGGCACAAACAAAAGAATTAATAGGAAATGATGCCATTATTCAAATGAATAAATTATCCAATAAAAGAAAGAAAACTTCACAAATACATCATTTCTTCTCAATAACGCTTAAAAACACTTCTGAAAAGACCATTCATCTCCCTAAACACACAAAAATAGGTCAATTATCTGAGATTGAGGAAATTCGCGACTATACTTCTGAAATGTCTGACAAGCAAAATAACTCAGAACAGCACTTTGTAAATTTCATTCAGGCGTCTAATGAAATCTTACAAAAAAGAAAGCAGGATTTATCGGCTAAGGATTTTAATCTTACTCACTTAAAATCTGACGAAGCAAAGAACCTAACTAAATTATTACTTAATTATTATCCTGCCTTTTCCAAATCATTAGACACACTTGGTCATACTGATAAAATTGTACCTGATTTGAAATTCATTAATGATTACCCCATAAAGACTCTCCCTTTCCCTCTTCCCCAAGCTGTGCAGAAGGATGTTTTAAATCAAATCAAACAGTTGCTTGATGCCAAAATCATTGAACGTCATTGTTCCGAATGGGCCTGCCCCATGCTCCTTGTTAAAAAGAAACCAGATGGTACAGGTATACAGAAATATAGACTCGCATTAGATCTCAGAATGGTTAATACTATAATTAAAGGTTCGTCCTATCCACTTCCAAAAATTCAAACTATTATTTCAAATCTTTCACAATATCGTTTTTTCTCTTCTCTCGACTTTCATTAGGCATATCATCAGATTGATTTGCCTGCAAAATTTCAAAATCAGCTCACATTCACTACAATGTTCGGTTATTTTCGGTATAAGAGATTAGTATTCGGATTAAAAACAAGCGCCTCAGTTTTTCAAGCTTTAATGGACTCGTTACTTGATGAATTACAGTTAGAAGGTGTCTATACCTACCAAGATGATCTTATTGTTGGTGCCTATATAACGATTATTTCGTTATATATTGGTTATTTTCTTAAATTATTCCTTTACCCCCCGTCTCTGTTCAATTCAAAAATTAGTTTTAAGTTGTCCCTCATTCCTTTTCCATTTTTCTTGCTTATTAATTCTCTAACCGAAAATCGGCAGCTGCTTAACTTTATCTGTGAGAAATACGCTCACATATTAATCAACCGTTTAAAACTATTTCCAGATGTCTGCTTTTTCCGATCGAAGCAATTCTGCATTACCTTATAAGGAGATCATCTCTGTTTCGCAGTTAAAATTTATGCTTACGCTTCTTTTTCCTTTCTCGACAAAACCCTAAAAAGAATTTAACATCTGCGCAGTAAAATCTGATGTCCCTTCGGTGTGCCTCTGTGTTTAGACAAAACAACACGTGTAACATTTTATCGTTTGGCAACCTTTTCCTTTCCCAACCCAGCTGGGAAACTAAATTGAATTCTGATCTTGCTGGCTGCATTTTAACTGTTATTTGGCATATACTATCCATTGTGCATGGGCGAACTTGTGTATGTTGGCGATTTTCTATCATGCCAAAAGTGGCGGTTTGTTGCTATGTACGAGGTGACTTGACTCACGGCTCTGATCTTGTGAAGTTGCTAATCGCTGTTCGGAGATTTTCTCCGAGTATTGTATGTGTGCCCCCCTAGTAATAGATGTCTAAATAAAGAATAACTTAGCAATCATTGTGGGGTTTTTTCGTACATCCGAATCTGGACTACTATACGTAATCACGCTTCTTCTAAGTATTCTAATAAAATAGCAGCTGCTACCAAACTACGCTACAAGAATCTCCATTACACACCCGGGGTATAGTCCCGAGATATCCCCTTCGGACTATCATTTGTTTCGGTCGATGGAGAATGCCTTGTCTTCTGTACACTTCCTGACAGTGGACAAAGTGCGAAATTGGGTTGATGACTTCATCGCGTCAAAACACGAATTATTCTACACTGCTGGCATTAGTCAACTGCCCGACCGATGGCAAAAGGGTGGATGGAAGATAATGATGGATGTTATTTTGATGAATAAAGATATTAATCTCAGCTATTTATTTCATATTCATTTCTCTGAAAAACGCTTTAAAACTTCTTACTACACCTAATACTTAGAAGAAAATTTTTAAATTTTGGATTTCCATAAAGCAGGACTTAATGAATCTAAATCCATAAAAAACTGTAGATTACAATTCATATTTTTTTCAGATATTAATTTCATAATTCATATAATAAAATTTTTAAAAAGTCAAATTCAACGCATTTATGTTTGTGTATTTTAGTATTATTGCTACATAAAAAATCAGCACATCAGCAGCATGATTTCAGGAGATATTAATAAAAATATGCAAATTGTAAATGTAATTTAACATTAGATCTAATAAATTTTGAATGTTTATAATTCAAAATCTTATCATTCAAATTACTTGAAATTTGGTGTCAAGTCATAGTTTGAACCAAAAATTTGAAATATCTTATTAAAATTGGATTTTGCCATTGAAACGAAATGAAATTTGGTTTCATTTTAATATATAGATGGCCTCCTAAACAAATTTTATGTACTTCATTTAAAAGCAAACTTTCTTTTCACTCGTTCCGTACCAGTAACTTTCTTCTACAATAATTATTTGCAGATTTAGTCGGGAGTGTTTACTTTTTTTTTCACAACTGCGCTTTATAGTGTGTATTTTTCTTTTACGTGTATTCTTTAATATTTTTCTTTTTTATAACATAAGTCGGAAATTGTACGTCAAACGTGAAAAATGAGATGCTTTCGGACTGTTACTAGTTATATAAATATTCAGATCTTGGTACAATAGATGTTGCATTCTTATGAAAAAGGTACAACTACAAAAAACATTACTATTTTATGTATTAAATTCAGTAATACGTAAATAACATGACTCTATCTTTAAAAAAAAGCATTATCACCATAGCAACCTCAAATCATCACATATCATTGGATATCACTGAATTAATAACATATGATGGAATGTAATAGAATGAAGAAAACTTTCATTTGTATCATTTTGAGTTTTGATTCGATAATCATGAAATTTCAAGTAACTCGAAAAAGTTCTATCGTTATATATATTTTTTAAAATTCGAATCATTCGATTAGTTTTTGCACTGTTACACACTGATATACGACAGGCCAGACGACGACGACTATAGGTGAGACGTATTTATATAATTACGTATGCACCTAGTCGCAGTTTAAAAAATAAATCAGGATTTTTACACTTTTAAAAAGAGGATAAGAATTTTATCTTATACTTATAAGAATAATTTAAATTTAAATTATAGTTATAAATTACATAAAAAATAACCGTGATGTTCCAAATTCATCTTCACAATTTGGACCTTACATTATAGATTTTTCCATAAGGTGAAAGGCTCTGGTGAAATGTTCGGTCTTTGATGTCTGCATCGGCCGGAACGAGTGAATTTCAGTGATGAAGATTGGTGGAAAGTCAGTAAAAACAGGCCGGGCCTGCCAGCGTAAAAATCAGTTAAGTTAAGCCCGGCCTGCCACAATCCAATTGATCCTAAATAAATAAATAAATAAATAAATAAATAAATAAATAAATAATTTTAAAAAATGCTGATTTTTTTAACGAACAATTAAGATTTTTTTTAAATCGAATACTGCATATTTATTTATGATAATTTCACAGCGTGTTAGTACTTTGTGTTGCGATTACTATTAAAATAAAGATTCATTGAATAGAAAGGATTTAAATCATCATAATATTTGATGCTGTGTAATAAAAAGTAAATTTTTGAGAATGTTTTTCTGTAATTCATTTTGATATGTCTTGAATGATTCCGTAAAGGGAAATTTACAGATATTGATATTTTTGTAAAATATGTTCCTGCCTGACTCTTTCTGGAAACAGTTACGTCCAACTTCGGCCCGTCTCAACTACACTATATGGCCAATGATGAGCGGTCACTTGCGATTTTAGATATTTTGCAAAATATTTAAAAATATACATCGGGTATTATTGTGAAATTCCAACTCAGTAAACAGAATAGTACAAGTCATACATTTTCGCGAAATCCCATTGGGAATCGTCCACAAATTAAAAAAGAACGAATATCTTTTGGATAACCTTGTAAAATCTAATGGAACAAAATCGTTCAAATTGTAGAGCTTGATTAACAGGTTTATTGTAATAAACTGTCTTCATTTGTATGAGGATAGCATGTAGACTCGTAGAGTAATTAAGGTCTTTATAAAAACAGTTCGAAACTTTGCCAAGTTTTTTGCTTATAATTAGAAAAGTTCTTAATATGTTCTTTTCAGAAACTATGACGAACGATATGAGAAAAATTTAATTTCTCTAAAAGCACGCATGCTATCCTCATAAAACTGAACACAATTTATTACAATAAGCCTCTTGATCATGTTTCTGCAGTTTCTATGCACTTGAATCATTAATTTTTATAGGATTATATAAAATATATTCATTCTTTTTTAATTTGTTGACGATCCTCTATAGAGTTTCAATAAAAAAATTTTCACGGAAATATCTGACATATATTTAACTTTTTACAGATAAAGATTTTTGGATAATTCCTCAGGCAATTTTTCTAGACGTTTAATAAAAAATCTAAAATTGCAAGTGATCGATCATCATTTGCCATATAGCGTATGAGGAAAAAAAAACTATGTCTTAAACCAGCTCGGACTGACTGTCCAAGAGCCGACAGCACAAAAACCTATGTTATCAAGTATAACGGAAAAAAACACTTAATTTTATGGGATAGTAGAAGTAGGGGAATCTAATGATCCATGTATGCCGGAAGTGAAGTGGTACAAAAGCCAAAATTTAACACACCAGTGTTTGACTCGTAGGTTTATGATTGTATTTGTCCTTCATCCAAAAATTTGAATACGTAGAGGACTGGGAGCAGAAAAACTTATTGATAAACTTACGAGTCAACCACTGGTGGTATTGATTTTTGGCGTATGCACCATTTCACTTTCGGCAGGCATGGATCAGTAGATTCCCCTATTTCTACTCTTGCATAAAACAAAGGTTTTCTTCGTGTGCTTTATAACATAGGTTTTTGTGCTATCGGCTCTGGGACTATGAGCCTTCGGAAGAAATTAACCCAGCAGAGAAGATGTAAATGTCTGTTGCTGATCTCTATTCTGGACATGTTATATTTCTATATTGATGCTTTTAAACTAGGACTTCCCTCAAAGAGATTAGAAATAAAAATACTGCGAACATGGATTTAATTTGGGACAAGTGACGACACAGATTTCTGACATAACTTCTTACAAGTGTAGAAAATGAGCTACCTTTAACTCATTAAATTAGTGTACAAATTCAAAAACTGAAAATGAGAAGAATAAAAATGTTAGAATTCAAAATAGCACATATTCTTTGATATATTTTTAGCTATATTGATAATTGTTTGAGTTATCCTTGTTCAATGTTAATACACATCTAAGCGCTGTTGATCGTTACTATAATTAAGAAAATTTTCTGAGAAATTCTTCTCTGTATAAAACATTTTTACTTCTCTCAAAGAAATTGGTAAAATCAGTTCAAATTTCAAGCATCAAGTCATTAATTGTTTTCAGTCTACTGAGCCAAACATAAACCAATCGTGCTATAACCTCTAGTTTATAATTTCTTAATTTCTTTATTATTTTTTTATTTGACTTTGTTTACCATTTTTAATAATGTTAAATTACAAAATGTTAAATTACTTTTTTAAACATGATTGGCAACGATAAATATGATGGGCCATTGGCAACCTCATTTGGCGATCTATTTCATGGTCCGGATAATGCACATCTACCGACATGTTTCGTTATTTCTACGTTAGCTGATCGTCAGTTTCGCTAATAGCATCTCTTAAAAAAAAAAAAAAAATCTTCTATCTTTACATGAAGAAAGTATTGGATTCGTGAAAATTTTCAAATTCCGGTTTTTGACGGCACGTTTTAGTTGTCAGATATGCTGAAAAACATGTTTTTACAAAACGTCTGTCTGTGAGTCTCTTTCTGTCTCTGTCTGTATGGTACACAAATTTTGTGGACGCTCTATTTCAAAAACTAATGCGCAAAATTTAATAAAAATTTATATTTAGTTAGTCCTTGATATAAATTGGTGCTGATTAGTTTTTGATATAAATCGCTTATCAGGTTGTGCTGCTATGCTGCTTTTGTGTGATTTCCGCAATAGCTCTATTTCCAGAATTAATGGGCGGGATTTCATCAAACTTGAGATTGAATTAGTCCTTGATATAAAATGACATTTGTTACGCTTTAGTGAAAATCGCTCATTAGGTGGCGCTACTATGCACCATTATTTGCGATTTTCACAATCGCTGAATCTCAAGAACTAATGTATGGATTTTCATAAAACTTCAGATTCAGTTAGTCCTTGACATGAAATGAATTTTTTTACGTTTTGATATAAATCGCTCAATAGATGGCACTTCTATGGTGCGTTTTTTAATATTTCCGCAGTAGCCCTATCTTAAAAACGAATGCACCGATTTCCATAAAACTTCAGACTCGATTAGTCCTTGATATAAATTAATTATGTTTAAATTTTGTTGTAATAGCTCCCAGGGTGGCACTGCTATACACCATTTGCCACGATTTCTGCAACAGTTCTATCTCAAGTACTAATGCACGGATTTCCGTCAAACTTCAGATTCAGTTAATCATTGACATGGATTGGCTTTGTTTACGTTTTGGTGTCAATTGTCCTACAGGTGGCGCTGCTATGCGGAATGTTGTAGGATTTGCAGGACTTTAACGATGGTCATACCTCAGGAACTAATGCATGGAATTTCATATCTTTAGAATAGCATAGATTGCCATTTAATTTTCGCACCGTGATAGCAAATTTCGAAATTTTAACATTTATGAGATAGAAGAAAGTTTTGGGATTGCTACATCCGACTAGTTTTTTTTTTTCATAGTAGCAATTTTTATTTTTCATGTGCGTATATTAAAAACATAGCTTTAAATTTGAAATAAAATGATTTAGTTTAGGACATTATTTATATTTATTAATTTATTATTATTGTTATGTATTTTGAAGGAAATGTGTGAAATGAATGCATTTGAAATGTCTATATATTAACTGAAAGCTATGAATTTTAAATATAATAAGATGTTAGAGTTACATTTTAAACGAAATTAATGCAACGAGAATTGCCCGGATGTTAATTAAGAAAATGTGAAGATCAATATTGGACGAATTATCACTTGCTTCCGGCTAACGTAAAATTACAGTTTATATAAGGATAATATAAAGGATTAGAAAGGAATTTCATAAAGAATATCATAAACTTACTAATAAAGCATGCCAAAAGTTGCTAAGAATGCCACAAAACTTCTATAGAAAATCTGAGCTGTGACATTACTTCATAGAAATAACTTTGCTTTTTTTTTTTTTCCAAACAGAAAAAAATTAAAAAAAATTACTTTTGAATAAATTTAATTGCATAATACTTTTTGCATATGTCATACACTTTGCATATGCTCTGAACTTGATGTTGTTAAAAAAATTATTAAAAATATTTCTTTATTAAATATTTCTCTTCTAATATAACTTTTTATTCTTTTTTTATTTTCAAAATAATTGATTGCTTTTTGTTGCCATAATAACGAGACTCAACTTCAAGAAGCATAAAAAAGAATTTTTACAAGTTCATAGAGGCTACATCACGCCCGGTTCACAAAAATATCTGTTAACAAGGCTGCTAAAATATTTGTATTTTGTTACAAAAATAATACTATATCTATGAATATTTTCTGTTGATGAAAATGACATGCTTTAAATTTCCGTGACGTATGTAGATAAATTGTGCTTTTTTATCCGTTTTTAACTATTTGGGAAAATAGTTGTTGTCTTCAGTAGATTCGGTAAAGAATTGGGAAATCTGAAGTATATCTGAATCTTTTTATTGTTTGAGTTTCGCAAGTTTATTTAACCAAAACTTATTTTATTCGTTTTCTGATTGGTCCAAGTTTAATGTCCAAAAATGGAATACTTCTGCTGCCACAATGACAAAAACAGTAGTAAAAACTTTTTTAAAAATTAATAATTTGAAATCAAATTGTGATAAAGATTTCAAGTAAATTTCATTAAAAAGTGTATTTTTTCTCTATGCAACGGTGTAAAAATTTAAAATGTGTGATAATTAGAAGTTTAAAAATTTGCAGTTTTGAAAATTATGAAACTGAAGTTTCATTTAAAATTTGTTTGTGATGGGTCCAGGAATATTAATGTTTAATCCATGTCGTACGTAAAAGGAGGCATTCAAAAGTCAGTCTGATTAACTCCATCCAATACAAATGCAAATTTTAAACAGTTAAAATTGTCTATCTCTAATCTACTGTTGTTTTTTTATCATTGATCTAGGAATATTAATGTTTAATGCACGGCGTACGTAATATAGGACTCGTTATGATCATCCTAGAAATGGTGTTTATTATTATTTGAATATAGAATTTATTTATATAAGTCTTTAAAATTCTAGTCTTTGGAAATATCATTTTCCAAATAGTCGTTGTAATTTGTTAAATTAGATATTTTTTAAAATATAATTTTTAAACTATTTGGAACTTATTTTTCATAGCAGGTGCATTCAGTAAGTTAGCCTCATAAGTGCCTTCTGTTATAATGAGAATCGCTCACAAATGGTTTTTGAGTTTTGCTTGACGAAAGTTTAATATCGTTCGTAGCTATTTAGTTCGAGAGATTATTAATACGTTTTGTCCTGAAAGTAATAATAGGATTCGCTTTGCTCAGCCAACTAGCATCGACTCTTGCAGCACATTTATACTTATTCTCGTGAAAGTCATATACATTAAGAATGATTTATATTTTAAATCCGTTTAAATTTTATATCGAGCCGATCAGCCCGATACATCTCTTAATCGGCCGTGGCCGGTAACGGGCTTTGAGACAATTTCGGCGCCATACAGACCTCTTCCCTATGTATCATTATTGATGGTAAACCAATTGTCTGGAGACAACTAAAATCGACTCTTGCAGCACATTTATACTTATTCTCGTGAAAGTCATATAGTACATTAAGAATGATTTATATTTTAAATTCGTTTAAATTTTATATCGAGCCTATCAGCCCGATACATTTCTTAATCGGCCCTGGCCGGTAACGGACTTTGAGACAAATTCGGTGCCATACAGAACTCTTTCCTATGTATCATTATTGATGGTAAACCAATTGTCTGGAGACAACTAGCATCGACTCTTGCGGCACATTTATACTTATTCTCGTGAAAGTCATATACATTAAGAATGATTTATATTTTAAATGCGTTTAAATTTTATATCGAGACTATCAGCCTGATACATTTCTTAATCGGCCCGGGCCGGTAACGGGCTTTGAGACAAATTCGGTGCCATACAGACCTCTTCCCTATGTACCATTATTGGTGGTAAACCACTTGTCTGGAGACCGGGCGAATGTATTGCATTGGAAATTTAGTTGAACTTGTTTTGTATCCTCTTGACATGTGCTTGTTCTGCCTATGATCTTTTTATACAATATATTAACGGTCTCCATAAAATTTTTGTGTCCCTCGCGTATTGAAGATCTGATAAGAACTATTTGGACGATTTAAAGATTTTTTTACACGATTTATTTTATTTAAATAGGATTAAAAATGAAATATGTTACTTTTTCAAGAAAATATAGGAATGATTTTTTTAATTACAGATTTAAGATAAAAAGATTTAATAACTGTCTAACCGATTCGATGTCTTATTTTTGGCGTACATATTTATTTAAAACAAGAAATAAAATGAGATGGGTTACATTATACTCAAACTAGAGGACGCTCTATAACCGATTTTTGTACGTTTAACACAGAAACTACTGGTCTGACTTTAGGAGAGGAATATATTAATTTTATAAATCATCTAGTATAGCTACATCTTTCAATTAAATCAGATACCACTATTACGAGGCCTTTATATTAAAAACTACCAAATTCGCGCTGCCAAAGGTGGTGGACCTTCTCCCCTAGGGTCGACGTTCGTTTAAACAAAAAATGAGCGGAGTAATAGAACAAGTTTCTTATTTTATATGTACATACATTTTGTATACATATATAAACACATACAAAAAATTTTAAACACGTAACATTAAATATTTCCAAACATTACTTGTAATTACATTAAATATCTTCTTTGAAAACATAATATAATATTGCAAATTTTAGCTTTATTGTTTTAGCGTTTTATTCAAATATGACAATATTTTTGGCAATACCTTTTTAATCTTATGGAACTAATTTAACCTTTAGGAATACTAGATTTAATTATTTCCAGTACCCGATTGAATTGATAATGCAAATGCTGATTTGTAGAAATGCTTATCATTCATCGAAAGGCTAAT
>OZ025298.1:203956994-204121994 GCA_964019185.1 Maratus speculifer
GTAATGAATTATCTTATTTATGGCGGCCATATGTTTATTAATATAAATATTAAATCATGAATAATATTTTTTAAATAACTTAAAAGTGCTTCCAAATAATGCTAGTATCATGAAAATATTCGAGTTAGGTATCTTGCTAACAATTTTGCTATTTTTCTTAATAAACAATCAATGAAACGCTTCTTGTTAAAAAATTTTGAACGGGAAATAAATGCCAGTGCATTTTTACTTTGATTCGTCGGTTCAGGGAGCAGTATATAATGATACATATTTGAACAAACCACAGAATCAACAACGAGTGCATGTCTTTTTTAATTTTGAGTAATTTGGATCGGAGCTATTTTGAATATCTAACATTTGACGAATTTTGGCGAAATTTTGACGAATTCATCATATAGGAAATAAAGGATTAAATACAATGCTTCTGGCGCTGAGGAAAGATGTCTCCAACCTCATATTCTTTAATGAAAATATAACTTTGATTTTTTTAGATTATTTTTCAGTTTATTTAAACAAAAATGTCTGTTAAATTCTAATACATAAATTTTACAGGTGAATGTTTTCTTTATGTGCAAAATAATGTGGGTTTTGCTAACCAAACTAGGCATATCTACGTCAGCTGAGACGAAGCAATACAGGTAAGAATTTTACATACAGCCTGTAATATTTAATACTGATTAAATATATTATCTAGCAATTTCATCATTTCTTAATATAAAAAAATATTACGGATAAAAATTTTACAAATTTTATATACCATCTTGCATAAAAAATATATATTTATATTTACTGTACCTATTTTATGCGAATTTTCAATTTCAAATTTGCAAGTATCTTGCAAGTAAAAATCTTGCAAGTATTTTTTGAATTATGATTTTAAAACGTCAAAATGTTGATTTAAGGAGACGTCTATGATATACATAAAAGCATGATTTAAAAAAAATCTATCTATTTTTCGATCTATCTATCTATCTCTATACATATATATTTCTATACAGATTGTTAATAGATAGCATTAATGATGTTGCAAATATATTTAGTGACGAATAGCGGAAGCTTGAGAGTGCCAAAGTTAGCAAGAGTGCACACCAGTTAATGAGAAATGTTACAGTTGCTAAAGCAGAATTTAGAATAGCAGTTCTATAAACCTTTCAGAAATTCCTTTATTTAATATAAAGCCATTTTAGCAGTCAGCCTTGCTGTAAGACAATTAGAAGTTAAACTTGTTGAATCATATACCAAATATGTCAGAAAAATCACAGAATTCGGAAATTGTTGGGGGTGGGGGATGAATTGCTTCGAATGGAAAATGATATCTTAGAAAATACAATAAAGTTATTTAAAGAAAAGACGCACGTTCAGTAAAAAATAAATTCGGTTTTGCAAAGTATGGCTTCGACTTGAACAATTGCAATTTCCGTCAATTTAACAGGTTGTCACCGTCTATCGAATCATCTGTGTTGCGATAATTTTGAAGAGCGGAAAGTCTGAAATTTTAAGTAGTTCAGCACAAAAAAAGGCAGCGTGAAGATAACGTTGCGGAAAGAAAAAAAAAAAAAAAACTAAAATGAAAGTAAGAAAAATTGCACCAAAGAAAAAAAATGTCATACGACCAGGTTGCTCAGAAATGTATAGTAGAAGGGAATTGAATCGAATGCATTTTTTACATTGATTGGTGGCAAGAAGAGACTACGCAAGTCGTGACCACTATAAATGTAGATGGAACGCCCCCTGCTTTATATTTTGCACTCTTTCCCTGAATGATTTTTCAAAAGTGCGCATTTAGGAGATTAATCTTTTGTTGCAAATAATGTACGTATTTCTTATAAATTGATAAATGCTTTTTTTTTCTTTTTTTGTGGCTTAGTAGTCCGTGATTATAAGTACAGTCACCATCCCTTAAATCTCTTCCTTTAGTGTTGTCTGATGAAATAGCTAAAGTGCGCATTACTGCGGCCCCTCATCTAATTACAACGGTTCTCAACATTCATTTGTATCAGATCCACCTTTAAATAATACAGTAAAACCCCGGTTATCCGGAAAGCATGAGACCAAAGCATTTTCGGTTAACCGGAGTTCCTTAGGAGTTTTCGAATAATCGAGGTTCTATGGAAATTCTTGAATAACTTGGAGGCTAGCAAAAACTTATTTGATGAAAAGCTGATCGTAATTTAGAACATTAATATTATAAAAAAATACATGTAAAATATTAATGTAATAAAGGTATTGTGATACCGTATTCAAAGTATCCTGAATGACGAACCCACTAAGATCTTAGAAGCGGCATTCAATATATTGAAGTATAAAAAGATGCAACAGCATCAAATGTGTTGTTATCTCAAAAGTGATATCATAAAGTAGCATTGAAATGATGCAAAGTTGAAAAACAAAAGAAAATCAGAACATATTTTGTTAAAAGAATGAAGTGATGTACGCGTTTATTTAATAAAGTGGGTAAAATTACACAATGGACCAAATAAGTAAGTTGATTCTATTTATTTCATAAAGAACATGCTTTTTTTAGCACTTTTTCTATCAGTTTTCAATAACACTCTTCGAAGGTTTGACTTTTATTTATTTTACTTCTAATTTTTATAGCTAATAAGCATTAAAACAACTTTTCAAAGTATGAAAAATGATTCGGAATTATTTTGATCTAAAACTTACAAATAAAATAGTAATTATAAATCAAAATATGTTGAAAGGTGTCATTTAACATCGGTAATAATAATGTTGACAATAAAATTTTCATATTTAAAAACAACTAAGGAATTTTAAGGTCTTTCGGTTAAGATGATTTTCGGATGACCGGGATTTGGATAATCGGGGTTCTACTGTAATAAAAAATAGCGACTCACCTAATGCAAGATTGTGTCTAATATCAGTATGGAAATTTTGTTTGACTTCTATACGCTATCGGCTGTCCTATTTTTTGAAAAACGCAAAGTTTTTTACGAAGGATACACTACATAAACAAAACAAGAATTGGAAATATCAATGTGTAAGTTTAATAACATTAAAATAGCAGATATAATGAAAAATACAGTTAATTATTATCATTAATTATTATTAAAGACTTTAAAATCATTGCCATTTCTGGCATTGATGTTTAAACAATTAGGGAATCAATATTAGAGTTAAAACTGATTAAATTTAACCATAAGTCATTTTCTCCACACATTTCTCTTTTGTAAATTTTTTTAACATCAAACTAGCAAAAGCATGTTCACAAAAACTGTCATATTTAATTTCATCAAGAATCTCAAAGATAATTTAAATATTCCTGATTTGCTCCTATGTTCATCCAGAAACAAATGCAGAATTTTTCTAGGGTTCCCATAATAATTGCGCGACTACTCATAAATCTCAAAGTGAGATCATAATATAATACCAACAGAATTTTTTAAAAAAAATCTACACTTGAATCTTTATTGTAGCTTTAAGCTAATCTTTAAGCTAATAATTTTCATGATTTTTGCGTTTGTTAAATAGGGTATTTGCATAGCGGCCAACTTTTACGCGTTTTTCCTACAATAAAAAATTTATAGTAAATATTGTATTATTTAATTGTTGAAATCTCATGATTAAACAAATGGAAAATCTCTGTACAATTTTAGTAATATCAAAAATGCTTAAAAATTGACAGATATGGTATTTGTTATATTTTTTTCGAATAAATCAAATAGACGATATATTTTTTGCGGTATTTTCGATTGTTTCCAGACCCACCAAAACATTCGTCGTGATCCATAGGTTTGGAACCGCTGCCCTGTTGTGTTTCTAATTAAGGATTCAGCTAAACTACTGTTTCTGAGTTTTCTCTATCATTTTGAAAAACAGCAACAACAAAACGCAAATAGATCTTCCATGTACATGACTTGATTCGAGAAAAAATTTCCAAGTTTATGAGATTGTGAGATTAAACAAAAGCTGTTACTATGGAAAAATTTTAGAAGTTTTATCAGTAAACGAATAAACAAGTGCAATGTAAGGTTAAGAATTGTAATTGTTTTTGTACATAAAATGAGGTTCATTCTTGAATGTTTACAATTAAAATTTAAATATGAGGCATTAATGATAAGCTTTTTTTATGTTACACAAATATTTTTATTTCGCTATGGTGTACGGGAAAAAATTGTTTGAGATTTTTTCCAATTGCTTCTTTGGATATCTCATTTCACTGTATAAAAAAATTGCATTTAAATGTATATACAAATATTCTACAAACATATAATAAACCCAATTGGAGGAGAAAATTAACCAGAGCCAGGAATCGCATCCAGGACCACAGTATTCCATGTCTTTGCTCTACCACTGAGTCACTCCGGCTGATACCTGGGTCTGCAAATTTTCACAAATAAACCAAGTTGGGGAAAGTCATCAGCTATCTATTAGACAGTTAGGAAGACAGAACAACGATGAATATATTTACTATTTCATCTATCTACAATATGTATTAAAACACACAAATAACGACGCATAAATAACAGGGTTCGCAAAAAAACCAGGTTTTTCTGAAAAAACAAAACCCACAAGGGATTTTTCGGATTTTCTTTTCATGATAAACCCAATTTTCCCCAGGAAAAATTGAATTTTTTCAAGAGTATAATACATATGATATTACATTATTGTATATAACATTATTTAGATATTATATATACTAAACATAAAAATAGATATTGTTCCTTTATATACAATGCAATTTTAATGCTATTTTACAAATTATAAATTGTATAAAGTATATGAATTTAAATTAATTAAATGGCATATTTCTAACAAATTAATTTTAAATATAAGATGTAAAAAGATAGAAAACCAACGATTAAAAATGCACAAATAAGGTATGAGAAGGGAGCAAACAGTTGTTTCGAATCTACTATCGAGATTCTTCTCGATATCTCGATAGTAGATTCGAAACAACTGTTTGCTCCCTTTTTATACCTTATTTGTGCATTTTTAATCGTTGGTTTTCTATCTTTTAACATTTTTGCACAAAGGCTTTATTTACTATATTAATATAAGATGTAAAATTGTTAATTTGCTTTAAAATAAAATAATGAATAGAATATTAAAATTTAAAATGCATAAGTAGGAAGAAAAAACCAACTTTAACTAATTGGAGTGTCAATAACAAATCCTTCTTCTGTCTGACCCATGTTAATAATTAAACATTTGCTATCACAATGTCAAATTAAATGACAATATATGCATATCATGAGATTTGTAAAATCTAGATTTGTTAAAATGTATGCATTTAGCAAGGAAGTTGTGATAATTACACTGTTTCAAATATCAAATAAAACATTCATTTTTGTAACCTACCTTTTTAGATGCTTGCAACAAAAATTCCCAACTCAGAGAGCATAAAATTAACACCTGTTCTTCGATATACACCCAAGTCTAATAAGGATCTTTTTACATGAAAACGTAACAGAATATCAAGTTTGATTATATTTTGTTCATTAGTTTTGGGGATATATATTTTGCAAAAATCATGAAAAATTCAGCATACCAAAACTACCTGTCCTACAATTTACATCAACTTATGAACAACATCTAACTAAATCCGAAGTTGATGAAAATCCATGCATTTGTTCTTGAAATAGAGCTACTGCAGAAATCGTACAAAATGCAGAACAACAATGCCTGCTGGGTGATAACACCGAAAACCAATCAGCAACTAGTTTACATTAAAGTCTAACCTAATCTAAATTTTCATTAAATTCTATACATAGTTCTTTAAATAAGAGTTATTGATTAAATTATAAAATATTTAACATAGCAGTGCTACCTGTTGAGCAATGTACCCCAAAAACTAATAATTAACAACTTAAGTCAACTTGTAACAGAATCTAAAGTTTCATAAAAATTTATGTATTGGAATTTGGGATAGTGCAATTGTAAAAAATTGAGATAAATGTAGCATAGCAGTGCCTCCAGTTGGACAATATTCACCAAAAACTAATCAGCACCAGTTTATATCAAAGTCTAACTGAATCTAATGTTTTGGGAGAATTCCATGCGTTAGTTCTTGAGATAGAGCACCCAAAAAATTTTTTGTCACATACATACAGGCATTTTCTATAAAACATCAAATCATCTTCAAGATTTTTTTTAAAACGTATAAATTCATCTTAAACTGGATGTCAAAATTTTTCGAGAATACAATACTTTCTTCTTGCAAAGATAGAAGATAGTAAAAATACATACTTGTTATTTTCATGAATATAGTTGATTTGCTTTTAGGTAGCTTTCATTACAAAAAGTAAAAAGCTACCTATTGCAGCCGTCCGGAGGAAAGCACTTCCGGAAAATTTTGGTATATTTTCACCGATCATGACCCCCAGACCCCAAAACCACCCTCCGTTCAAATGTTGACATATATATATATATATATATATACCATATATATATATATATATATATATATATATATGATTTTTGTCATGCGATAACTGACGTATTTATGAACCGTTTTGAATAAAACTTGGTATGTACATAGTACATACAAATGTCTCGACCGAGTTTGTTGGTCAGCATCATCCGCTATTTTGTTTCAAAATGGCGGCCATTTTAAATTTTTAAAAAAATTTAAAATTTAAAATTAAATGCGAAAAAAATAAAAGTTGAAAAATATTTTTCTTTTAAGTATTAGAACTTAAAACAAAGATTCCAGAACACTTTTTATTTTGTCTATATCTTAAAAAATGATTGAGTTATAGCACTTTGAATTTTTCTTATGGCTGACATTTTGAAACGATCTGATTTTTGTCACGTGATAACACGCGTATTTATGAACCGATTTCAATGAAACTTGGTATGTACATAGTACATACAAATGTCTCGACCGAGTTCGTTGGCCAGCATCATCCGCCATTTTGTTTCAAAATGGCGGCCATTTTAAATTTAAAAAAAAAATTTTAATTTAAAATTAAATGCGAAAAAATTAAAAGTTGAAAAATATTTTTCTTTTACGTATTAGAACTTAAAACAAAAATTCCAGAACACTTTTTATTTTGTCTATATCTTAAAAAATGATTGAGTTATAGCACTTTGAATTTTGCTTATGGCTGACATTTTGAAACAGTCTGATCTGAACGATCCACAATGTTGCTTTAAAATGGCATACACTTTATGATATCGTGGAATTTGGTGACTCTTTAAATCGCTTAAAATAAAACCAGGTTGAATAAAAGATGACCAATTTCTAAAAATTCCTATTAATATTCAGTCTTGACAAAAACTAGTATTCAATCTTATAAAATCACTAATTTTATAAGATTATTTCCACTAATTTCAGCTTAGTATTTTTGAACAATGTAACTTACTTTAAAATAAATAAATAAATATATAAGTATATGAAAGCAACCTCTTCTTCCCGGCATTGCCGGAAGGACTTTTTTTTTTATAAAGACATTCTTATAATATGCCTTTACCTATAATTATGTACTATGTATTTTGCCTGGCTTTCTGCTATTATGTTATTTGTTAGTAACGTATTTAAATGTGCTAAAAGATTTTATTTTACTTCAAGTGCTTATGTAATAGCTTTTAAACATTCTTTTTTTCAAAACTAACTAAAATGACTTAAATTCATTAAATATATGTATGTAAAAACTAACTAAAATGACTTAACTTCGTTGTATATATAATGCTTAAAATTTTATATATTTTTGAAAAATGAAAAAACCCACATTATAGGTTTATCAGTGAGTTTTTTCAAGTGGACCCATTGTGAAAAAATCCACTGGGTTTTTTCAAACTGGGCCCAGATTTGTGAACTCTGATAAATACACACATAAATGGTTATTTATATGTAATTTTAAAACACACATAAAAACATAAATGATTATTTATGTGTGTATGTGTGTTTTAAAATTACACTTGTTAATAATATTCTTTTAATTTTGGAAAGTAATTCATTTATAACGTTTGGCTTATTTTTTTTTCCTCAGGAAAGCTGCAAAAGCCCTCCTGGTATTGATTCCTCTGCTAGGCATAACATATGTGTTAGTCATCGTAACCCCAACTCACAGAACTGCCCGTGTTGTCGTATCCTACATGCAAGCAGTTCTTCTCTCAACACAGGTAATAAGCACAGATTTTTTAAAAATATATTATCATTTTCAGTGCAGATAAAAAATCATCTTTTAAACTAAGTGACATTTTTCATATTTTTCAGGGTTTCACAGTGGCTGTTTTGTATTGTTTTTTGAATGGAGAGGTATCAATCTACATTTTACTTTTTAAAATTATTTTTAAACATAAAACTACTAAAATAGTAAATATTAGTATGGCATCTATATTCTGAATGACTAAATTTTTTTAACCTAAAAAGAACTTCAATTTTTTTTCTTTCTTACATTTTTAAACATAAATACCAACATATATGAATATAAAATATTTGACATTTTTACAATGCAGTTCTTAAGATTTATATATATAAATTTTAAAATCCGTTACAATTGTAGAAAACAGATTACGCTGCACAATCTCACCCTGTAAGATTTCTCAAGTTAATTGTTTTAAACACGATCATTTTTATTTTCTTTTTGCGTTTTAAAAATTAAATTAAACTAAGAGAAAAAAAATTGAATGCTTGTTATTCAGATTGATGTGCTTTTTTAAGTATTCGGACTGATTTAGGCAGTACAGCATCATTTTTCAGCGTTATTACTCAGCTGTTTTTTTAACAATAAAATGTTGTGCGTAGCATTTCGACAATGTATCAAATTTAGGCTTCTAAAATACTATAAAATAATATTGCAGCTATAATGCCTAATGTTGCCAGTAAAATAGATACTGAAAATATAATTAAATTACTTTTCAACATGTGGATGGCAACACTTGTGATGTTAAACAAAAGATTCCAATTGTTCCAAAAGATTCCAACAATTTTCTCAATTGTTGCTATATGAGGCATTTTGTTTTGTTTGGAAGCTTTCGAAATACGTTATTTTCTTCTGCTGCAAGCAAATGAAATTTATTTCTTCTTATAATTCTTAAAGTTCATATGCGTTTAATACTGTAGAATTTTATTAAGGAAATTTTTTTTCATTTTCCGAATTTGCCGAATAGTAACAAACTGTTTTCTAGCTGTAAACCATACTGAAAATAAAATACGATTTTTTAAAGCATTTTTGCCATAATTTATTTAAAAAGTGAAAGCCGCAAAACATTTTAAAATTCATTTTTGAAAAATCAGGCATTTAAGGTTTAAAAAACATACAATTCATTTCAGCTATGTAGAGGAAGGTGTAGTAACATGAATTCAGATTTATTTTTCAGTTAATAATATGCTAAATTTAATTGCTTTTCATCTATGTTATATATGGACGTATCCAGAATATGTATTTTATCCCTGTGGCGAAGAAATTACTATGTCGTCTGTGATAAGCTTTTTTAATTAAAAGAAACAGCAGACAAAACGAAAGTGCAACCTTCTATCTTTCTGAAATATATTAATATCTCGGATGTGCACTGCCAAATTCTTACTACAGTAATAAAGTGTGCATTAGCATTCATTATTCATAGACACGAACACCCAAAATAATTTTATTACAATATTATCTATGAACAATAATTGTTGGAATGTGCGTTTTCCTTTGTGTTCTGAGTTTAATTATTTAAAAAAAATTTTAAATATTACTTTGTGAGTATACATTGTTATGATTATATTACAAAGCTGCACAAAATATCTGAAACATATTTTAGCTTTATAATGAAAATGGATAAAGGAATGTTTTCAAGTGTTCTATGCTTTTCATAACTGAACGGAATTTTAGCACACTCTTTATTATATGATAAATCTAAATATCCTATACAGGGTTGTAAAAAAAATTAGATATTATTCCGACTCTGGCTTGTAATTGCGTTTTCAAATGTTCTATGCATTTTATAAGCTTTAAATCTCATTTTTTTTTTTTAAATTAAACTGTGAAAGTTTATTATAGTTGGAATAGTTATCAAATGTGTTAGAAACTGTTTGGCAGTCTATAGTTGACGCGTGTTTTAACATTTAACGTTCTAGTTTTTACAGTGTACTAAATAAGTGCATGTATCTGCATTACTAACCCCTCCTCTATTATTATAAATAATAAATTGTTGAATTTTAATTTTCAGGATAGTTTTACAATTTATTAGAGCTATGTAAATTATGAAGTATTGCAATTCGTTAGATTTATGGAAATTATAAAAGTATAAATGAAAGGAAGGATATATGAGTACAAATATATATAATATGTTTACAGGGTGGCTAGTCAGGGAAAAACACAGTCAAAAAAGCTGTTAAATACCAGTACTTTGTTAAAGATAAATTCGCCTTCTCTCCCTTTATATTATTTATAGTATTTTCTATATGATAATAATGGCAGTCTATGCTTTTTTTGACTCTGTTTTTCCCTGATCGACCACTCGCTATCCTGATTTATGTTAATTGGGAAACGTTTGTTTTTGTTTCAGATTATTAAGTGAATGCATCGGCCTATATTGCTAATCTTTCATCTATTATGAAAAAATAATGAATTACTGACTTTTGCTTTCTTTTTGAAGGGGGGGGGGGTGGGAGAGGAGGTCTAACAGTGTAGCAATTTCTTAGAATTGTGGAAATTATGAAAGTATTAAAAAATGTGCATGGAAATTGGGAAAATGCCTAATACTCATTGTAGACAAAATAATGAATTATTGACTTTTAGTTTTTGTGGGTTTTTTTCGATAGTGTAACAATTTATTAGAATTGTAAAAATTAGAAAAGTGTTAAAAATGTATATGGAAATTGTGAAAATCCTTAATATTCATTGTAGACAAAATAATGAAATATCTACATTTATTTTCATTTTTTTTTTTTTTTTTTTTTTTTTCATAGAGTAGCAATTTATTACCATTGTGGAAATTGTGGAAGTGTTAAAACATGTATGAAAATTGAGAAAATGCCTAATATTCATTGGTAGACAAAATAATGAATTATTGACTTTTGGTTTTGGGTTTTTTTTTTTCGATAGTGTAGTAATTTATTAAAATTGTAAAAATTATAAAAGTGTTAAAAAATGTGATTAAAGATTATATTAGGGAATGAATATTAGGAAAATTGTGAAAATCCCTAATATTCATTGTAGACAAAATAATGAAATATGTACTTTTATTTATTTATTTATTTATTTATTTATTTATTTATTTATTTATTGATAGCGTAGCAATTTATTACAATTTTGGAAATTGTGGAAGTATTAAAAAAGTGTATGGAAATTGAGAAAATGCCTAACATTCATTGTAGACAAAATAATGAATTATTGACTTTTGGTTTTGCGGGGTTTTTTTCGATAGTGTAGCAGTTTATTAGAGTTGTAGAAATTATAAAAGTGTTAAAAGGAAATTATGGAAGTATTAAAAACGCGTATGGAAATTGAGAAAATGCCTAATTTTCATTGTAGGCAAAATAATGAATTATTGACTTTTAGTTTTGGGGGTTTATTCGATAGTGCAGCAATTTATTAGAATTGTAGAAATTATAAAAGTGTTAAAAAATGTGTCTGGAAATTGTGAAAATCTCTAATATTCATTGTAGACATATTTGTTCACTTACAGGTTCAGAAATCCGTTCATCATGTTTGGCGTCGATGGTCGACACGCAGAACTGTTCATGGATCTCAGAGATTCTCGTTATCTTATCGGTCTTCCCAAATTGATCGAGACAACATTAAGCTGTACAGGACAACGAGAGGAAATCAAAACCGTGGCAGCTCTGCTTCCTTTACTACATGTGCCACAAACGCACCTGCAACTAGCAACATGCAATCGAACTGCAATCGCTGCAACTGACAAAGGACGGAGCGCGCTAGAGAGACACTGCGCAAGAAGCACGTACATTTTTAGAGCTTGGTTATAATTTTCAAATGAAAAAAATTAATAATTGGATACCACTTATTAAATACAAGTAGCATTTTACCACAGTATTTTATAACAAGATATGAAAGGTCTGTTGTCTGGTATTTCGATCTCCTGACATGAAGTTTTTTAGGTATTTTAAACATGTTATAATATAACATAAGCAATCATTTCAATAAACAAACATGGCTGCCAGCTGCTATGAGTTTTTGTAACCACCACTTTCCAATAAAAGTTTTTGTCGTTATCAATCTCAGGTTCCTTCTATTAAATAAGACAAAGATTATTCTTTTAAATTAGTAGTGAAAAAAAAAACAGCAGTTGGCAGGTATGTAAATAAAACAATTGGAATTTCTAAAATCTTAAAAATACTTTAATTAACAGATTTTTTTTATGAACATAAATTTTCTCAGGAAAATTGCAAAACATTTCCAGAATAATTTCTACGACATTAACTCAAAACACAGGATAGTAAAGGACATATATCTACGTTACACTTTGATTTGTAAATTTTTTAAAATAAAAATTGCATTGAATTTATTTTTAAATTTTGCTCTCCATGCTTGATTCTAAGGACATTTATTTCATTCATCAACGCAACGTCAATGAATCCTACATTATTCAGTCGTACCATGGTCAGAAGATCGACACAATGAAAATGCGCTCATATTCAGTAAGTATTTTTTCAATAATATCAGTTATTGATGGCGTGGATTTTCAGTAAAGGAACATTGTGCGTAGAAAAGCTCTATGTACAGGCTGTCCAGTAAATAAGACTCCGATTTCAAAACTGAATTTCTCAAAAACTAAGATCGATAGAATAATGCGGTAAACGGTTGGTTTATTGGATAAGCTGTAAAAATGTTATAGAAGTTTCGAATGGTGAATATTTTGAAAAGATTGTGTTCCGATTCAAAGAATGCTTGACTTGACATTTTTCCTGTTTTAGTTCTCTAACAAAGAACGAGTCTTTCATCGTACAGTGCCATATTTTAAGGATTTTTGGAATTAAATTTTTAGGATTCCCCATATTCCAAAAATTTAGTTCCAAAAATCGTTAAAATAAATATGGCCGAAATAAAAAATAAATAAAAATAGCCAAAAAACTCGTTCTCTACAAACAATCTAAATCAGTATATGTATATATATATATAGTTTTTTTTCTATAGAAGGATATACACTGGCACCAACTTTAGGAAAATATTGGATTGGCCCAAAAATATTCGGTGGGCTCAAAGATATTTCGGTAAAATAGTACAACCAGTTTGTTTTTCTTTAAAGGTAGACAGCTGGTGAAAGATGAGATTTTTAAGTCACGATATCATGCTTTATCACATTCACTGCCGATCACGCGCCAGCGCGTGATATGGCGCCAACGTCTAGTGGCCACTCACGCGCCAACGTGTGATGTGGGGTGATGTCCAGCCACGCATGAATAGCCTTGAATAACCATGTGAATAGCCAGGCACGCGCTGGCGCGGGAAAATCTTTTCCTGATTCTTTGTTATAAAAAGTAAATCGGATTCTGTAGAAAACCCACTTCTACAGTGCGGCATTAACTATCATCACATCTTCACGTAAGTGGCAGCAAACATGTTAAGATAGTGGCAATTTTTAAAAATTATATTCTTATGCATTTTGCCTTATAAAGACACTAATCTTTTTGCAATCTTATCATATCATGAACATGACTACAGTGCCTTGATATCTTCATCTACACGACTGCAAGAGATCGATTACGTGGTAATTTAATAGTTAGAGTAAAATTTAACATATATATCAATTCAAGCATTCTTTGCAATCAGAACACACTTTTCAAATATTCACTGTTCGAAACGTCTGTATAACATTTTTACAGCTTACCTAATAAACAAACCGTTTACCACATAATTCTATCGATCTTCGTTTTTGAGAAATTTAATTTTGAAATCAGGTTCTGATTTGCTGGGCATCCTGTGAAAGTGTGCTGTTGCGCCGCTGTACTTTTGCATTTGCGACACACAGTGTACCAAAAAAGATGAATTTCAATGACGTTAGATGAAAATTGTCTGCATTACATTTTCCCAAGACTTGTGAATTATGTAAAATTTTTCGATAAGTTTCATAACACAATAAAAAAGAATATTGCCCAGTTAAACTGATGGCATTGAGCTCACAGGCTACGCATACTAATTGTACATTACAGCCTTGTATTTTCGTTAATTCCGTTCGAAAAAAAAAATTAAGAAGGGGAAACAGCTCTCCCCTTTCTCCTTTTTTATACTTAATCATTGAACCTTCTAAACTATCAAGTACATGCTTTATCATATTAAAAAACCTATATCCAAAATTCAGAGCAAATCGGATAATTCTTAATAAAAACCCATTTAGCATTTATATAATTTAAGAGGAGTTATTCTCCTCTTTTATACTTAACCATTAAACTTCCAAAACTATTCAGGGATTTGAACGAAATCTGACAATTCTGATTGAAAAATCCATTTATACAAGTTAAGGAGAGGGGCATTAGAACCCCCGTTCCCTCTGTTTATACTTATTTAATGAACACCTAATAACAGCCACGGACTCGCCTCATCAGAATGATCCTATATCTAAATTTTGAACGAAAACTGTTAATTCTGCATGAAAATCCCGTTTATATCAATTAAGGGGAGGGGCATGAGCCCCCCGTTCCCACTGTTTATACTTATTCTATGAACACCTAATAACAGTCACGGAATCGCCTCATCAGAATGATCCTATATCTAAATTTGAACGAAAACTGTTAATTCTGCATGAAAATTCCGTTTATATCAATTAAGGGGGAGGCATGAGCCCCCCGTTCCCCCTGTTTATACTTATTCAATGAACACCCAATGACAGTCACGGAATCGCCTCATCAGAATGATCCTATATCTAAATTTTGAACGAAAACTGTTAATTCTGCTTGAAAATCCCGTTTATATCAATTAAGGGGAGGGGCATGAGCCCCCCGTTCCCACTGTTTATACTTATTCTATAAACACCTAATAACAGTCACGGAATCGCCTCATCAGAATGATCCTATATCTAAATTTGAACGTAAACTGTTAATTCTGCCTGAAAATTCCGTTTATATCAATTAAGGGGAGGGGCATGAGCCCCCCGTTCCCTCTCTTATACATATCGAATGAACTCCAAAAACTAATCAGGGAAGCGCCTTATCAGGATATACATATATACAAAATTTCAAGTGGATCCGATATTTTTATCATGAGTTATCGCGTTACGCACGAACGAACGTACGAACGTACATACAGAACGGACGGGCACATAAGCTCTCAGGCTGTGATAGCCTGTGAGCTAAAAAACTATACCATGCTTTTTATTTACTACCATCTAGTCCCGTTTTTAGGAGGGAAAATATCGGAAAAGAAGGAGAAACCATCGAAAACCAAAATAAATAAACGAAAGAAATTGCTACATAAAGGCGAGGCACAAATGTCATATACGCACCACATTTTGCGCGTGCTTTTTTCTCCCGCCAATTTGGCATTGCATATCTGTGCCAAGGAGAAGCTCCGATTTATAAGTTTATAACAACTAAGAATATGTTTGTTAAAAATACAAGTTTATAACAATTGTTAGGAAAATAAAATGGGAAAAGTTAAAGATTTCAGTAAAATGCGCTGATTAAATGATAAAACTGCATGCATTCAACATGGCTATAAGTATTACTATTTACGATTTATTTTGAAAATGATATTTATTGTTTTGTTACTTATTAAGTTTATTATTTATAATTGTTTATTCATTGTTTCCTTTTTTATTAAATTCATGTTTATTTACTGTTATTTTTTATTTTAATTCTTTACATTTTTTTATCACATACTATATCAATAATTATCGTATATCAAACTATCATTTATTTGCTTTTATTATTTCCTTTCTTAGAATAATAGAATGTCTTTCATTTTTTCACGTTATTTTATTTTTATATTGCAATAAATAATCGCGCCCTGTTATTGCATGTAATGTGTAACTTATATTCAAAAACAAAATTTTAGCTAAATTGGCGGGAGAAAAAAGCACGCGTAAATGTGGTGCGTATGTGACATCTGTGCCAAAGCCGAATTTCTAATATTGTTCTAATTATTTTTTTCATCCTGTGAGCAATGTTCTAAATCTATTTTTTATATATATATAATTAGATTTCGATATTTAAGTATGGATTTTGAAATTTTCATAATAATAATAAAAAAGTAGTTTAAAAGATTACCTCGCGGAATTAAAATGTTTCGTTTAAGCTGTTTGGTTATTATTTCACCATTTTAAATATGACGTATTTTTTAAAGTTTTGTGACTCTTTTAATATTCACGTGGAAATACAATTTTTATACCCTATTTTTCAATATTTTGCGGTTTTTAACATGTAATTCTAATACTTTTTTCCTGTTTTTTATAGTCACGGGAAGTAAAATTTTAATTGAAAGGAAATATTATTCTTTACGTTTTTTTATTTTATTTCAGTTGAAAACCATTGAAAATAACAATATTTACTAAAATATGAAGAAAATATTTTTTAAAATGTTAAAAATTCAGTACAAATTTATAAACAATCTTCAAAAACTGAATTAAATCAAAAAGTAATTGCAACCTGCACATCACATGTTTGTAATTTATACCATTAGAAAAATGATTAAATTCCTATGTATAGATTTTGCTCTTATAACACATTTAAATGGAACGATTTTGGATCAATTTTAACATTAAATATCTCAGCATTGTTATTTATTTTTTTTTTTTTCGATTTAAAAACTGTCTGTTTCAGATTGTTTATCAAAAACTTCTCTTCAATACAGTCATTTATTATTTTTTAGCTTTATTTTCTAGCAGTATTTTTCTTAATATTAGCTAAGAAAGAGCTCTTATCACAAAAAAATCATTTACGGGAGAGGTAACAACATCAGTAACTTTTTCTAGTTTGAGAAGCCATACTGAACCTGTGATCCACACATCATAAGTGGCCAGTATGTTTTTACGTACTGTTCGAGCCATAATCATTTTATGGGCATTAAAAGTGTTTAAGATCTTCATTGTTTCTTTGCATGATTTCATGAAAAGGCAAAATCTGTTTCATTATCTATAATTCAATTAAAGTGTGTTAAGTAATCATAAGGGTCGTTTTTATACACAAGAGGTTTTTTTTTACATGTAGTTATACTTGTGCCACAGTGATGCATACATTTCTCTATCGTTAACAGTAATCAAACTTTATTCTGAATTAATTTGAAAATTTTTTGAATCGATCAAAAAACTGATTTGTTGAAGAAAATCTCTATTTTTCATTGTTGCTGTTGTTGTTGCTAGATTGGAAATCCCGTTTTGTTGCATTATTGCGTGTTACATTTATTATAAGACTAAAAATACTTTTTATGATATTTGAAACATTTCCTCGTAAAAAATTGAACAAAAAAAAAAAAAAAAAAAAAAAAAAAAAACCATTGTTTTTAAAAACAGACTTTCAACAACACCTATTCTTGTTTTATTTCAACAACATTCGGAACAGAAATCTAATACGAAGCTAATTGTTCAGAAATAGTGGTCTTAAAAATTTTTGGTAGCACTTGTCCTGCTGCAAACATTAAACCCCACTCATAATATATACTTATGTAACCTTACTACTTTGATTAGTCCTTTTATTAGCCTTTTTAAGTGCACTTCGAAATTATATTAACGAGGTGGAACCCGTCGAAATTCGACGAAAGAAAATGTTTAAAAAGAAACTGTCTCATTGATTTATAATAAATCTACAAAATTAGTTACTGTAAAAATTGTTTATTATATTGGTTTGTCTAACTCTCAAGCAAATATTATTTTAAGCTAAAATTAACAAAATTCTATAAAACTATAAACAATTTTATAAAACTCAGTTGTCAAAATTATCAAAATTAAACTTTAATTTCCTGCGTAATCAGTAAATTGTTACAACGATCAGTTAATATGATGAAGTTATCAATTGAAGCTTTTATGATTGGTACAAATGCCAATGAAAAAAAAATACATTCCAAATTAATACGATCACAGACGATTTATTATAGCATACGCATTTTAATTTCTATTTTTTTAAGAGAAAATTGAGTGTTTCTGTTGCCACAATAACAAAATTGGTAATAAAAACTATTTAAAAATTAATAACTCAAAAACAAATTGAGATACAGCTTTCAAACAAATTGCATTTAATAGTGCATTTTTTTCTCTACCCGACGGTGTAAAAATTTTAAATGTGAGATATTTAGCAGTGTAAAATTTGCAGTAGCCAAAAATTGCAAAGCCGAATTGCATGTGAAAGCGTTGCCATTCGCAAAATGACGTATGCGTTACGCACAGATACGTTTGGTCTTTATAATATAGATACGAAGCACCTATATTCGTTGTTCAGACCGTTCGTCCGTCTGTCTGTCTGTTCGTCTGTATATAACAACGCAAAACTATTCAACCGAATAATTTGAAATTTAAAGTAAATATTGTTGTATAATTTTTTCGAATTATTTCAGATTTTATGAAAATCGGATGTATAGCTCAATTACAGAAAATATCAAAAATGTTGCAATTTTTTTTTTAAATTAAATGTAAGGAAAATTGATTTTTTGCATGCACTACCACTTTTTAAATCACGTCTATGTTTCTTTTTTCGAATCACCCTGTATACTTATAAAAAAATCTTTTGCTTTGAAGTTTTTTTATTTATACTTCTATTTGTTGATGTTGTTTAATATTGATATGAAGCATATCTTCTCATAATAGTAGTTTTAGGCTGTATAATATATAAGGTTGATTTCAGCATTCGAAAAATCTACAATGAGTATTAAAATATTTTGCAATGTATATTGAAAATATCTACTATGTATATTAAAAATTCTATATTGTATATTTAAAAAATCTGCAATGCATACAGAGAATAGCTATAGTGTATATCAAAAAATCTACAAAAAATCTATAATGTTGATTTCAGCATTCGAAAAATCTACAATGAATATTAAAATATTTTGCAATGTATATTGAAAATATCTACTATGTATATTAAAAATTCTAAATTGTATATTTAAAAATCTGCAATGAATATAGAGAATATCGATAATGTATATCAAAAAATCTACAATGTATATTGAAAAACAAATCTACACAGCTTCAAATCTACACATTGAAACAGCTTCATAGTTTCCATTTTTGTGAAATGTTGACATGTCTAAATATTAAAAGTTATTTTGTTGTAAACTGAATGTTAACGAACGACATTGTCGATTTTCTTCGATTGTTACTTGAAGCTTTTTTTCCTTGATATGCGAATTTACAAAATTGAATATAAATAAATACTTAGGTTAACGATAGCTTAATTACATGCAAACTAAGTATGTGCAAAGAATATATATAGTGGTAGTTAATAGTTTCTTACTAAAAGATGTAAAAGTGATAAAAATATTAAATAACTTTTAGTATTAACTTTTTGGACATGTGTGGTTAAATTATCGACCTATCAATTAGGATAAAGACTGTTATTTTTCTCGCCAATATTCTCCTATTACTGATGGTGTTATTTATAAGTTATATTTTCAACTGCCTAAAACTTGATAGTAAAACTGACTTTCTATGTTCATAATAATGTAGGTTTAACTTTAAACGGAGAAATTGTTTTGTTAAGGGGTCTTGTATCTTTTAAACGGGATGAAAATCAACGAAAACATCCAAAGTTTGATTCAGTGTATCTTTAAAACTTTTATACACATTAACATGCAATTTTCACCATTCAATAGAAAATATTATGCTTTTAAAAAAACTGCCATTAAACATTTAATAGTCTTTCATAGAATTTATGCATTACTGAAATTAAAAAACCTCTATTTTTTTACTTCGTCGTATTTGCGCGCATCCTAACGACCATATAAATCAATATTTTTGCATATATATTTTTTTCTGTAAAGAAGAATAATGTATTTTTAAATTGATCTACTCTTAAATAAAAATTATTTCATTAACCTCGTAAAAAAATTCTAAATAAAAAAAATCAAAATTTTTCATTTTTTAATAAATAAAATTATTCATAACAAAAAATTTTATCGCTATAAATGCATAAAAGTAGTTCATTTTAAGCATACGTATGTGCTTATTAGCTAAAAAAAATCATAACAATTCATACATATGTTCTCAAGATATCATGCGCGCAATGTCTAAAAACGCAGTTTTTCAAAAACCTGTTTCAAAGTTGTAACTTAAGTTAATTACCAAACAAAATCAGCATCTGCTATAACTTCAGTTCTAATGGGAATTTTTGCACGCTGTTTGTTTTAAAATATTTCTCATGAATTATTTTATAATAATTAATGAAAATTGAAAAATCGAATTTTTGAAGCCTTAAAAGGTACCAGATCCCTAAGGTCTCATGTGGAAAATATGACTACATCATCCCCCACAAATAACAGAGCAAACAAACAAACTTTGATTTCAAATTTTTTAACAAATAAAAATGCCTTAATTTACACCTTAGACAATTTATTGGTATTTCATGTTTTTATTTCTACACGCCTAAGAAAAAGAATAAATTAAATATAGAATGGAATTTCTATAAGACATAGAATTATGTCAATTTTTGCGCAGAAATATTATTCTAAACAATGATACACAACTGTATGCAGACGAATACATGCAACTAGATATTTTTTAAGTCAGTTTGCTTAGCACAATAAATGTCAAACACTGATGTTATACTTACTGTTCACAAACATTGTTGGACGTTATCTAATTGTTTCACGCACACATAATCTGTGGGGTAATGTGCATATGTTTAAAATGCATTTTCCTATGATCGCTGAATAAGGAGCGTAACTTCTTATGTATCCTGATCTCCTTCATTATATTATTGCACAATTTATCATCAAGAATTTTGTCCATGTTTTATTGTGTTAAATGTTACATATGCATGTGTCAAGTATGCACAACATTTACGTATTGTAAGGTGCTATATTATGATGTTTATTGCACTTGTACGGTGACATGCCGAAAGCCATCTATTCATACGGATGCTAATCAGCATGAATCAGTAGTTAATCGTCTAAATTTTGAGCTTTTTCAAAATAAAATTTGATCCAAATTCCAATAAATAAATAAATAAATAAATAAAAATTGTGCAATTCGAAACGCGTACGGAATATCACAACGCGATTTTCAAAAAATGCAGAGGCAGACGTTGGATTTTTAGATAATAAAGCAACTTATTGCCAGAATAGTGATTTGTGTGAATAGTATTTGCGACCATTCTTTAACTATGTGCTATTCAGCTGTAGCAGAAATGTTTTTCAATGCTGTAAAGACATGATCGATCGATTTGATTGCTTACAATTATCCTCATTAGTAGCTTTTGTTATAGCATCTAAAAGTTATACCGTGGAAATTGACTCTTTTAGCAATATTTTAAAGGCGTCCAGGACAAAACAATATTAAAATTTTCTTTAAAAAAATATCTCCTTAAAAATTTCTTTGTCATTTTCTGTTTAATATAACATTTAAATCATGTTTCTGTCTTAATTTGAACGGGAAATATTAACGTTTTCCTTTTTGTTTGTTTTGAAAATTTAGCTTTCAAACAATGGTTGTCATGAAAATGACTTCTCGTGAAAATGCGTTTTTCTTTATGATGAATTTTCTCACTATTTCGCCTATTTAAATTATTATATCTCAAGAACCTTTAGAGATAGTTGTTCAGACTTGAAACACATCTTTTTCAATTGTTTTAATTTAATTTTGATTCAGCAAATTAAAAAAAAATACTTTTGAAAGTATACTTTTTTTAGATACGTCTTTTTTTTACTTCAAATACTTTTTATTTTTAGATAAATTAATATTTTTAAAAAAAATTGTGAATCAGGATTACAGCTTATTTATTACTGTTTATTTAAATAAAAAAAATGAAAATCTACAAATAATGTTTCGAATTATAACGATTTTAAATTACCTCACTTTTCTAATAAATTTTATTTTTAAAAAATAATTATGAAAAGTTTAACCCTCCAAGCGTCTTGCAAAAGGGTAAAATTGTAATGTTGTTTTCTTTAATTTTGTTGTTAATGCTCAGAAAATATGATTCTTTAACATTATATTAGCATGAATGTAATCCTCCAGAGTATGAATCATTCTTCGTTGTAATGAAAATTCGTTAAATCTATAAAATTATATTATTTTAAATATTGCTTATATTGCAGTGAAAACTGGAGCTTAGTCTACGGAATATTACGTTCCAGACGCTTAGAGGGTTAATCATGTTATTTTGTTTACAAATAATATGGTTAACTATCACAAAAAATAAAATGTCAAATTTTCAACTTAATAAATAAAAATTATTTTTAAATATGTGCTGGATAACCATAAAAAGTGTTACAAAATTGTATCTCATAAACGTTGAACAATATTAAAGGGCAAATATCGATCGCAGCAACATCTGTTAGCTCTTTACTGGCCAAAACGCTTTTTCAATTGAATGCTTACGTTTGAACTACCAGATGTCGCTGCGATCGGCATTTATCTTTTCGCATATTTCAACAATTATTGAATGCAACTTTTTAGTACTTTTTGGTTGGCCAATATCCACACGATATCTATTAGATGCTATAAGTTCCATAAATTTAACATTTGCAACGCCAGTTGTGCTGCGAACTGTGTGGACGCACAATTTAAATTGTTGAAAAGATAAAACTTCATACATTGATTCCAAACCTAACTCTTCGGCAGCAAAGTTTCTTTAATCAAAAATATCTCATCTTTTTTTTTTTATATATATATATCTAAGGGTAGATCACATCCTGTAATTGGTTGTACTATTCGAATTCTGTTTATACTATTTCATTTTTTCTTTGATTTTTAGATCAGCCGGTTCATTAATTTACTTTGAAGAAAATATGGTTACTGTATGTACAAAAAATATAAAATATCTTTTTATGGTAACATTGATAACTAACAATATACAGCATTTTATTTCACTTATGTGTAGATTTGGATTGATACTTTCCGGCATGTCGTCGATCATACATTTGTAATACTCTATTTCTGACTGTATGTGTCTATTTAAAAAAGAATCTGTTTTCATCATTATTGTAAATGAAATGTAATTAATATTTGTAAAAATTATTGTTATATCAGTGGTTTCATGTTTAAAATGCAACCTTGAAAAGTTAAAATACTTTGATTTATTTCATTGATGTTAATTATTTTTAATGATCATGTCGTGAAAATAAAATTTTCTCATGGATTCATGATTGATAATACAAAGTTTTATGTCCTCTCTATATATAGAAAAACATTATTACACCTTTTAAAGCGGTAACATGAAATTATATCTATGCGTATATGTATACATATATATATATATATATACATAATAACAAAAAAATAGAAATCACAAATATAAAAATACTGATATAGGGCCATTCCACTGTCACGTGCGGGGAAATCAGACACCACAATTCCACCAAAATTGTGTTAAAGGGCTTAAGATTTTTCAGAAATAAGAATAAACATATTTTTGTAAGTTTATATTTGATATAACAATATCTCAGGCAGGGACAGATTTTTCCTAAATGGTTTACTGATTTAGTTATTAATTAATTTGCATGCGTCACGTGCAGGACATCTGAAGTCAACCACTTGTAATTTGTATTGTGATCCAGATAACATTTCTGCTCTACTAATATTGCAATTTCAAAACAAAAAATATGTATTAGAGGCTAAAGGTCTAATGTTCATGAAATAAGATTTCTTATTTGAAAAATAAATTTTTAAATTACTAAAAAAATATATAACGTATAGTATCACGTGCGGGACACGGTTGTCACGTGTGGGACATTTGCAAATATCATTTAAGTAACCTTTTCAAAAATCAGAAAATAAGGAAATGCAAAAAAAAAAAAAAAAAAATGCATGTTATACATTTTACAATACAAAAATATTTATTTTAACTTTTTTTTGTACAAAGTAAATGTTCAAATTGACATTTTTAATAGGGATGCACCGAATAGTGATTTTGGCCGAATACCGAATGCCGAATATTCGGCCGACAGATGAACCGAATACCGAATATTCGGCTGGCCGAATAGTAATTGTTGGGCCGAATACCGAATATTCGGCCAACCGAATAGTTAACTATTCGGCTGAATACCGAATATTCGGCTTTCCAAATACTTTTTATAGTTTAAAGTTTAAAGGTATTAAAATGTTACTTTTAAAAACAATTTTACATAATATTTAATAAAAGAAACTTACATTTTGATAAACAAGGGTGTTTTATAAGAAAATTTAGTATTGAAAAAAAAAAAAAATCTGCCTATTGTTATTTAAGAAGCACAATTATGAGACATTTTGAAATAATAAAAATTTAAATTTCATGGTTTCTTCTACGAATTAAAACAAACATTTTAAAATCAAAGAGAAATAATGAAAACATGGATGAAGTAAAACTTTACAGTCTCTTAATTGTCCTTTTTCAATAACTCAAGGCAGATTTTTTTCAATATAAAGTACAAATACTTTCAACTTAATTCTGAATAAAGAAATATCTAGCTCATAGTTCTTTTCATATGAATGATGGCATTTTCCACCCTTCCCATCATATCATATTTTACAGAAATCAAAGCATGCAAGTTGAAAATACAGTACGGTATCTTATTTATTGTTAATGCAACAAACGAAAACATAAGTTTGATCTAAAGTGAGATGAAATCCAATGTATTTATGAGTCAATAAGTTGATTATGGTTTCATGAACAAAAATTGCCTTGATAGCTATTACTATTCTCAAAAGTTTTTCTTTCTTGTTTAGGGTTTTTTATTTGGGAAAAGCAAGAAACAGAATATTTACTAAACAAAATTTAGGAACTTGCATTTGCGCATCATTTATTCTTAAGGAGAATCTTAATAAATCACCCTTTTAATCCTTCTCATGGTTAATTTTCTTAAGTTATACTTTATAAACAACAAATAAATAATGTAAAAACTTTCTATTTTATTTAAATATGACTTTCTTTTTAATTATTTTAAATATATTTATAAATTGACAGTTAAAAGTTGAAAATGTGAAAAGTTTTTAAAAATGTGTTTTAAAAGGTTTCATTGAATATATAAGATTTGGCCGAATACTTTGATATTCGGCTGAACCGAATAGTTTGATATTCGGCCTAACCGAATATTCGGTAACATGGCCGAATAGGCCGAATACCGAATAGATACCGAATATTCGGTGCATCCCTAATTTTTAAACATAAAATTAAGTAAATGTATAAACAAAAATTCAAAATTTTTCTAGAAATTTGAAACCACCTCTTTTATTAGCTACAGTGGGGGTTGATATCTTTTTTACTACATTTTTAAATGAATATAGAATTTTATCTGGATACTGTGGCCACTTGTAGAATTTACCACTTTTTATCATGTCAAACACTTCAACACTATCATGATGGGTGCTTGTAATTTTCCCAGGATAATTAATGCCGTCATATTTTACAACTACCCATTCACCCATCTTAAAAGAAACTGCTGTTTCTGATCCTTTTATTTTCTTCTTTTTGGAAATTAGGATTTTCTAATGACATTTTCTCTCTCATCCTTTTCATTCTTCTAGCACTAGTAGACTTAGATCTTTCCATTTCAGCTAAATAAATAACAAACTTTATCAATTATAAACGCTTTTGTCTAAATTTACTTAATTTCATAGAAAAATTGAACTTAAAATAGAATTAAACTTAGAAAAACAGAATATAGATAAGAAGTTTTATTATATTTTTCTGTAGAATAATAACAAGCTCTTAAACACACGACTCTTCTTATTGTATAGAAAAAATCCCTATAAATCAAGTAGATCAATTATTGCTGGAAAACAATATGTTCTTAAAATAAAAATAACTATCAAAGTGTTCAAATTTTATTAAAATAAATTTATAAAAAAATGGAAATAAAAAATATTAGCATCACAAAAAAAGAAAAAAATGGAACTATCATAAAAATAATTTTTAAAAAAAATCTTAATTTCGTTTTAGTTACATAGAATAAGTTCTTAGGACAAAATAATCATTAAACTGCTAAAACTATGCTAGAATAAATCTCTATTTAACATTCAGAAAACAAAAATAATCATCCTGCTCATAAGGTGTCACGTGCGGGACAATTTTGTTTTGATATTTTTCTCAAAATAAAAATTTCATCCAGATTTTTAACTAGCATAGGATAAGTGTACTACACTAAACTGCTTTAGAAATGCCAATTAAACAAAATAAATGCGTTCCTTTTTCCTCCTAAGTGAAAAAGTTCATGTTTTGTGTCACGTGTGGGACTCAGAAACAAAGTTCTTTTTGTGTGCTGTAATAATTACTTGAAATTATCTTATATATTTCAGTTTAGTGAAATATAAACAATGAATATTAGACTTACCTAAAATGTTGATTTCAAAAGTTTCACTGGATTTTCTTTATTAAAAAAAGTCACTCAAAATGTATTGTAAAACGCAACATACTTGCTTGCACATGGACGCCATCTTTAAACTGTTGTGTTGCCAATCCACAAAAGATAAACTTTGCATTCTTACTCAAAACATAAAATTTGACATGTTGCCAATCAGTAAATACCAAAAATATTTATTTAAACAAATTTTTAAAAATGACTATCAATTTACCTCTTTTCATGGAATGGCCCTATATGATAATAATAAATAAACAAACAATATAAGCAAAAATGCATAGACCATAAATCTATGAAAAATCATACAGACTCTTCAGAGGTGCTATGCATGCTAATTCATGGAAAATATATGTTATTTCGTGGAGTTTTGTCAGCAATATGCTAAAAAAGACAAAATTAAACACCGGATAATATATCTGGAGATCAAGAACAGTTAAAATAATTGCATAAAAAAGAAATTAATAAATCAACAAGTGAAATGGAAAAGAAAAAACAAAATCCAAGATTTAAAACTTACCAGAAAAGTAGAGTCACTATTCTAACATTAACAGTATTATTTTAACACAATCAAACTGATTGGTAAAGTTATCATACGGATTGATTATTTCCAACTTTGCGAAAAATTGCCCAAGCAGGGAATCGAGCCCAGAGACTTGGCTTACAAAGCCAATGCTTTACCTGTTAAGCTAACTGGGCGATAGCCGACTAGAACTTTTCGCTTACATAACCTTATTTGTCATAACATCTGGTCTATCATTTATACAGTTCGGCAGATTAAACCGCAGGTAATGAAACTCCATATAACGATGGATACGTAGATATACTATTATTTTAACACAATCAAACTGATTGGTAAAATTATCATACGAAATATTCGATTTGTAATATTTTTTGGAATTTAATTTTCTTTCTATTTAAAAATCATTGCGATTTATTAATAATTTAGCATTTTAAATTTCATTTTAAACATTTTTTTCGCTTTTAGAATTTTTTTTTCTATTTTTAATAACTTTGGATTTTTCAAAAATTTAGAATTTTTGATTTTATTTAAATGATTTGATTTCAAAGTTTTTATTTGATTAAAATAGATATATACCTTTTATAATTATTTTTAAATTCAATTTATCGGTGCTACCATCCATATAAGAATTTAAAATTATAAATTAACAATTTGGATTTATTACTTGAAGGATAGGCTCTTTTGAAAGAAATATTGAATGAAATCCTCTGTGCAATCTGCGATCACATTTACCCACTTGTTTGAACAGGATACATGGACATTTAAATATGACTAAATGTATATGAGGACGTGAGTTTCCAATTTGCTTTATCCAGATAATCGAATTTGTGGGGGTGGACAGAAAGTTCATTGTTCGATCCCTGATGAAAGGAATTTGAAATATACACCCTAAGATGGATTTAATAAGAAGAAATTTCGTATTTTTGTTCGATTAGAGGATTTATATTATTACGTTTCGTTCATTTAACATTCATAATATTTTTTGAAATTCAATTTCCTTTCTATTCAAAAAACTTTTGCGATTTATTAATTATTCACCATTTTAAAAATATAATTTTAAACATTTTTTCGCTTTTAGAAATTTAAAATTTTATTTGTGTCTCCGCTATTTTTTTTATTTCAGATTTTATTAAAAAAAGTAAAATTTTGGATCTTATTAAAAGATTTGATTTGAACATTTTTAATTTGATTAAAATAAATAACTTCCTTTTATATTTATTTTTTAATTAGCTTATTTGGTGCGTCTCTCTATGCAAGAGTTTAATAATTATAAAATAACGATTTGGATTTAATACTTTAAGGATAAATTGTTTTCAAAGAAATATTAAACGAAACTCTTTGTGCGATCTACGATCACACTTTCCTACTTGTAATATTTTTTTTTTATCTCCAAAGGCATAGAAAAAATTTAAAAAAGTTTGAAAACAACGTCATGATTTAAAGAAAAAACATTTTTTACTCAAAAAGCTGTTTCATGTCAACATTTATGTTCATTCTACAGAAACTGATATCGAGGCGCAGACATCAGAAGTCTTCAGTAAGTGAAAATGACGTCATAATTAAAATGAAATGATAATTTTCTGATAAAACTAAATATTTTACTATGAATTGGAAGAATCCATCTAAAAATAACTTTCTGGATTTTGCCGGTGCTCGCATTAGATCTAGAAATCAATAGTGCGAATGTCTGCATGCAAAACTAATAAATGCGGTTTCTTGAGAATGCATTTATTACTAATCTGTTGCACTTTAAAATATTTTTAAAATAGTGAATATGAATATGGAATTTATGCAACGTGATGCGTAATTTTTCGATCACAATATTATTTTTAAAATTTCTTTAAAAAAATTATAATTGTACCATAATGCACAATTTTTATTGATTTTTTAGGTACTACTTGGTTATCCCGTCAACCAATTTCTCCAAATTATACTTATTGACATAATTTTTATTTTAAATAACGAAAAAACAAATAATTAGTATAGAATAATAATAAAAATACAAATAAAATCTCGAAATAAAAATCACTTAATGACGTTTTAAATACGTGTATCGTTTCTAATGTCCTTAATTGTGACATTCACGATCATCCATTATTGGCATTTAATCTTATAGTTTGGTGATAGTTTTTTGGTCGACAGGTTAACCAAGTAGTACCATTTTTCATTACGTAATACCAAAGATCAAAGTCTGAATCACCAGTTTCGTAATTTCTTACCTGAATTGCTTGTTATTGGTTACATATAAGAATAAAGTTCAATTCTTCAATTATTTACAAAATAAAGAAATTAAACTTTAGTTAAAAATAATATTTGTTTAAAGAATCGGGACAGGCAATATACAATTGATTTTTTTTATTTCAGTCAGTTATTTTTTAAACATTTGCATTTGACAAATTCGACGGGTTTCGACTCGTAAATTTTTTAAAAGGTAGTTTTCAATTAATTATTGTTTGTTAATAACTGTTTATTATGTATCTAAAATTATTATTGGGTGATACAAGGGAGTTATCGACTGCTATGCGTTCATTAAATACAACCTCATATAAAATAAAAAAAATTCATGATGTTCCACAAAATAAAGTTTCCTCCTTTTAAAATTATTTAAATAACCTCCATATTGGTTTTCAATTTATTTTCAAAAATTTCGTAGGATATCTTTTTCGATTTACTCCTAATCGTGAGTTGAAATTCAATATCATAAGTTTAATAAATAGAGAGTTGTGAAAAATGGCTCTATTTTCATTTCAGGCTGCATTAGATTATAAAAGACATTCTTTAAAATATTGGCTCTGAAATTGCTGATTCAGCAATCATCCTCAAAAAAGGGGGAAAATGAAAGATCCGAAATATGATTTTTTTTTTTTTCATTTTTACAATATACATAAAATGTTAATGAGAATTTCGTTCTGCCTCTTATAACTTTAGTTCTGCCGAATTGATTGTATTGTAAGTTACATATTATTTTATGGTATGCCGTAGCGTAGATCATATGGACCATTTTCAAATTTCGCTTACATATAGGCTGTCCAAGAGTAAAAAGAAGAAAATTCAAACATAAATTAACATATAAAGTTTGATTTCAGCTATGCATTAGCTAAAAAAGACTATATTGAACATTTCTAACATGAAAAAATTTAAATAATCAATAAAAATTTTGGAGATATAAATCTTTAAAATTGTGATTCTAACTCCCATTCCTGTCCCATTCGAAATATTATGTAATTAACTGTTATTTTTTTTTAAATCTAATTTAACTTTTTTAAATAAAGAGATTTAATTATTTTAAATATTAACTGTTAGTGTTTTATAAAAATGAAAAAAAAATTGTTTACAAGAGATTTTTTTAAAGAAATTAACAGAAATATTTTGTCCCTCACTTTGCGTCAAGTCCGTTACCTTGTGATTATTTTAGTCAAAATAGGTTTCTAATTCTGCCTAAAGTTAGAAGCAAATATTAGGCGATATAGTTAAACTATTCACGCAACTATTACTTGCCATTTTTTACTCTTCAATTGTGAAGCAATGTAATAGTGGCAGGAATCAGCTTTTATCAAAGTTGGATTTATTTTTCACTGTCAAGTCTCTTACCGTAAATTTTAATATTATTTTAATGATTTTTGCACTTTTATAATTAAAAATTGTTTACTAAATAGTTTCAGAAGGTGTGTGTATTATTATCTAAGTTAGAAATTATACAAGCTAGTTCTTTTCTAATAGTTTTATTTGAAATGTCAAGTCCGTTACTTGTCATGTCTGTTACCATGTGTGTAAGCGATGTAATGTAAGCTGCTAAGTAAGTTTACTAAATAGTTTTAGAAGGTATGTAAATTATTATTTAAGTTAGAAATTATACATCTAGTTCATTTCCAATAGTTTTATTTGAAGTCCGTTACCATGAAATGTAAGCGAATGGTGAAAATGGCCTATATAATTCATTGTTTTTTATTTATATAACAATGGAGAAAAAGTTCTTTAATCAGATGAATATGTTTATGAAAGATTACAGCAATTTTAAAATATTCTGTTGAACAGATTTTGTTAGCTACTTTTTCAGGGCTGTCTTTAGTATGCTGCTTATTGTTCTACATTGCTTATTTATTAAGTTATGGGGGAATGATATATAATCAAGCTAATCTGATTATAAATGATTAACCTTTTTCAAAAGTTCCACCGGACAGATTTTTATATTAGTTTGCTTGTGTTGTTAAATGAATATTTTTTTGGAGATGGTTTTAGAAAATTCAATATCCTTCCACCATTCTTTACCAAATCCTACCATAAATGATAAGCTAAAAGAATTAATCTTTAACCGCTGAAATTTTGTCTGCACATTAGAAAATGTAATAAAGCAATAGTGTTCATCATTTTCAGCAATGCGAAAAGACATTCAAAGTAATTGCCTATATTGTTTTAAACCGCAAGATCAAATTTGGTATACAAGGGTTTTTCGAATAGTAAAGATACAACACACTAAAAAAAAAATCTTATTTGATGAAATATTCATTACGAATTATTTGCAGCTATATACCTTTCCTTTTTAAAAGTAATTTCCGCCGCTGCCCAAGCATTTGTTAGTCTTGTGTATCCTTCGTCTTCCGTATCCTGTATCTGTAGTCTTCTGTAGAGCTTCTGTATCATATTGTCATAGAAGTTTGCCGCTTGTTATCGAAACCACATTTCAACTTCAATTTCAATCTCAGCATTATCGTGACAGTTTCCCCTTGCAAGACGTCTCTTCGGGTAAAGGAATCGGGGGATGTCATTAAATGCTAGGTCCGGATTGTATCGCAGATAGGTTAAAACTTCTTACTTCAAATATTTGAGTAGTGTTTCGGTTCGAAGCGCCGCATGAGAACTGAATTGCACACAGTTTACATACCCTTAAGTCACAGTCCATATTCATAAACAGATGTTATAGACACTTCAGGTGTGATTTTATACAACTCTTTCATTATGAGATGCCTATTTGCTCGAATCGCTTCCTCCGTTCTTTGAAAAAGTGCATTAGAGATCAGCGCCATGCGAAAGGGGGAGGGGAGCGAAGCGGGTGGTCGCCCTGGGCCCAGACATTTAGGGGGCGCCAAATTTATGCTATTGACATCCTTTTTTTTGGGGGGGGGGGCAGTTTTCTCTCGGCACACCCTTGTTAGAGATCACAATTGGTCTACCTTTTCTGGGTTCTTCATGAACATTGGTCCTACCATTAGAGAAACCATAACGCCATTTTGTTACATTTAGTCGATTCATAATGTTCCCTAAGACAAAAACAATTTTTTTCTGAATTTCCGCTGGAAGTTTCTCTTTTGCATGAAGTGAGCGCATGCCGAATCGAACATCATATTTGGCGGGATTTTTAATAACGCAGACATTCTAAGCATTTGCTACACGAAGCAGGATCACCATAGAATTAACGGGTCGCTTCACTCAAATGAAAAGACGCGTTCCTTAATGCTGATCCTATGGAAGAAATTAAAAAGATATCTGGGTTGCATTTTAATATTCTTAAATGATTATTTTTGCATTGGATAGCTGAGATTGATCTGAATGCAGGGTGATTTCGCTTTCCAAACCGGTTCTGAAAATGAAAGCGTTCTCGTAAAAAATAGCTGTGATCAAAATCAAAAAAGTAAAAAATGGCCTGCATTCAGATCAATCTCAGCTATCCGATGCAAAAAGAATCATTTAAAAATATTAAAATGCAACCGATATATCTTTATAAATTTCTTCCATAGGATTAGCATTAGCGAACGGATCTTTTCATTTGTGTGATGCGGCTCCTTAACGAATGGCTGCGTGTGAAAAGTAAAAAATTAAGGGTGTATTTTGATTCAAACTGCTTATTTTCCGATTTATTTTTGAATTCATTATTGCTCTCAAATACACCAAACTTTCAAAATCTCCTATTTGGAAAGTACACAAGGTGCCGTGATTGTCGATTCTTTGATAAATGCAGAAAATATTGCAAAAAAAGCAATCAAAAACGGCATTTCGAACCAATTTTTCCCCAGCGGGAGATCTGGGAACGAAAAAAAGGGTCATACTAATAAGGTAATTGTTTATAACTCAAATTCTACTGAATTGAGCGTAAAAAAACATCACGGCACCTCATACGTTCCTTCAAGAATCTCCCCAGCAAATTTCATGTTTCTACTTTTAAAAATGTGCCTGAAATTGTATCGGAAAATTTCGAGCTGTTGAAGGTGGAAAAGTGTTTTTTCGAATACACCCTTAAAGGTTACAATCTGTATTGCCAATGCGCTTAATTGAAACTTTTTCCCCCTACCGTGTACCTTTACTTACCGAAAAGCCCTCGTATTTCGTTTTGAAAAACCGACAGCACATTGGGCGAACTCTCTTTGTATTTTATAAATAACTACTGAAATTGACATGATAATTCACAATATATGCTGACACTCTTGTTATAAAAAAAAAGCCTGCGCAAGATTTTTGTGACATAAGATAAACATTTTGTCTTTTCCGAAACTAACAAAATTAAAATGCAAATCTAACAACAAATGCCCTTTAACCTTTATGTTATGGTAGGTGAATTTCTTTCAATGGAAATTAAAACTGTCATTTTCACAAACAAATTCCTTTAATATTAAAATGGATAATACTATTTAGAAATTTTACTTCCTGTTTCCACACCTTCATGGCAGCAACACACTCTGCTAACGTCTAGTTTCTTTTCAGAGATGAATTGAAAGTTTCTAATTTTCTTGCTTTATAAATTTTGTGTTTCTTGATCATTATAAAAAAATATCTTTTATTACATAATGTAATCTCCTCTAGGATACCTATTGGGTCAGATACCATTTGAGCTAACAAATTACGTGAAAAAATTACCTCTGTAAGAATTGCAATCTCATTTATATCTCACTGACGTTTAATTGTAAAATTGAAAACAAATATTAAAAAAGATTTACTTTTTCAATTAAAGTTGTTAAAAAGTATACACATAAATATTTTTAGATTTATTTTTAAAGATAATATGATTTTTACGGAAGAATAATTCTTGCGTGCACTGCGCGCATGATTTTTCACATTTGAATGGCTAAAACAAACCAAGATTTTTTAATGAATTTTTTAAAGAATAATGTGTTTTCAAAATGACCAAAATGAAAAAGAATTAAATTTATATATATCCAGAATTTTTTTTAATCGGTTTTTATTATACCAAAAGTAGCAGTCAATTCTAAACTTCTCACTTCAGAAATATAATAATAGATCATTTTCTACTTCTATATGTTTAATACATCAAGCGAAATTTTTGTGAAATTCTAGGCAAACTTTATTTCAGAAATCCTACGTAAATCGTACTTTCTCAAAATCGTGTTTTGAGAAAATAACTTTAAAGATTAAACCACCCATTGATTAGATAGTAAAAGCTCAAAATGATTTAGGCATATTTTTTTTTCTAATGCGAATTTTTTTTTATGGGTTTGTTTTAAATACTCATAAAAAATCACATTTATTTGTAACTTACTTTTAAATAAACTTTTGGATAGCCAGTAATGGCTACATTAGCTACATAGCCAGTAATGGCCTACCCAGCTTCGCTTTAAAGGCTACCTGACCCCTTAATTTTTAGTTTTGAAAATGAAGAATCTTTAAAGTAAATTGGCAATGATATTTCTTGTGTTTGAATGCTGAATCGTATTCTTGAGGTAGTTCCAGTTTGTAGTCTAATCACAATTTCAATGTTTTTTTCCCTTCATATTTTTTTTAATTTTGCGAACCCGAAGCTCAAAATGTTAAATCAATATAAAATTAAAGGGACTGAGAAACTTTATAAAATTTGCTTTAATTTGCTTTTTTATTACAATATTGAAAATGAGCAAATAATGATAATAATAAAGAAAAAAACTCTTTATTTTTTCCCGAATTTTCTTTTACTGAATAATGTTTCATTTTTAAGAGAACATGAATATATATATGTAAAATGAAGCTGGTTTTGCGAAATATTTAAGATTGTTTTTTACATGTATTTTACTTAATAATAAAAATAGAAACAATTTTTTTACAGTATATATGTACATTATTGCTGATACATAAATCAAAAGAAATTAATTTCATGTATAAATTAGTTTTCCAAAACTAATTAATTTTTTATATATTTTTATAATCAATATGTCAATCCAGTGCACTTTTCTAAAGAAAAAAAAAACTATTGAATATACCACCATAAAATTTGTCGTGGTGTCAAAAAACATACTATTTGAGAATAAAAAGAAATAATTTTCATTTTGGCTTAAAAGAAATAAAATTAAAGATATTTTACTAAAAAATTTGGAAAATCCTTAAAATTTTACTGCTTTCTTTCACTCTTTTAAAGACTTTTTAGTTCATTTATATAAAACAATAGATATTTTTAAAGAAACACAACATAATTTACCTAATTTTAGAAAGTTTCGACTGTTTACCTAAAATAGAATTTTACAATAGTGAAGCAAAAATTAAAAAAAAAAAAATCTGAAAAAGGGCAAAAGAAATGTGTATATGTTATGGTCAATTTGATTAATCGGTTATTATTAATAGTAACCGGTTATTATTAATAATAACCAATTGATATCCAAATAAACCGATTAATATGATAAATTTATGAGAATTTATCAAATTAACCGGTTATGAATAGTAATTACCAATCAAGGTTGATAAATATAATAAATTTCAACTCGTTTAGCTTTAGATTTTTATTTTGGATACGTTTTTTTCTAAATATTAATTGACAAAAGTATGCATTTCAAAGCTGTATAATTTATTCTTTCAGTATTTCGGTGTTTAAAATTTTTATTTAATTCATTTTGTAGTTATAAAAATAATTATTTTAAATTGTTCAGTCTTTTGCGTGGTATTAATAAACCATTTCCTTTGATTGCGTTTTATTGTCTCTTAACAATTATTTTCGTTATTAGATTCAAACAGTTCTGATAGTACATATTTTTGTAAAATATATATTCTCTACTAAGCTTAATTAATCATATTGACTGAGTTTCATCGCTAATTATTAATAATAAATTCATACAATTTACCAAAAGGCATGGTTATTAAGAATAATAACAAGTTATTATTAATAATTACCGAATTTATCAAGTTAACCATAATTTATACGTACCGACAGTGCTTTAAAAATATTATTTTAAAACTTTCCAGAGCCGTAATATTTAAGGTCCATAATCATTTAGCATCATAATGTTTTAGTTCTATATTTTGGACGATAATTTACAATAAAAAAAATAACCATTTTATTCTTAACGTGCCCTTAACTAGCCTGACAACAACTAATAGTCTGTTTCATTTAAAATTTATCCATGAGAGTTTTTTAAATGTTGCTTTTGATGAGTTATTTTAACTCATTTTAACCGTTTCTTTTAATGGCTATTGTTTATTTGAAGTATAGGACGGGAAAAATAGAATTATTTTTTAAATCCCATCATGATATATTTGCCCATTTCTTTCATTAACAAGAATTATTAGAAATCAATATCGAGTTAATATATGCCCATAAGAAAAGTTTATCACAAACGCCGTTCATTTTCATTTATGTCTTCTTTTGATAGCAAAAGGCATCTTCGACGAATTGCTTTCGAAATTGGTCATCAAACAATCTGCTTACTTAATAATGAAAAGGACAGAAATATGAACTTTTTCTTGTCAATTTTATTGAAGGATTCATTTTATTGAAGGAGAAAATCAACGTCATGATTACTAATACAATCAATTATTAGACAGTCTTGAGTAGTTATTTATAAGAAAGCTTTAAGAGTTTTATAGTATAAAAATAAGAACACTTTAAAAGGGTACGGGACACAAAAATATTAAAATTTTCTTTTTTAAAAAAATGCATTAAAATTTTGTTTTTTATGCTTAAAATGATGTTTAAATCATGTTTCTATAGTAATTAGAAGAGGAAATATTATTTATTTCACGTTTTCTTTTGTTTTCAAAATCTAGCTTTCAAGCAACAGTTGTTGTATATTTTTTTCACAATTTCTCGGATTTAAGTTGTTATAACTCAAGAACCATTGAAAATAAATCCTTCAAACTTCGAACATGTCCTTTTTGATTACTTTATTTTAATTTAATACAGAAAATTTGAAAAAAGAGTTTACTTTTGAAAATGTGATTTTTTTAATAAGTTACATAATTTTTTTCACATTTTTACTTCAAATATTTTACTTTTTTTTAACTAACATTTAAAAAAATGCTGAATCAAAATTAAAATTTGAATGTTTTTGTTTATTTAGACGTAAAAAAAAGGTACCATTCTAATATTTTGAGTTATAACGATTTTAAATGACCTCACCTTTTTAATAACTTTTTTATTAAAAATTTTTTAAACAATTATGAGGAGTTTTATCATGTAATTTTAGTATGGTATTGGTTATGGTATATGGCTATATGGTATATGGTATATGGTTATATGGTATTTGGTTTTGTATTTGGTAATTTTCATGTAATGTTTTTATGGTTAATCACCATAAAGAATTCAAAATTTTAACTCAATTAATAAAAATTATTTGAAAATGTGTCCCGGACACTCTTAACAAATTTCTTGCAGTAAATGTAAATTGGAAAGTAGGGAACTTGACTATAACTAATACTGATGCAACATTGACCGTGGTCGTGACTTGAGCATTTGGTTATTTTTTTTTTCAATTATCAGCCTAAGAATGAGAACTAAAATAATTTATGTTTTAAAATAATATATTTTATGTATTGTAGGAATGTATATATGATTTTAGCCTTTTTTCTCGAAATGTTTTTTCATGCTTTGGTGCACTTCTAAAATTCCAATTTAGGTAAACAGTTGAAAATTTCCAAAATTGTGTAACTAATTTGTTTCATTAAAAATATCTAAGTGAAAATATTTTAAAATAATGAAAAATACGTTCGTAAAATTTTTAGGATTTTCAAAATTTGTTATTAAATTAATTTTTTTTTCGTTTAAGCGAAAATGAAATTTTTTTCTTGTTATTCTTAAATAGAATGTTTTATAATGCCACAACATATTTTAAGAATATATATTCAACAGTTCTTTAGAAAAGTATACCAAACCAACATACTGTTAAAAAAATGTCATACAGGTATATAAAAATTTAATTGGTTCTTGAAAACTAATTTATGTATGAAATTAATTTCAATAAAAATTTTATTAAATCCAATACATTTTTAAATCACCAGATTTTAAAAGATTCACCTTTTATATACACATTTTAATATATTTGTTTTACTATTTTACTTAAGAAAGGTGTTATAATAATTAATAATTTTGTTTTTTGTTGTTTATATCTCATTGCCGCCTGTCATTTGTATTGACCGTGAAATGTTTTAAAATGTAATTTTTATTTTTATTATGATTATGGATTTTATTAGACGGATCCGAAACATGTCAATGTCATTTATTTTTAATTATTGTAGCACCTTTCTTAAGTAAAATGAAATTTTTATTAAAATGAAATTAATTTCTTTTGATTTATGTATGGGCTATAATGTATATATTTCCTGTATTTTTTTTTCATTTTTATCTCTATTTTTAAGTAAAATATATTATGTTAAATATTTCGCTAAAGCTGCTTCCTTTTATGTATCAAGATGGTCTATGTATCTTTATGTGTAACCATACTGAAATTCATAGAGTCGATCTCTGCAGAAGATTATTCAAATTTCAATGTTTTCAACATATGATACACATGATTACATACTTTACAATATCTAGACTGGCCCTCCCACTGCCACGACCGGATATATCCGTTCACTATGTTGCAGATTTCACTGCAATTGAAGCTTTATTTAAATTAATATAATTCTACAAATATAACCCAGTTTTAAGAAATTAAGTTATCATTGATACTTCCAAGGCTTATAAGCATATACGTAATAAAAAAAATTATATCATGACAGAAAATCCCTCTTTTATTAACATTCAAAATAAATTGCAGAGAAAAATTATTACATTTTTGCCTTTTGCTCGGCAATCAGGGGACTAGGAATCGTCTTGCAGTTTTAAAAAATCTTGAAGATATCGCAGCGATAGTCAGTTTGCATCTCAGCATCGTAGCACTTTTTAAAGTATTATTTGTAAAATATTAGCCGATACCTACACAATTTATTTTAGACACTATAGTAATATAATTACTACTTCTTAATATTTTTATTTAAAACGAAAGATGAAGTTTTATTGACAATATGGCAATGTATTCCTTTAAATATTTGCATCAAAATATCATAAATAGAAAACTGTAATTTTCTTAATTTTCTGTTAAATTTCATTTGAAAAGAGATCTATTGTTCGTGATAAGAAATTTCATTAAAAACGTATTATTTTTTTATGCATTCAATAAAATTTTATTTATTTTCTTCCCAAAATATCGAAACATCTTTTGTAATGCAAATGCAACACATCTGATTGCTAAGTCGAGGAGTAGAGAGTAAAAGGCATTCTTTTACGGAATGTCAAAATTAGTTATATTATCATCAATCTAAGGAAAAAAAAAAGTCAAATGTTACTTTTTACTAAACCACTTTATAAAGCTGATAATGATCTTTTTTTCTATTATAGTAAATGAAGAAGACAACGTGATGTTTATTTACTCAATTTTTTGCACTTCTGCCAAAATTACATCACGCGATTTCTTCATAAATTTCATCACGCAAATTTCGTGGTTTTTGTACCCTTTCTTCCAACTTTTCATAGATTGTCAAACTCGAATAGCACCCTCCGCCTACCTATTGTGACTTCAGTTTTTCACCGCCCCTGAATGCGAGGCCTGAATGTTTCTTTTTTTTCACTTTTTGATATTTTAATAGTTTTCTAATGCTATTTTATGAGTTATATAACGCTGACTTATATAACTCATAAACCAGTGTTTCGTGAAAGAATCATCTGCTGTAATGATTTTTATGTAAACACTATTCATAGATGATTTTTGTCAATTTTAGTGATTCAGTAATACAAAGGTTGATCATCGAAATGCACATGAAAAGGTAAACACACAAAGGCTATAAAGCGCAGTGCGTGGGTGCACTTGAATAAACAAGTCCTAAAGTTTGCTTTGCAATTTATATTTGGATAAATTACTATTGTTCAGAAGATGATTGTCAGCGAAATCGATAGATCTGTCGTTTGGGTTTTGGTATGATTCCGTAACAAGCTTCAATTGTCCCGCAGAGAAAATATTTACCTATTGTTTTCGAAATACAATTGAGAGAATATCTAGGGGAAATGAGGGCTGATTGTTGCAAAACTCATTTTTCTTTTCTTATGCATTTTTTCTCCCCTGTGTCAACTCTAATATTCATCAGTACGTCATTTTCATAAAATCATCCAATGAATAAGTTTTGAGGTAGAAATTTAAAGGAAGCTACTTCACCTGGTTAGTGTGACTTCTCTTCAATAAGCATTATTGTGTGTGAAAATATTTATATATTTTTACCGGTGCTTGCTTTCTTGCTGAGTGAGTATTTCTTTTATATTGTTATTATTAATTTTGTTCCCATATTTTTAATGCAGAGCTACTTGTTTACTTTGTAGCATCATAATAAAAAAATCTGTCTAAGGTGAAAACATTTCAGAGTCCCACATTTTTAAACATAGATATTTCCGAGTAATCTGTCTAAGACGGAAAGAATCTGCGTAACACGGAACCGGACATTCATTTTTGGTTCCAGATAGCAAATTTACTGTTTAAGACGGAAGAAAATATTTCTGCGAAATATAAAAGAAAAGAAATATTTTCTTTCCATAATGAAGTGTATTGTCTAGTCGCATTCGCAGTGGTTATAAAAAAAGCCGTCACTGATTGCTGACAATAATTTGGGGATGATTTTATTATTATATATGACCGGAAACTGTTGAACAGTGGGTCATAGGATTTTTGACATTCTTAAGTTACAATAAAATAAGAGAATCTGTTTAAAAATGGAGGGTTACATCATTGATACCTTATGAAAAATTTACAACATTATACGATTTTTTTAATAAATAAGTTTAAGACAACATAATTTTGAAGCATTTATTAAGGTAAATATAATTTTATTTTCACTAAAATCTGTAATTTTGATTGATACTAATCTATATGTGTACTATCAATTTGTAATGTAAATTATTATTATTATAAATATATAAAAATTTGTAAAGATTGCATGTCTATTTAATTAAAAAAAAAAAAAATACGTTAGTTTTAACTTTTAGCTAAAGAAATGTTTAAAATTCTAAGAACGGGATGTCTAAAAAGTTTTTCTGGCTAAGTCGGAAATCTGTCTAAGGCGGAATTTTATTTCAGTCCCAAGCGATTCCGCCTTAGACAGATTTCACTGTACTTCATTTTTATTAGTTTAATACACTCTAACTCTGATTTTCATCTTAAATCTCTTTTTATTAGTACTTTCCAACAAAGTTGAAAAGTGCTTATGCATTCTGTTTGTCTGTCCGTATTTCCGCGCTCTAAGATACGTAAATATACTCGGAATGTCATGAAATTTTAGGACGTTATTGACGTTCATCCTAGTACGAACCCTATTGAAAATGAAGTTTCTACCATGATTAGTTTATCTACAAAGAGAGTCAAAAGTTTCCCATTACATTACGGCCTAAGGGGAAAAAATCGTTTCAAAGGAATTTTAAAGATGTTATAAACCTGTCAAACATATTAAAATTTATATACTTTTACGAGGTGCTTTAAAATATGCATTATATAAAATATAAGGTGAAAATGTAGCTATTATTCATTTACAGGACCGCACAAAACTATTCCATTAGATAATGGTAAAAGGGGGAATTGTGTGACATATTTTAAATATATTAAACTGTTTCATGTATAATTAAATTGATGTATGTCAAAGAAGCTTACTATAAATTATACGATACTGTCTCCCCTAATATAAAGTACATAGTATTTACAGAGACACGCAAAAGAGTTCAAATAGTACATTCTTTCCGAAGTATTGCATATGTATCCGATGATGACTGACGGATGGATGAAATGCATTTTAATTATATGTCCGTATAAGTTTCACTAAATTTATGCATATAATATGGTGTGTATAAATGCTAATAGTTAATATACAGGGTTACCCAAAAGAGCTAGCCAACGTTATTGAATATGAGCATAAATTACTAAAAGGTGATTCTTAAATAAATTATGCATTTTTACGCTGAACTATTAAATTTACTAAGAAATGTTTGCAGAATATAGATATAATGATATACAGGGCCATGCAAAGAATTGTGTACATGGAGTCTATGAATGATAATTTATGAGAAAGTGTTTTCAATTGTTTTAAGAGTGTTTTAGTTTAAAATAAATTTTAGCTTAACATTGATGTGTAATAAAGGTACCAGGCAAACTACAAGGCTGAACAAAGTATTCAAGTATGTTTCCTTCTATTAGTATAAATTGCTGAAAGAGAAATTACAAGCTACTAGGCATTTTTTTGCTAAACTAAATTTTTTCACTATATAGTATATATATTAGCTGACAGATCAAATACAGGGCTGTTTAATAGTACTGGAATACATATTTGGCTTTATTATCTTATTTATCTAAATAACGAAGTTTTGTTAAAGATTTCATGAAGCGATGGAAAGTGCTTCATAATCTATGCTTAATGCATGATTTTTCTTACTTGTTCAGCCAATATACCGAAGTAAAAACAAATTAATCTAAATCATGAGCTTTATTAAAATCAATAGCTTTTCCTTATGCTATTGTACCTGAGCTGTTTGTGAATAGCCGGTTTAGCAGCATGAAACATTAAGAAAAATAGAGAAAATTACACAAAAGTAATTATTATACAATTAATTGCGATATACAAGAAAGTTGTACAATCCGAGATACAATTATACAATTCGCTAGTATAGAGAGCCCTTTCCGGCAAAATATTTAAGAATTAAAGGCGCCAGACCTGCCAACTATAGTGAAAAATATACACAAAGAATTTGGTTCAGTACTATGCATAACTTCATGTACTTTTCGATGGTATAAGGGCGACAAACAGACACATAAACAGGCAGATACATTTTATGAATATTTTTTTTTTTTTTTTTTAATCCCTGGAAAACCGGGAGTAAAAAAAAAAAAGTTCGATTACAAAGTTTGTTAAAGACAGAAGAAAGAAAAAATGTAAATGTTGCATTTTTTTTTTTTTTTTTTTTTTTTTTTTTTTTTTTTTAAATATTTAATGGAAACGCACAAAGTGGGAGTAATTTTCATTTCTAAACATTTGCAGAATACATTTACAAGTGCTTTTGCTGAAAATCAATGGCATGATAATTCATAAGAGGGGTGAAGGTTTACGGAAAATACCGTTAATTTTCATTTTCAGACGAATTGCATCATAAAATGATGGGTTTTTTCCCTTTTTTCAGAACTTGCTTCCAAATTTGGACATCCAGTGATTTTCAACCGAAAAAATGAATGATCAGAAATATGACCTTTCCTATTTATCTTATAAATAAATGAGGAAATCAACGAGATAACTCGCAATATAATCTGACACTAATGCTAATGTGTTATGTCCCGTGCAGATTTATTTGACGCAGGATAAATTATCTGCTATTTATGAAAAGAAGATACCCAGAAAAGGAATTTTTACATAAAATTTCATATAAAAAATATTGATGAAACATATTCTTTATATTAGAATACGTAAAGTTTTAATTATCACTGCTCTGTAAAAATCTGTAAAGCTACTAAACTTTTTCTAGAAACTGGGATTCTTAGAACTTTTTCCGCAATGTTAATAGCAAAATTTCACATAACAGAATCGGTTACATGAATTTTTGCTTTTATTGTTACATAAAAAGCTCTGGGAATCTCAGTTTCCTTGAAAAAGTTTAGTAACTTTACAGATTTTCCTTTTCTTACTGTATAGGAAATAATTGAGATTGAATCTTGTTTTTACTTTCTTCTATCTTTACAAGAAGAAAATATTGGATTCTTGAAATTTTTTAATCACGATTAGTGATTTACACTTTTAGGGGTCAGAGATTCTAAAAAACATGTATTTACAAAGAGACATGTATATGTCTCTGTGTTTGTTCGTCTGTATGGACAATAAAGTTTCTGGGACCTCTATTTCAAAAGCTAATGCACGAAATTTCCTAAAACTTTATATTCTGTTAGATCTTGATATAAGCTCGATCTGATTAGTTTTTGATGCATATCGCTCAACAGAGGGCGTTGCTATGCTACCTTTTACACGATTTCCACAATAGCTATATCTCAAGAACTAATGAACGGATTTTTATAAAACTTCATATTCTGTTAGTTCTTAATAAATTATGGTTTTGATTACACTTTGGTGTAAATCGGGGAACAGGTGGTGGTATTATGCAGTGTTATTTATGATTGTTGCAATAGCTCTATCTCCGGAACTAATGCACGAATTTTCATCAAACTTCAGATTCAAAAGTCCCTAATCCCAGTTAATATTCTGTAGATTTTGAAGTCAGTCTCTTTGCAGGTGGTGCTGCTATGCGGCATTAATCATGATTATCGCGATAGCTCTATTTCAGGATCTAATGCTGGAATTTTCCTCAAACTTCAGATTCAGTTAGTTCCTGATATAAATGAGTATTCTTTAGTTTTTAAAGTAAATTGAGCAACAGATGCAGCATTATTCATGATTATCGCAATATTTCTATATCAGGAGCTAATGCACAGACTTTCACCAAACTTCAAATTCAGTAATTCCCTGATATAAATGAGTATTCTTTAGTTTTTAAAGTAAATTGAGCAACAGATGCAGCATTATTCATGATTATCGCAATATCTCTATATCAGGAGCTAATGCACAGACTTTCACCAAACTTCAAATTCAGTAATTCCCTGATATAAATTAGTATTATTTAGGTTTTAGAGTAAATGACTCAACAGGTGGCCCTTCTATCCAGTTTTTTTATTATTATTTCTGCGATAATTCTACTTTAAATACTAATACATGGATTTTCATCAAATGTCATATTCAGTTAGAACTTGAAATAAGTTGTTGCAGATTAAATTTTGGTGTAAATTACCTAACGGTTACACTGCTATGTTTCATTTTTCTGGAAGTATCAACGTATACACTGTTAAAAATTTTGTTTCAGTTTGATCCAAATTTCAGTGCTCAGTAGCTGTCATCATAAGAAGGTGAAATCTCGTAGCAACATTGGAAGTTTCCTATTTCAACCTTGATCATGCTGTTGGAACTATGCTTCAAGAGGAGCTCCAAATATTGGTTCAAGATTTCATTATCTTATATTGGCATGTATTGAGCACCAAAATTTGGTTCAAACTTGGACAAGATTTTTAACAGTGTATGAGACTGAAGAAAATTTTGAGATTGCCACATCCGACTAGTTTTTTATTTGTAACGCTTCTCTATACTATAGTCAATATTCAGGTTGGCTGGTTGGTTTGTTGAATAGAGTTTTATGGCACAAGGTCCCGTAAGAGACATGCTGCACCAAGACCAAGATGAAAATGAAAACAAAGTTAAAATGTAAAATGTATTGCATAAAAATGAGTCAATATTCAGGGTTGTTCATTTCTCACAGCGTTTTTTAAGCTTTCGAAAGCCATCATCAGAGTATTCTGCAGATTGGAAGAAAAGCCTTGTTGCACCTCTTGAATGACATCATTGTGGTATTGAACCGTCCACGAAATATTTTGTAGAGTTTTTGGGCATAAGAAAAATTTGATTGCGGGTGAAATTGGTCGAATAGAGGATGTGTTTAAATTTCAAAAGCATGTAATTCTCATTCATGATAATCAGTCTCATTCTTCAGGAGAAGAGTTCCATATCCCGTTCTAGTTGGCGCGATTGGTAAAAAATTCCAAAAATGGCACCAAAATGAAATTTTAGCACTTTATCACATTTTTCAAGATGGCGGAAAAATGATTTTTAGATGTTTATAAATATATATTTATTTAAAAAAAGGTTAGATTTGTTACATGTAAAGAAATAAATACGATGTCTATAAAATATATTTATATTTTTATATGTATATACATTTTAGACCTCTTTCTCAATATATATCTATCTCACTATATATAGAGAGATACGTATATAAATAATTATTATACACTTATATATATTTTAATGGTTTTGTTGCTGATAACTTTTTAGTGGACATCACACAACATGTGGTGTTGCTACGTTGCATTAATCATCGATATTGCAATAACTCTATCTCAAGAACTAATGAATAATCTTCATCAAACTCCGGATTCTGTTAATACTTTGTATAGAATAGTTTTTTTAGTTTTTGGTGTAAATCGCCCAACAGGTGGCGTTGCTAAGCTTAACATTTCATGATTTCGGTATATTGCATCTCAAGAACTAATGCATAGATTTTCATCAAACTTCAGATTTAGTTAGTATTTGACGAAAAATGATCCTGATAATTTTTTGGGGTACTTAACCCAACAGATGGTGCTTTTATGGAGATTTTTTTAAGAATACTGCAATAGTTCTATCTGAAAATGTAATGCACATATTTTCATCAAACTTTAGATTCAGTTAGAAGTCGACATAAAATGTTGCTGACTAGATGTTGGTGTAAATCACCTAATTTGTTGGGCTGCTATGCTGCATTTTCTTGAAAGTGTTAACATGCATCCAGTGGTGCAGTCATAAAAAAACAGACGGTATACGGTCTAAGCAGAAGGTATGCGCTCTTGGAGCGTATACTCTAGAGTGTGCATACTATAGTTTTTTTGAGAAACAGAGAGCATACGGAGCTCCTTAAAAAATTCCAGAACGTATATGGCGAATACCCGCGTATACCCTCCACTACATCTCTGCACGTATGATATAGAAGACAGTTTTGTAGAAGTGTGCTGTATAATTTTAAGTATAGGATTTTTCATATGTTAATTAGTTTGGGAGACAATAAAATAAAATGTGCAAATACGCGTAAATATTACAAGTTAAAACTGGATTTATTTTACAATTTTACGTGAAAAAAAATATTTTAATATAAGTACTATTTTCAGTTTTGTCAAACAGACTATAAGGAACTAGAAAAAAGAGTTAATTGAAAAATATACATAAAAGTTTTATCACTTTGATAATACCTATTCGTAGGGAAAAAAAAACACAAATCGAGAAAAATAATTTTTAAATGGAGTGAATTGAGGCATATAAAGGAGCAACTATGTAATAAAATAACTTTAAACTATGTTTGTAAGACTCGGATCTTTACGAAACTTCATCAAAATGTACTTAGGATAATAAGGTATAATTTAAGCAAAAAATAGAAAATCGATATTTTTATTAATTTCCGTCGAATAATGGGTATCGAGTCCACTTAAACAAACAAAATGATATCGTAGATGACAAGAAAAAAGAACTTTCCGGAAATTGATACTTTATGGGGATTAGTAGATTTACGTGCTCAAACATTGATCTAAAATTACAAAGCCCCATAAAACATTAATTTTATTATCTCAATTCTAAATTTACACAATCACAAATTCAAAGTTTTTAAGCAAGAGAATGATACACAAACCGCCGAAACATTTTATTGTAAAAGATTTAAGTTTAAATAAGTTTGAAAATTTCTCAATTCCTTGGCGATGTTATCTTGAAGGCATTTCGCAAGCTGAAATGAAAATAACAGATTTTCAGCATAAATGTTGTCATTTATTGCTTTGCTTTTACATATAAAATTCCAAATAATTCGACTTTTTGCGCTGATATAGGCTGACAGACAGACGGACTAGACGACTACAATACGTACTACATATTTTTATAGTTGAACGTATTTCAAATTCTTATTTTTTTTATTAACACTTTCAAACATACTTGAAAACTGTATATGAATTCCGTTTGTCTCTTGTCTGTTCGTCTGTCTGTATGTACTCGAGTAAATATAGTCATTTTGCCATAATATGATATACGTCATTGAGGTTTACTATGGCTTAAAAACTACAAATTTTAAACAAACTTTATTTGAAGGCAAAATTATTGTTTTGCTCGATGATGTAAAAAGTGATAAAATGAATTATTCACATAAAAATATGCGATAAAATTGAAATTGATGGAGCAGGTAAAAACAATAATTATTTTACAGTTAGCGTGAGAGACGGGTATGTTTTTTCTTTTTAATACTGAAATTCTGAAATTAATTATAAACATGAAAAGAAATTTCACTAGTTTTTGACAATTGTATCGTAAAATGCTCACAGCAAACATTTTTTTTTTTTAAATTGGAACTGATGGAAGTTATATTTTTCAAATAATTTTATAAACCTTAACTTTTGTGTAACAAAGGACAATTATTTTCATCATTTAATATCATTTACTATCTGATAACAACGTTTCTTTGCAATAGACTTCGTAAGTGTTGTATAATAATTGCATGAAGGTATTACGAAAGGATTTTTAAATATATATAAAGTACGATTACTATTATTAAAAAAATATTTAAAAAAATAAGCTTTTAAAAACAGGCCAAATAATATATGATATTGTAAATTGAATATATAAAATGGCCTGCCGAGTTCCTTCTATAACATTCTGAAAATAAAATTAAATTTGACATACTACCCCATATTTATTGTATCTAATCTTGAATTACAAAAATTAGCTTGAAGATACTTGAAGCTTTATCGACGATGGGCCAAAATTAATCTTTAACTTTAGAACGTAAGCTTAACAAATGCTTCAAAATTTCAATATCCTGAGTAGAATGTATTTATTCAAAAACTTTCACATTTACAGTAATACAGAATTCGTAACGCATCAAATTATTCAGCGGATTTTATGTGTTTTGGTGTCATAAATTTCGTTAAGTATTGTTTGCTATATCTGAAGATAGAATTAATTTTCATTAAAGGCAAATATAACTTTATATACAAATTCTGTTAAAAGATGCTAGTAAATACTTGAAGCTTACAAATCTTGTAATACACTTAAAGAACAATGTTTTATTCGGCACCCATGTCATATACGCACCACATTTGCACGCGCATTTTTATCCCGCCAATTTGGCGAAAATTTTCTTTTTGAATATAAGTTACAATTTATATGCAATAACAGGGCGCGATTTTTTATTGCAATATAAAAATAAAATAATGTGAAAAAGTGTAAGAGATTCTAGTATTTTATGAAAGGAAATAATAAAAGTAAATAAATGATAGTTTGATATAAATAATTATTGATATAGTATGTAATAAAAGTAATTTAAAGAAATAAAATAAGAAATAACAGTAAATAAACATGAATTTAATAAAAAGGAAACAATATTTAAATAATAATAAACTTATAAATAATAATGAACTTAATAAATATATAAATAATAAACTTAATAAGTAACAAAACAGTAAATATAATTTCACAATAAATCATAAATAGTAATATTTATAGCCATGTGGAATACGTGCAGTTTTATCATTTAATCAGCACATTTTACTAAACTTTTCCCATTTTATTTTCTTAACTATTATTATAAACTTGGATTTTTAACAAATACATTCTTAGTTGTTATAAAACTTATTAAACGGATCTTTCCTTGGCACAGATGTGCAATGCCAAATTGGCGGGATAAAAAAGCACGTGCAAATGTGGTGCGTATAAGACATCTGTGCCTTTTATTCATATTACAATGTATATTAATGGAAAGCATCTTTTATCATTGAATTTATATACTACTTCTGACAATAAAGTTCGGTGAATAGTCCTGCAGCATTAATGTAGATGAAATATTAACGAAAGTTACCATACGATCCTTCAAAATAATCATCTCCTATAACTATGCACCGCTGAGATCTGCTAAACATGTCCTTGGAAATTCGCAAGAAGTATTCTTTTGGGATGGAATTCAAAAGCTTGGTCACTTTCGTTGGATGTCAGCAATATGGTCAAATCTCTTTCAATGAAAGTTTGAGTCGTGAAAATAGGAAGAAGGCTAGAGGATTGAGATCGGGCGAGTGTGGTAGGTGTTCAATTTACACCATCCCTCATGAATTTCTTTCGGTGTCTTGCAAAGCTTAAAACCAAACTTTAAACTGATCTTTTATTCGTTCATTTTCCTGTTCTCAGTTCAGAACCAACACACTGAACAAGCACTTAGTAAAGCACATCTTACACAGAACATAAACGATGCTCAATTGAACAACTGTGAGGGAAGATGGTCCACACTTGCCTCTATGAAAGTGCAGCGTTTTGTTTCCCCAGTGTTGCCAGATCTGTCGTTCTGAATTCAGTCACCGAACTTGATTGTCAGAGGTAGTATGTGTGTATCGCTGTATAAATCTTCATCAAAATGGTGAGAATTTTAACCAAATACATAAATTTCAAAGAACAGAGAGTGGATGATAAACGATCGTATCATTTTTTGAAAGTCGATACATTTAATCAAGTTACATACTTCTGCTGATCATTGTTGGAGCACAGATCCAGCTTCCTTGCAAAAATCACTTTTGTGAATACGGTAGCGTCTAAAATATTTGTTACATCGAAACAAAAAATGCGATGGCGTCATTAGTGCCAAAATATCGGTGCATATTAAAAATAAAAATAATTCGTCTACTCTAACACCCTAAAATGCCTATTTCCAATATTCCCATAGAGAAAACATTGCGATTGTTGCAATCCATTTATTTTTTAACGGCTGTTTTTTAATCATCTGCCTTGAGCTTCTTACTGGATCAATTTTACTAATAATTTTGTTAAATAAAAGCTTTTCATCAGGAGATATAATTGCTCTAGCTACTTTTTTAAAAATTTCTATTTTTATATTTAAAATTTAATTTTAAAAGTCTTTTTTGAAATCGCTTCAAAATGGTGGCAAATGAATTGCTTCCATTGTTGCAAAGAAATATTTGGGTATATTTACCTTTAATGAATTATTCTTTTATGATGCCATTTTAAAATTGCAAATCAAAATAATATTTAAAATGACGTCACCTTTAAAAAACAAACAATTTCCTTTACAAAGTTGTTACATTTTGTTATTTCTTCATTTTCCTGTACTAAGTTTGAGTAGCCATAGACAAAATGCATTAATGAGCAAAAATGACGTCATACATTAAAAAAACGATAGTTTTCTTTCACAAAAAAAAAAAAATATCACCACAAATGTGTTTAAAGGTCTGAGTTTATGAAATTTGTAGTCATTGGTACTGGAGATTGGAACCCCAGTTCAAGAATTTGAATTTTTACATACTAACTTGTAGCAATTAATGTAACGACTAGATGTTATAAAGAAATTTACTAGATATTATTAAGAAATAAGAGAATAATAAATATGCCGTAAATTTAAATAATTTAGGAGCGTTTACAAAGTAAAACTTTTATATAACATTCTTATGTACAAACTTTAAGTATATCAAATTTGCAATCACTAAAGTGAAAGCAAATTATTACCTTGAAGATTACATTATACATCCCGTATAATTTAAAAATTCAAACACACTAATGACATCAAAATTTTGTAAAACAATTTTTCTAAATTAATTAAGATAAAACATTTTTTTAAATATTAAACATAGCATAAACAGTAACTTTGGTGATCTAGTAATCTGTTTTTAAATACTTCATTGAAGTTCTAAATAATTTTCATTTATTTTCATTCCATGTAGCAATTTATTATTCGTAGAGTCTATGCATATTTATGAATTATCAGAAGAAAAGTAAGGACATCAAAATGAAAATTCAGAAATAAATTCTAAAACAGTAGAAAATTTCTAGTTTTTTTGGAATTTCCTTTTCTATAATCGGCATAAGTATAATCTTTATAATAAAAATTTCCTTTATTTCTAAATGTCTTTGATGAAAAAAAAAATTCTTTAAGAAAAATGTGTTTATAACAAAGCAAAGATTTGCCTTTACTCGTTGTTCGTTTTCCAATAAAACTTTCGCCGTCTTGTTAGCAATATATTGAAGATTTTTCATATGCGCTTATCTGTAGGTTTTATAAGCATGATCAAATACAAAATTTTGTGAAAGAAAAATATTTATTTATACCTTACTTGGAATTTTTTGTTAAGGGAAATGCTTGGAGTTACATTAGCCCATTTTAACATGTTGGATTGGCAATGCTCGATTTTTCTGACGTGGAATTTAATTTTATTTAAATATAGAAGGAATGAAAATAATATTTTTATCGAAACAATCATAAATTTATGGAAAATGAGGCAATTTAAAAAATGCATTCTTGAACTTATGTGTATTTTCACAAATTTTTCCAAAATATTTGGTCTAAAAAATTTCATGTTTTTATATGTACTTAACAAAAGAATAAATAGTGAATGGTTTATTGATTAATGAATTAGAATGGTTTTATTCAATTTCTATCTCAAATCAAACTTCTTTAACCTCTTCAGACACGAGGTACACATTTGTGTACCTCTGATTTCAACTGCGTATCTTACTTAATATTTGAATTTTTTTTATTGAGATGAGAGGATGTTATTTGTGTACGTTGGCCTTTTCTAGTTTCAGCAAGAAATGGCGCTAGCAGTATTAATTAATATGATTTTGGAGAAAAAAAACGAACAATGGCGAAAAATATAAAACTTCGAAAAAGCAAGTACATTTTTATAATGAGAAAATTAATATTTATTCATAAAAATTTTTAAGAATACTTCTAAACTCTTCAGTATTGCATAAATCATTTATATTTTTTTAGCTAGATCATAATATCTATTTAAATTAGATGTAATTCGTAAGGTACACGTATGTACACCTCCGGTTTCAATTCTGTGTTTTTGGAAATAAGTCATCTCACACAAAAAATTTGTACTGAATGATATCTAATTGGTGCAGTGCTAAAGTTCTAGAATTATTAAAAATATATACTTAATTATAAATAAGAATTCATTTTGTTGATGTTTTAAATTAAATACTAATTTTTAAAAATCATAATTAGTATATCTTGTAAGAGTAAATAAACTAATGAGACCAATGGTGATGGTGAGTCTTCTGGGAATGAAAATCTAGATGACACAGATATAATCATTGAGGATATTGCTCCAGTACCTATCCCGAATAAATGTAACAATAAAGTTTAACCTAAAAGGCCTTTGTTATGGAAAGCTGAAAATAAGTAAATTTTTAAAACTTGTGTTACAGCAGGATAGAATAATAATGCTGAGAATAAAAACTTATATTTTCGCCAATATTTATTTAATCTTTTTTCTTCTAATAGTATTCTGAGGATCATTGATTTATGAGGATTATCTAAAAGCAGATTTTCCAGCATCGTAAATCCTTTTGAATCATTTCTAGATTAGTTAAATGAAGATTTTTGGGAAAAAGTTTCATATGAAACCAGTTCCGCTCAAACGATTCCAATTCCGTTACATTTAGTTCAAACACGAAACCGTCGCTCAATAAATGCATATAAATATGAAATCATAAAAGTTGCAGGCGTACACATACTCATGGGAACTTTAAAATATCTCCAACCAAGCTTCTACTGGCAAAATGACTTGTCAGTACTTAGAATTGCAGCTATTACGTCACGTGATCGATTTTTTCAGATTAAAAAATCTCTTCATTTTGCAGATAAATGAAATGATCTTTAAGCAGATAACAAATTATGGAAAGTGAATTTTATCTTGAATGCAGTAAGAACTAAATGTTTTTCCCTGCCCCGGCCAAAACCTTTATCACTAGATGAACAGAGATCACTAGATGCCATTTGCTGGACGTTGTGGATCTAGACAGTATGTGTCGTTAAAACCTAGTCCATTGGGTTTAAAAAACGTTTATCCACTAGGGATGGCCATGCTCTTGATTGCCAAATCAGCAAAAGGAATTGTATCAGCTGATGATTCAAAATAATTATGATTAGGTCTAAGTGGAGGCATTGTCAAATTGTTTTTTAAATTTATACCAAAAGACAACACAGGGTGATTTACTAGGACAGTTTTTCTCTAGTGTAAAATGTGTCGACTTGTTATCGAGGAACAATATCTACCAAACTGGAATGATTTTGAACAAAAGATTTGGAGGAGCAGATTAAGTAAAAAAAATCAAGAATGATCGTGATTTGTAACGCGGAGAATGGGATGAGGGACTAAGGGAAGGGAAAGATATGTGTATGCTAAACAGGAAAGATAACAAATGTGTAACTTTGCTTTCGACTTGCATCAATAGCGATCTCGAGAGCAGTTGTGTTAGGTGGTCTAAAGATCAAAACTGTAAAATTAATGTAACACAACCTGCAATTGTGAATACAAAACGTGTATGGGTGGTACAGATTTAAAGGATAAATGTTTAACTTACTACCGCTGCTCTATTCCCACAAAAAAAGTAGTCGACAAGAGTTTTTATACATTTTATAGATTTGGTTATTTCCATTTGTTGGATAATGTATAGCAGAAATTGCAAAACAGGTGAAGTTCCTCGAAAAGACAGATTGTCTCTCTTGCGGTATTTTTAAAGATTGCATAAGTACTGATGAAATATAAGAGCAAAAAGTAAGTGAAGATCGATGACCATGGAGACCACGGAAAATTTATTAATCTGAAAATGATTTTGAAGACGATTCCGCAAATAAACCACAGCGAAAATAACGTAAGGGTATTTAGAAGCCAATTTACTACATTAGATACGACAAAATTTTCTCGTTCAACAAATGATAATTTTTGTTCAAAATGTAAGTATGAAAGCTACAAATCAAGAACAAGAGTTATTTGTACAAAATGCAATATATATCTCTGTGCAGATAAAAAAAAAAAAATTCGGAAATAGCACGTAAAATAAGTTTATATGTATCAATTGTCCACCAAATTCCTCGTTTAAATAAATTTTTGAAACATGAAGTGTTTTTTTGCAGTATGAACCCGAGGTGCACTTATGTGTACCTGCTAGTAAATAGAAATTAATAATAATTATTTTACTTTTTATTACAAAATTATGTTTCTATACGTATAAATATATGGAACAAACAGTGAAATATTTTTTACAATGGCTTAAAATGCGTCAGGTCTGAAGAGGTTAAATACACTGCTCAAAAAAATTAAAGGATATTGCAGTTTTAGGTGGATTTTGTATCTGGGAAACTTTTTAGCTGATTGATACATGGTCGAAAGACATAGTAGGTTATATGAGAATAAATTACACATGTTTGGCAGAAAAAAATGCATTTTATTGCGCATTTGTGTGCAAAAGGAAAAAAACACAATTTGTGCACATGAGAAAAAAAGAATAAGAAAAGGTGTTTTCTTCAAAGAAAATCATTTTCAGTAGGGGGTATGGTTTCCACGGGCGGCCAGCAACGTTGAACACCTTTGAGGCACGGACTCAATGAGGCTATTAATGACGAGTTGGGGTATTCTGCCACACTCTTCCAGAAGAGCTCTTTCCAGTTCTTGGAGAGTTTGTGGGGGTTGTTGGCGACCAGAAACTCGTCTTCCTAGAGCGTCCCAAACGTGCTCGATTGGATTCATGTCTGGAGAACACGCCGGCCATTCCATTCGAACGATTCCTTCCTCGAAAAGGAAATCCTCCACCAGGTTTGCACGATGTGGCCTGCAGTTATCGTCCATTAAAATGAAGTTATCTCCGATTGCTGCAGCGTAAGGGACTACAATAGATCTGAGGATCTCATCCCTATATCGGCGACCAGTCAGAGCTCCATCTCGAATGATGTAGAGGTCAGTGCGCCCATCAATGGAGATGCCACCATACACCAACACTCCTCCACCGCCAAATCTGGCACTTTCGTGCACGAACGCAGGATTATTCTTACTGCCACGGTCCCTCCAGATGAAAATACGCCTATTATCCGGATGCACAGAAAAACGGGACTCGTCAGAAAACAGAATATTGCTCCATTCATTTCTCCTCCAGTTGACATGCTCGGTTGCCCACGCCCTGCGGTCGCGACGATGCCTTGATGTTAATCTAACACATACCATCGGTCGGCGAGCATACAGACCTACAGCATGGAGCCGGTTTCGGACAGTCTGGGTTGAAATCGTGGTGCCTGTAGCCGAGCGAAGGTGTTGTTGGAGAAGAGTAGCGTTCATGTGTCGGTGTCTCCGAGCTGTTAACGCTAAATACCGATCTTCATTGGGCGTTGTTGCCCGTCTACGACCTTGCCCTAGTCTTCGGCTTGCACATCCACTCTCCAAAAAACGGTTCCAGATCCTGGAAATGACACTTTGTGACACTCCAATGGCTTGCGCTACTTCGGCTTGAGGTTCCCCCCCTTCTAACCTACCAACAATTATCCAAGCTTCTGAATCTGTCAAATGACTTCGCTGAGACATCGTACTCATCGAAACAAAGCAATCACTGAATGATCATCCTTGTCTTCATTCTCTTTTATCCAGTTGAAAGTCAAATTTCATTCGCTGCCGCTAAAACGACGTTTTTGACGTCAAACTCAAAATTTGCATACTCCACAGTTTGAAAACCAGAAAAATTTGCATTTGTGATTCTATTCTTCTATTTTCGGCAAAAAATTTCGTTTATATCTTTATTTTATATAAAAGTTCAAATATCCTTTAATTGTTTTGAGCAGTGTATCAAAAATCTAGTCGTTAGCGGTCACTGTAATACTTATCATCATGGATTATGCATAATGTAAAATATGAAAATAAAATATCTGTGAAGTATTTTTAAAATGCATAGCAATTCCAAAATAAAATTTAAACGTATTTTTAAATATTTTACTTACCCATCATATGTACTATAGGGTAAATCTTGCAATAGTTTTGAAAATCGAAAAAAAAAAAAAAAATACGAATTTACACGTTTCAGATAGTGAAAATTCAGAAAAAAAACTATTTTTAGAAAAAAAAATTGCCGTCCGTCTGTCTGTGAATGCTCTATCTTCCGAACAAACTGAGATAGAGATTTGAAATTTGGTATGTATTTAGTATGTAAGAATGGAAAGAAGCCTATTTATTACCAATAACCTCGATTATCCAGAATTTTTTTTTCGGACTTTCGAAATATTCGTTCTGATGAAAGGTATATAAAAAATTTCAAATATTTTATTATAAGGAGTGGAGTAAAATACAATAGAAACATACATTTTGCTAAAAAATGAGGTTTATCGGCAAATTATTTGCCAAGATATTTGTAATTCTATTTTCCACATTCTTCGATTTTTCACGACCCTGTATTTCATTCAAATTTGAGTTCAAAAATATTTTTTAAGTGAAAATGAGACGCTTAATCTTACGCAGTAAACTATTATCATTTTTGAAGTTATAAGGGTACTGCTTTTACGCAATTCCTTATTACTTGTGTAGAGATTTAATTGCTTAAACTTAGGGAATTGATTTCTTATAGTCAAAGAGAGATTTATTACCTGAGCAATTCTTCTTGTCGGCGACTTGTATAAGCAATTGTATGTTTCATAACTTGAATTCCACTCTTCGAATTTACGATTTCTTCATATCTTGAAAATAGTTATTTATGAATTATGCCTACTGGCAATATTATACCTTTTACGTATGGTGCTTCACAAACAAAAAAAAATGATTTAGAGGGATTTAAAGAGGTTTAATAGACTTTGGCAAAACGTAAACATTCTTTGAAACAGAACATTCTAAAAACAGTTCCGCAGTCAACTGCAGAATAAAGAATACAATCTAAAAAGATGGATTAGAGATGAATAAATACAAATTATATCTATGAAAAAACATATTATGAATTTTAGAGTACAAATGAATGAGAATTAATGAAATATAATATTAATTAAAGTCAAAATAGTCTCGTTTTATCAAGATCAAAAGTTTTGGTGCTGCCATCTACAGTCATTTTTGCGAGTTAGTGTCTTAATTAGTGTCTTTTTACTGAATATTTCCTTTTAGTTCTTTTTAGGATTTAACATCCTCCACCCCCGGCAGTAGAGGGGATACCTTTGTAATAGGACGCTTGATATCACCGTCCGCTGTTTTAATCAAGACTACACGAACTCGATTGTCCTGTCCTGGGAAAGTTTGTAGAATGCGGCCCATTTTCCATCTCATGGGCATGGATCGTTCATGAATTATTACCAAGTCTCCTTCTCGTAGATTAACACTTGGAGTAGTCCATTTAGGACGCTGTTGGAGATGTTGGAGATATTCTCTTGACCATCTATACCAAAATTGGTTCTTGGCCCTTTCAATAAGGCGCCAACGAGCATTTAATGATAGAGCTCGCGAATTAGAAGCCTCTGGAATATCAAGGAGCGGTGCTCCGATTAGAAAATGACCTGGAGTTAATGCGCGCGGATCTGATGGATCTGAAGACATCGGCGTTAGAGGTCTGGAATTTATACAACTTTCTATTTGGCACAGTAACGTGGATAATTCTTCAAAGTTTAAAATACTTGATTTACATGCCTTTAACAGATGATTTTTTGTAAGCTTTACAGCTGCCTCCCATAGCCCGCCAAAGTGCGGCGCATATGGAGGAATGAAATGCCAATTGATTTTTTGGCTCGAAAGAAAATCTTGAATTTCTCTGTCCCTCAAATATTGGAATAACTGCTTTAGTTGATTTGCTAGACCTACGAAATTTTTCCCATTATCTGAATAAATATCAGACGGCAGGCCTCTACGTGCAATAAATCTCTTTAGGGCTGCTAGCAAGGCTTGCACAGACAAGTCTGATACCACTTCCAGATGCACTGCCTTAGTGCACATGCAGACGAATACTGCTATGTATGTTTTTAATTTTATCTTACTTCTAGGCAAATTTGGCTTGGTTATGCAGGGGCCGGCAAAATCTATGCCAACTTTGAAAAATGGACGGATTGGGGTGATTCTGTCAACGGGAAGATCTCCCATCATTTGTTGACAAGCTTGTGTTTTTAGGCGTTTGCAAAGTACACATTTGTTGAGTTCTTGTCGTACAGTAGAACGACCATTAACAAACCAAAATTGTTGACGTATAATAGAAAGTACTAGTTGTGTACCTGCGTGCATATGTTTCTCATGTACATGCTTTATTAATAGTTTAGTGACAAAGTTATTTTTTGGGAGTAGCATCGGATATTTTTTATCGAAGGTTAAAGACTGATGTTGTGACAAACGACCACCTACTCGAATAATATCACTTGAATCTAAAAATACATTTAATGGTAATAGTTTACTATTGCTTGGTAAGGGTTTTCTTTCTTTTAACAACTTAAGCTCTGTGTTGAATTCAGAACTTTGAATTAATTTTACAATGCATTGAATTGAATTAGAGATTTCTTCTGAACTTAGATTTCCAAATTTTTTCGATGTACTATGTCTAGCATTATGAATAAATCTAAGACAATAGGCTGTGACTCTTGACAGCTTAGAGAATTTCGAAAACTTAAGAAGAAAGTCAGGAGGTGCACTTACTTGTGTTACATTACTGACAGAGTCAATTACTTGATTTAACTCACCTATTGGAGCAGTGAGTTTAGGTATTGGGATTTGCTCATTTGACAGTAGCCATGGAGGCCCATGCCACCACAGAGAATGATTAAGAAGTTTTCGTGGAGGAATTCCCCTAGAAGCTACATCTGCAGGATTTAAAGCACCTGGAATATGATTCCATTCATGGGAAGGCATTAATGCCTGTATTTGACATACTCGATTGAGTACGAACTGATTTCCCTTTAAAGGTGGTGCTTTTAGCCAACTGAGAACAATTTGGGAATCCGACCACAAATAAATATTGTCAAATTTTACTTTTAATGTGTCGATAATTACAGAACATAACTTAGCTAGCAAAAGAGCTGAACAAAGCTCGATTCTAGGCAATGTTTGAGGTTTAATAGGATTCACCTTAGTTTTTGCAGCAATCAAATTAACAAATACCTTTTCAGGTGTAACCACACGTAAATATGTAACAGCAGCATACGCTTTATTCGAACCGTCGCAAAAACCATGCAGTTGAATTTCAACAACTGCTTCATTGAATAAATTTATGTATCTGGGAATTTCTAACGATTTCAATAAATGCATTTCAGATGAAAATTCATTCCAAACATGTTGTATGGCAGGTGGGATTTTCTCATCCCAAGAAATCTTATCCTTCCAAAGATCTTGCATCATAATTTTTAACTTTATTGTTGTAGGAGCTAGGAAACCCAGAGGGTCAAAGATTGTAGCCACTACAGATAACAAATCTCGTTTTGTTTGTACATCCTTTAAATCAGCGAACCTAATTTGTAAAATATCTTTGGAAGAGTCCCAAAATAAACCAAGCACTTTAACAGTATCATCTTCCTGAATGACCTTTTTTGAGGAAGCCTTCATTTCATCAGGTAAGTGAGCAATTACATCAGGATCGTTACAGGCCCACTTTCGTAGATTAAAACCTCCACTTTTCATAATTTTAATTAGCTCTGTTACTAAATTCTGAGCGTTTTCTCTTGAGTCGGATCCAGAAAGGAGATCATCAACGTAAATTTCATCTTGAATAATTTGGCAGGCTTTTTGATTAGATTGTTCATTATCAATGGCCAATTGGCGTAATGTCCTAATGGCCAAAAAAGGTGCACAGGAAAAACCGTATGTAACGGTTAACAGCCTGTATGCTTTGATAGTGTCTTCTAAATTAAATCTCCAAAGAATGCGTTGATAGTCAATATGATTCTGATTAACGAGGATCTGCCGAAACATTTTTTCGATATCAGCACTAAAAGCAATTGGATTCATTCTAAACTTTAATAATAAAGGAAATATTTCCGGCTGCAGTTTTGGACCTATCTCTAGATAATCGTTTAAAGAGCGGCCTGATGAACCAACTGCAGATGCGTCAAATACTACTCTAAGTCGTGTAGTTGAACTATCTTCCTTTAGTACCCCGTGATGCGGAAGATAAAAATGATCCGGATTTGAGATTTCTGAATTTGGTACAAGTTCCATGTGCCCCAAATCGATATATTCTTGCATGAATGCTAAATATTGCTCTCTAAGCAAAGGGTTTTGATGGAGTTTCTTCTCCAATAAATAAAACCGCTTTAGAGCTTGAGATTTTGAATCACCGAGGATTGGCTTAGATTTAAACGGCAAGTTTACAACATATCGTCCTGATTCTGTGCGTGAAACGGTTTTAGAATAATTATCTTCAACAAGAGAAATTGGATCAGAACTGGGAACCGACTCAAGTTCCCAGAACTTTTGCAGCTGAGAAGTAATCTGCGTAGTAACATGACAACTAACAGATGAATTTTGGTTTGATTCATTCGAATAAATAATTCCCGATAGTATCCAACCCAGTTTAGAATTAATAGCACTCGGTGATCCTTTAGGTCCTAAAATAGACTCTCCTATTATGATATTAGCAAACAAATCTGCACCTATAAGAAGATCAATGGGACTGGACACATGGAAGTTTGGATCCGCAAGATTCAAGCCTTCAATATGTGGCCAAAACGTAGTCGTAATCAGAAAATTTGGTAAGTTTGTTGTTATCTGGTTAACAACTAACGCGTCTAACTGAAAGATTTCATCATTAAAATGAGGAGAGAATGTCAAAGAAACTTCCTGAAGAGATGTTTCTGCAACTAAATTATTTATACCTGAGATTTTATGATTTGTAGGCCTTGATGGAAGACCTAATTTTTCACAACAAGTTTTAGAAAGTAGGCTCTTTTGAGAACCGCTATCGATCATCGCCCTGCAAGGAATGAATTTGCCTGATTTGGATTTTACACGTATAATGGCAGTAGCCAACAATGTTTGAGAATCTCCACTAAATGATTGATTAGTAAAACAATTTGATTCATTTAAATTACCTACAGCATTTGGGGTTGTTACATGATCTTGTTGTCCAATAATTTGTTGTTGTGCAGGGGCAGATTGATCACGATGAAGGAGTGTATGATGTTTCGAATTACAATGTTTACATGTGGTATTTATCAAACAATTAGCAACAAAATGGTTAGAACGCAAACAGTTCGTACATAACTTTTTAGATTTTACTAAATGCCAGCGTTGCTCAACAGATAAATTCTGCATTAATGGGCATCTATGAAGTTGGTGGGGTTCATTACATTTTGGACAAATAATTTTTTGTGATTTATTCACATTATCCGTTACGACAGTATTCGATACCGATCTTTTTGGAAAATGTTGAGATTTAGGATCAAATTTATTATTAAACTTAGATTCAGTTTTAATAAATTCAACATTACAATTCTGCAGACTACGTGCTTGTTTTTCAAGAAAACTAATTACCATTTCATAAGTTGGAAAACAATCATTATTTAATGATAACTCCCACTGTTTTCTTAAATTATCATCAAATTTTGTTTGAATTAAATAAACTAAAATCAAATCAACAAATTCATTAAATTCAAATTTTAAAGATTTCAAATTTCGAATAACTTCATTACAAGTATCCAATAGCTCTAGAATTGATTTTTGCGTAGGTGATTTTAATGATTTAGCATTAATGAATTTTGACAGTAATGAATATGCCAAATTCTTACGATTATCATAGCGATTAACCAAAGTTTCCCACGCTTCTTTATAATTATCACCGGAAATTGAAAATCCCGAAATTAATTTAGCAGGATAATTTTTTACACTCGCTATTAGATAAGAAAATTTTAACTGATCTGATAAATTTTCATTATTATGAATTGCAGTCAGAAATGTTTCCTTAAAGGTAATCCAATTGTTGATATCTCCATAAAATATCGGCAATTCAAATTTTGGCAATTTTAAAGTGTTATCTTTAACAGAAATTGAATTATTACTATTTTCATTCGTAATTTCTTGTATTTTTACAACCAAAAATTCTTCGATTTTTACTAAATCGTCAACAACAATGTCCTTCGCTTTTGTAAATGAATCATATAAAGTATTAATACTTTCTTCTGCGATTCCAAAATAAGATTTCTTTAAATCAGCTTCTAAGCTAATTAATTCTGTTTTAAGCTTCTCAGTTAATTTAACATTTTTATTTTCTATTGCTTCAGCTACTTGAATGTTATATCTGTTAATTTCTTTTATAGTGAAATTAAATTTCTGTTCATTTTGTATTTCTACTTTCGTTTTCATTCTGAAGTAATTAACTTTTATAATTAAACTTTAAAAATATTATTTCACTGAACGCTCCTGCTAACGACGGACCAGAAAATTTATTTATGTAGAGATTTAATTGCTTAAACTTAGGGAATTGATTTCTTATAGTCAAAGAGAGATTTATTACCTGAGCAATTCTTCTTGTCGGCGACTTGTATAAGCAATTGTATGTTTCATAACTTGAATTCCACTCTTCGAATTTACGATTTCTTCATATCTTGAAAATAGTTATTTATGAATTATGCCTACTGGCAATATTATACCTTTTACGTATGGTGCTTCACAAACAAAAAAAAATGATTTAGAGGGATTTAAAGAGGTTTAATAGACTTTGGCAAAACGTAAACATTCTTTGAAACAGAACATTCTAAAAACAGTTCCGCAGTCAACTGCAGAATAAAGAATACAATCTAAAAAGATGGATTAGAGATGAATAAATACAAATTATATCTATGAAAAAACATATTATGAATTTTAGAGTACAAATGAATGAGAATTAATGAAATATAATATTAATTAAAGTCAAAATAGTCTCGTTTTATCAAGATCAAAAGTTTTGGTGCTGCCATCTACAGTCATTTTTGCGAGTTAGTGTCTTAATTAGTGTCTTTTTACTGAATATTTCCTTTTAGTTCTTTTTAGGATTTAACAACTTGATTATCCCGTCGTCTCATTTCCAATTCAAATATACCATTGAAATGAAATTTGAATGAAATGCAGGGTCATAAAAAATCGAAGAATGTGGAAAATAGGATTCAAATATCTCAGCAAATTATTTGTCGATAAACTTGATTTTTTATGCAAAATTTATGTTTTACTTACCCATCATACGTAGTATAGGGTAAGTCTTGCAATCGTTTTGAAAATCGAAAATTTTTTTTTGACGGATTTACACGTTTTAGATAGTGGAGATTCCGAAAAACATATTTTTAGAAAAAAAAATTTGCCGTCCGTCTGTCTGTCTGTCTGTCTGTCTGTCTGTCTGTCTGTCTGTCTGTCTGTCTGTCTGTAAACGCTCTATCTCCCGAACAAATTGATATAGAGACTTGAAATTTTGTATGTAGTTAGTATGTAAGAATGGGACGAACCCTATTTAATATCAGCAACCTCGATTATCCGGAACTATTTTTTTCGGACTCTCGAAAAATTCGTTCTGATGAAAGGTATATAAAAATTTTCGAATTTTTTTGTTCTAAGTAATGGACGTAAAAGGCAATAAAATAACACACATTTTGCATAAAAAACGAAGTCGATCGAATTATTAGTTGCCGAGATATTTGTAATCTTGTTTTTCACATTTTTCGATTTTTCATGACCCTGTATTTCATTCAAATTTCAATTCAGAGGTATATTTTAATTGGAAATGAGACGCTTAATCCGACGCAGTTAATTGTTAGTTAATAGAATTATTATTTTTGGAGTTATAAGGATGTTTCTTTTACGCAGTTCGGTACTACTTGAGTAATTTGGCGTTTTATATAATTTGTCGAAATTGGTACATCAGCAGTTCTTTAATATAGCAATACTATGTATATTAACAATATTTAAATTTTGTTTATGAATTACAATGCATTGTATAAATAGTTTCACATGTTTTATTTTCATATACATATCCATGATTGGCAATAAAATAACACACATTTTGCATAAAAAACGAAGTCGATCGAATTATTAGTTGCCGAGATATTTGTAATCTTGTTTTTCACATTTTTCGATTTTTCATGACCCTGTATTTCATTCAAATTTCAATTCAGAGGTATATTTTAATTGGAAATGAGACGCTTAATCCGACGCAGTTAATTGTTAGTTAATAGAATTATTATTTTTGGAGTTATAAGGATGTTTCTTTTACGCAGTTCGGTACTACTTGAGTAATTTGGCGTTTTATATAATTTGTCGAAATTGGTACATCAGCAGTTCTTTAATATAGCAATACTATGTATATTAACAATATTTAAATTTTGTTTATGAATTACAATGCATTGTATAAATAGTTTCACATGTTTTATTTTCATATACATATCCATGATTGGTAAGTATTACGGTGGTCCCCAACGACTAGTTTTTATTGTCTTTTACATCAACTCCATAAAATTTAAAAAATGAAAATTTTTATATACACTTCATCAGAAGGAATACTTCGAGAATCCGAAAAAAATAGTTTTGAATAATCGAAGTTACTGATAATAAATTGGCTTCTTTCCATTCTTACATGCTAAATACATACCAAATTTTAAGCCCCTATCTCAACTTGTTCGGGAGATAAAGCGTTTACAGACAGACAGCAACACAGACAGACGGACGGCAATTTTCTTTGTCTAGAAATGTTTTTTCCGGTATCTCTAGTGTCTGAAATATGTAAATCCGCGAAAAAAAGTTTTTCAATTTTCAAAACGATTGTTAGTCTTACCCTATTCTGCGTATAATAGGTAAGTAATAGTTTTCTTTGTCTTAAATGAAAGAAATTAGCTTATTTTAAACTAATTCTTATTTACAGTTATGCACTTCAGTGAAAACGGGTGAAAGATTTATATTTAAAATGATATAAATGCAATACGAATGATAGCTCTGGAAGCAATATTTGAAGATTTATTACCTGCGACCAGCTAACATAAAAATTGCATATTCCTTTAAACTGAAATAATTATAAATATTCAGAAAAGAACCTGGAAATAATTGTTTATCTTCAAAAATCTCATAAGCTAATATGTTTTACAACATTTAAGAAGCATTTATTTTATTTATTTTTTCCTTCTGTTGCTTTTTTTTTTTTTTACAGACAAACATAATAAATTGATATCATTAGAGTTACTAATAAGTTTAATATTCTTTTATTACTTTTTTTGCCCGTACAAATCCAATTAAACAACTGAAATTTTGAAATAAAAATTCATAACATCTGAATAAATTATAGTTCGGGTTTAAAAAACATTGTAATGCATTATAAAAATTACTTCCAAATGTTTTGAAAAAATATATTCATCATTCTCGTAGATGAAAATTCTAAGAAGCCAGATGCTATCAGATTCACCAACTTATCGTGAAATATTGTCTCAACGCCCAGTATAATAGTAAACAGTAATATCCCCAACTTTCTATCCACAGCTCTAAAAAAAGTTTGCATTAGCTGCGACTTTTTTCTGCAACTTTCAACGTTTCAAGCAATTAGAGATGAGCGATTGATAAGAATATGCAATAAATATTAACGGCTGCTGCTAGTAGTATTGGTTTTCCTCCGACTTCAGCCACGACAATTGTAACCTTTTTCTCCTTTTTTTTTTCAAAAAAGGTTTGGGTTAAAAACGGCTGAACAATTTGTTGCTCGAAAATTTTTGTGAATCTGATAGCAGCTTAAGCGATATGCAAGTTGATGAGGCTACTATCATATGTCAGATTTGTTAGGACTTTCGTTAGAGACCGTACGTGATGAGGAGAGAACAGCTCCTTTTCGAGAGAGCCAGAGATAATCTTGTTACCAAAGCCTTATATTTTCTTAACTCTTTATACACTGGCGTTACTTTTAAGTACCATTGAAGAAGATTTAATGCAGAATTTATTTATTCTGTCTCTTATTGTAATTTTATTTTTCTTGCCACAAATAAGGTCTGCTCTTTCAAATTTAGATAACATAGAAAAACAGTCGGAGTTAAATATATTCAAACAACTGGTAATATTCTTACTCATTTTCATAGTTTTAGCTTTTCTGTTTAGAAAAAAAAGATATATGAAATATTTTCAGCTACAAAAGTTTTTTAAATTATAGAGTGGATCATAATACATTTAAATACATTGCTTTTTATATTATTTGTGGTATTTTTATAAGAGTAAATTTCGTTAATTTATTTGATTTTTTTGTAAATATTTTAGAATAAAAATTATAACTACGACACATTTAATGAGTTTTAATCAATCAAACATATATAAATTTTACATTATTCTAATTAAAAAAATTCCAGCGTGCCTCCAGATGTTACAGAAGGTAATTATTGAAATGTAGCAATTTATTGAAATATAATTCTTTAGATAAAACGTTAAACTGAAATATGAATAGGAGCTAGAAATGCTCTTGCTTCCCCCAGATGAGAAAAACTTTGCCCAGGGACATGAAGTGAACCACTAAAAGATTGATAGCTGTATAAAATCTCCGAAAATGTTCCCACAGGCCTGCTCAAAAATTATTCACCTTCACGACCGATTCTGTGTGGTCGTGAGCAACTTAGAAGTTCTGATGCCTCCACGTGTCTTTCTTCAATGTGCTAAAGTCAACACTGATTTTTATACCGAATTGTTAAGCCTTGGATTACTGCTGTAACACGTAGCATGCCGTACATTTTTCAACAAGATTCTACATCATCTCATACGGTCCATAAAACCCAATAATAAATTGCGAAAAACTTCCATGAACGTGTCATTCACAACTTGTAGCCCTCCGTCTCCGAGAATATTAACCCGACGGGCTGTTACGTAAGTGGCGTAGTTTAAAGGGGACTCGAATAAGAATTCGATCAACACTGTTGCGGTGCTCACAGCATCTGTTTACATTCAATGGCAAATGTTCCCAACATAGATCTAATTATCGCCTGCAGTTGGTTTCAATAGCTTCTAGAGGCTGTTATTATGGCTGATGGTATGGTATGAATGTCTGATGCCATTCATTGTGTATATTGCCACCTGTGCAGAAAGTTAAAACACACAAAAGTACCTTACCACTAGTGTCTATTTATATTTGAAAGCAGGCATTATTTTATACCTGCAGTAAACTATATATATATATATATATATATATATATATAGTGTCAAGACGAAAAAATATGTCCCACATGATGGTTAGTATAAATGTCATATAAAACGCAGTTAAATGATATATTTCTACAATTCTTTTATATGTGCACTGTGAAATCACGGAAATAAATCTTGTCCAATTGTTGGATCATGTTTGTGTCGTATGAAAGTTTTAAAGCATGAAATTTTCAAGATAAATTTTTAGTATATTTGCCAAATTTCAAGATTGATCCATAATATTAGTCACACATTAAAGCACTAAAAGCTAAAATATAGTAACTTTGTACTCATCGCCTTAAATTTTTCATTACTTCATTAGCAAACACGCAAGCATTATACGAAAATACATGCTTATTGAATGATAACAAAAATAGTGGAGTTATGTATTTGTAAATAAAATCTTGAGTAATATATAGTACTACTAGTATACAATCAAGATACACTACTGTAACATATAAGGCATTGCCATATTAAAACAGTATAGCTTTATAATCACATTCAAATTAAAAGAAAAACATCTTTTTAATTTTTGAACCGGGATCATTCGAAATGAAAATCTATAAAATATTTTTCTGTATTATTTTGAGTATATAAGTAAAGTTTCTTATATAATATACAGCTTAATCTATGCGTCAAATGCGAAAGAATTGTAACGTGTAATACTCTGTCGTAAAATTGCGATTATTAAAAATAGATGCGTACGGTAAAGACATAAAAAAAATTTTCTCGTTTGAATGCGGACTGAAAATATATGATAAAGTCATATTGGATACTTTCTTTGGAATTTAACTGTGGAGTATTTTGTCTGTAGTTTCTGGTTGAAATCTGTATAAGAATTCCTAGTGTTAGCCATGGACATAAAGTTTGTTAAAGTTCGTTAAAAATAATTGTAACGAAATACAATTAGTCTGAAAATATTAAACGCTGCATCTGTCTACACAAAACATAAATGCTATTAACACATGTTTTGCAGTCTTTGACGACAGAGGATTGCATCTGATAAAATTTAAAACTCGATTGTGGCATACGAAATCATAAATTTGTAAAGAATGGTCTAATTAGTTAATATTTAGTTTCGTAATAAAATTTTCCCTTTAATTTTTATTAGTCAAGTATTCATATCCATCGAAAGAAATTGTAAATGCTAATGAAATATGCAAATATCAGAATATATATATGATTTGAAGGGTATAAGTAAGCTTACATCAGGCATAGACAAAAGAGTTTCTGTAGAACTGTCAAAGAATTCTTTGTCCTTCATGGCAAACATGTCAAATGCATTAATTTTAAATGAGATTAAATTAAAATATTGAAAGGTTAATGCTGGAGAAAAATGTAAAAATCAGAGTAGCTGAAAAATTAAAAACGGAAATGTCTATAACTACTAATGATATGCTAAAAGAAGATGCATAATTATTCAAAATCTCAATAGCATTTACAACGATTGTTCAAGAACAGAAGTAAGCGAACTGGCCGCTTGGATCATTTTATGAGAAGTATACAGTATTATTAGCATTTTTTAAATTATATATCATTTTATCACATATTATTTAACTTCTATCAAAAACAGATTACTCATTATCATGCGAATTTTGAAATACAATCCAACAGGAATATATTTAGAATTTCTTTATGATTTTGTTAGTCTGTTGAAAACTATTTCGATCACAAAAATTAAGGTCGACAGAAGTAGTCCTGCACTCAAAATGATAAAAGCTCCAAATAAATCATCCATCCTTAAAATTCGGCAAGGTGAAATATCATAATCGGAGGATTTATCCTTTATTTCAATTAAAAAATCTTTGTGCGATTGGTATCTTTGAATGAATCCAGCTTCGTATATTTTTAATATAAAGTCGTTCAGCGCATTGAAGCAGGGATAGTTTTTGTTAACAGCAACACCAGCCATTCCTGTGAAAAACGTATCATCAGAAATAAATAATTTTCGTTTGACCTCCGCGAAGTTAAATTTTCCATCTATATGGGCCTTTTTAAAAGCAGAATTCAGCAGAAAGTCATAATTCAAAAGACTATCAGGTGTTCTTTTCAAGCACTCCGCAATAGGTTTTATTAATTCACTATCTGATTCAACAAGTGACTTATAAATGTAACTATGTTTGTTACAAAAGCAATGAAATGAAGGGTTTTGAGCAGCCTCAGAAAGTTCTTTTATGTTTCGAACACCACTTAAGTTAGGGAGGGAAAAAGAAGAAAGAAGCACGGCTTTGTAGCTGTAGGTAAGACACATAACGCCAATTATCCAAGACATCATTATAAATCTGACACTGGATAATCTAGATTTCAACTGAAATGACTGCTCTACCCCAATTCCCAACATATTTAGGAATACAGTGGAGTAATTTCCCTTTCTTCGAAAAAACATATAAATAAAAATAGACAGGAATAAAAAGCATAGGAATAATGCAAGCCATACACGCCAGGAAAAAGTATAAAAAATAGCAAATCTATTTGGAATATTCTGTGGTTTATCCGAGGCAAAGGTGACTGGAGTGTACATGTAAGGATGAGTAAAAGCCACTACTTTACTTCGTTCTTCTGTAACAGCTATTGAACAAATGGCTATGTCTGCTTCATTTCGTTGAAGACTGCCTATACAGCCTGTCCAGTTTCCATCGGGTGTAGGTTCACCTATGAAATCATTACCTATTACATAAAAAGAAAGAAACGGAAAAGTTTCTAAAAGCAACTGAATAATATGTCCCCCTTCAATATAAACTGATTTTCCGGTCGCCATCCTAATTTCATCATATTTATTTGAAATAGTACTGTAATTGTAAAGTACTGCAATACGCATGTCTTTTACAAAACTGCAATTATCCATATTATCTTGAGTTTGTTTTATAAGTTGTGCTAATTGTTGTCTTCACAGATAATTCTTTGAATACGACCTATAAAGAAAAAAAAATAATTAACATTTCTTAAGTTATAGTTCTTTTTGTAAGAATATTTATAAAATTTATTGTTCAAGATCTTCTTTATTAAATTTATGAAATGTACATATATGCATTCTTTTCTAAATAATTAAAGCTGCCTTAACCATTTACATCTAATCTTATGTATACATTTGTAAGTTATTAAATCTAAATACTACATTATAAATTGTTTTATCAATACTGTAAATGAGTCTTAAATCTATATTATAAAGGCCAAAAGTATCTGTGCGTAACGAATACGTCATTTTGCGAATAGCAACACTTTCTCGTGCAATTTCAGTTTTGCATTTTTTGCTACTGCTAATTTTATATTTCTAAACATCGAATATTTCCGATTTTTTATACCGCCGCACAGTAGGGCAAAAACCCGAAAACCTGGCCAAAAATCGAAAAATGAAGATACGATTTAGAGAATTTTTATTATATAGTTGGCTAGAATAATGATTGAAGAGTCAGAATCTGTATTTTAAAAAAGATTTTTGCTTCGCCCTTACAAACAGCATTATTTCAAAAATGATGTTTGAAGGAGTATCATTTAGAGCGAACAAAATTAGCAAAACAATAGTTCCTCTAAACGCGCGCTACATTTTATCATATTATCCGATTTTAATGATTTGAAATGGATTCACACTATGATAAACTGTGTACTTTATTTGCATGTATTACCAAATTTATTCTAAGCACATAAAAATTAATAAATTCTTAGTCATTTTTGATAAAATATTGTAGAAAATATATATATATATATATATTTTCTTTTTTTGCTTTCAAACATCAAAAAGTTTAAATGTTCCACAGTGTTCCGCAACGAAATTTAATGGAAATAATAACCTGGGCTATTGTCTAATGATTCATGAAAAACCAGCTGCCAAAAACTGTCATTGTGCATTTTACGCATATTTTAGTAACCCCCAAGTAAAAATGCCACTTTTTCGGCAGCTTCAAAAATTCTGAAATTGAGTACTTTTCACATCAATTTAGCTGATAAATATCTGTCAAATTTTTGAATTATTCCATTTTGTAATAGTTTATTACCTATTATATTGTAAATAAGTACTATAATCATAAGTTTAAATTAATTTGATAAGTAAGCTTAGTAATGAAAAAAATGAAAATAATTCTCTATTATTGATCCGATAGAATAACATTTTCTTATCTTTATAAATAGTAATTTTGTTTTTTCTATTGTAATTAGAAGAATTATTTTTTCAATGGCAATATATGCTGAATCAAACTACTGAGCATATCGTATTTTATTAATGTGAGTGAAAATCATTATGAATATGACTTTCACCTACATTAGAAATTTGGATTTGTTTGCAAGTAAGGATGTGATTGCAAATGTATTTTAAGTACATTTAAACAAAAATGTCTCTGTGAAGATGGCAGGAGGTTCTAATATATTTTTCACTTCTCCCGTACTACTAGAATACATAAATATTGCGAATAAATCATGAATCGTCAATTTGAAAATTCCGAGATCTTCATTTCACTAATTTTATCGGGCCAATCAAAATCCATTTTCTTTTTCAAGAAATATGGAAGCTAATGTCAATGAATGGGATTGTATTAAACACCAGGAGAATTAACTTACCGTAATTTCGGGTGTATAAGCCGCAGATCAAACAATTCTTTTTCGACCCAGAATTTAAAAAAAAAAAAAAAAAAAAAAAAAAAATATAACTACTTAGATCGTCGTAAATATATGTCTTCAACCACTAAATAAGATTTCTGGGTCCAAAAAGAATTGTTTGATCTGCGGCTTATACACCCGAAATTACGGTATTCCTTTTAATACAATCATTGATACAGAAGAAATAATCATTAACATCGAATTAGTGTAATACTCAATGTTGCTATCTATGTCAGACAATATCAAAATAGCTTCTTACCGATATGACATTTTTTAATTAAATTGAATAGAGATAATTTAGAATTCAGAATATCTATGTTACATGCTAAGATGTTATGAGAGGGCTTCCACATGGCAGACAAACTGCATAGAAAAAATGGAAAGCTCGTACTCTGCATGAAAAGAACACTGAAATCGCAAAATAAAATATGCAAAAAATATTTCATTTACAATTAAAACTTCTCGTCGAGAAATCAAATCCCAGATTTGGAAGCACAAATAATGGCAATACAATTCAACCATTCTTCGAAACGCAGCTATTTGTGCTTCTATACCAAGCGTATACGAAAATTTGATTAAACGATTCTTTGTCATAAGTAATTTATTGTAGCCATCATTTATTTTATACAGGGTGAGTCATAAATATCGAAACAATAGACTATCTCCTTAAATATTGCCTCTAGACCCATACTTCCAATTGCAAAAACTCATAAAAAAAGTTGAAATTTCTGATAATATAAGTTGCAACTCCATGGGGGGTCTAGTTGAAAAAATACGAAAATTAAATTTTTATACAGCCCCCGTAGAGAAAAATTCCCAATTAGGAAATTTTTCCTTATCCATTCCTAAATTGAACAAAAAAAATTCATCTCCCTATCTTAAAACCTGACAGAGATATCAAAATCTAAAATTCTCAAAAATTCGTGACTTACACCACTTTACCATGCCTGTAAACAAATTGTTTTTCATCAATTTTCAAAGCAAATAAGGGATCGTCCACAAATTGTAACGTTGTTATATATTGGTTTAAGACCGTGCCTTTTATTTGACCATAATAAAGCAGCGTATTGATTTAAAATTGAAACTTGTTTTTAAAACATGTTGATCGTTAGCACTGGAAGTCTGAATAAATCGTAATTTTTAGGTCCGGTCCTTGACCGACCCATAGGGAAAGAAGTTCAGTCCGGCATGAAATATTGTTAAAATCATAATCCGGACCAGCCAGGAAAAAAGCTTAAACCATAGCCGGCTCAGCTGTGAATTTCTACATAGTTTTTTACTTCAGTATAGTTAAAAATTGTTTTGCGTGGAGGAGTTCTGGCCAAAAATACTTAATATAGAATTTCGTATTTTATATTTATACTTTTTATTATTAAAGAGGCGCCAAAGCCTGTGATATATTTATTTTATCAATGAATCTATGTTTATATGTAAATATTTCACTTATATTTTATTATCGCTAATCCATATCCCGTGCGTTGAAGAATTTGAAAAATGTTATGCAGTAAAACCTTTTAAGACGGAATCACATAGGAAAGAAAAAATAAGTAATGGACAAATGCATTTCCTAAGAAGGTTGAATGGAGTTTATTTTATTCTCAGGTATTATTGTATTTATTTTGCATGGATCAACACATTTTCTGTTTAAGACAGAATTCCGTCATAGGCAGATTTTTTTTCTCTGGTTTTATTTTGTTTAATTTTTTAGCATTTAACTATACTATTCTTACAAAAAAAAATTAAAGGTTTTTTTTATTATTGTTTTGTAAAATAAAAGCGGTTTTAAAATTTATGTGGTTTTCGTAAAAATATTGATTAAACCAAATTTTAATTATTTTATGTACGTATTAGTTCTGTGAATTAATTATGAATTGTTCGAGACCGTGATTAAAAATTTCGTCCAGTGCAAGTCTGGGAAAAAGGTAGCAATCCCCTCCGGTATGAAAAATACATTAGACCCGGATAGGCGAGTCTTCAGAAAAAAGTAACGTCTCGGTCCTGATCTGACCTGAGCCCAGAATACAGATTTTTTAACAGCCTCTACCGGACGATAAAAAGCTTGAAGTTGAGAGAGCTATTTTTTTAAAAAGGACTTAATCTGCATCTCAGAAAAGCATTCTTTTAAATAACTAATGGGCAGTAAAACAGTACATTTCGTTTTTCTGTATAATATTTTTTTTCCCGACTACTTCTTGTCTTTAAATTATTAAAAGTTAAGAATTGTTAAAGAAAAAAAGTACAAACTTGAAACATGTCATTTTTAATTATTTTACCTTACTTTTGTTTTAAAAAAAATTAAAAATTATTTACTTTTGAAAATATGATTTTTTAAAAGTTTTTTTTTAAATAAATATTTTTAATAGCTCTAAAATAAATATTGAAAAATAAAAACCTCGAAACAAAACTAAAATCAGATTTTTATTTTTAGTTAATTAGAAAGAAATTGAAATCCGATAAATAATGTTTGGAGTTATAACGATTTTTAACTATCACATTGAAACCAGTACTAACAATATGAAATTTTTTAAATTTTATGATAAATTTTAGCATGTGATTTTCTTAGCAAATTATATGGCTAACCATCACAAAAAAGGAAAAAAAAATCAAAATTCTAACTCAAAATATAGATTTTTTACGCGTTTCCTACAACTGTTAAAGTAACATTGTCTTTTGAATTGCGCGCATTTCAATTTGTGTCTAATCCCTTAAAATCTGATGAATTATTCAAACGGTTATAACTCCGCGAATTTTTAAGATATGACGATGCAACTTTTTGTGTATTATTCAGGACTGGATAAGGAAAGTTTCCATAATTGGAATTTTTATCCTACGGGGGCTGTATAAAAAGTTAATTTTCGTACTTTTTCAAATAGACCCCCCCATGGAGTTGCAACTTATCTTATCAAAAATTTCACCTTTTTTTATGAATTTTTGCAATTGGAAGTATGGGTCTAGGGGCAATATTTAAGGAGATAGCCTATTGTTTCGATATTTATGACTCACCCTGTATATTTCGAAGATTTTTCTTTACAAACAGCTCGTAGATTTGAACTACATCCCTGGTTCTGTATGCCTACCTCAGAACACAAACTACTTATTAATGAGAAATAACATTATCTTCGTTACTGCTTATTTGTCAAATGCCATAAGATACTCAAGAATCATACAACAAACTGATAAAAAGGCATCGTGAAGATTTACGACAAACATGCAGTAGCTCAAAAAAAAGAAAGATATTTTTACGCCTTTTAATGTCATCAGATTCTTTCATTTCTAGTTTAGGCAAATTATCGCAAAACAAATTAAAATCATTGATCCTAAGAGTCACAGGATCTTCTAATACCGCCAACAAGTTCTGCTAAGTATTTCGACACCTTGACCTCTGAAGAATCTTTTTATTATACTACAGTTGATTCTAAAGGTGAATTTCTGGAATATATTTCCATTTTTATTTTAATAATATAAAAATTAAACAGTCCTTTCCATTAATTAATTTCGATTAAATATGTCTTGGTTCTTTCAAAATTCCTTTTTAAGTTTAGTTTCGAAATTTTAAATATTACTTAAATCTAATTGTTTTTACTTTTAATTTGTCATTTTATTTATTTGTTTATTTTTAAAGTTTAACTTTTGAATCCTAATTAGCATCCTGAAAAGTTTACAAAATTTTATACAAATTGAATATTTTTCGAGACATTTTAATTTTTGTTCCGCCATATTGTATCCGCAATTTTTTTTTAATTTTGTATTTTTACTTAGCATCCTCAAAAACACCTGTAATCGAATTTTCGTACAGTTTGAATTACATTTTCATATTTTGGCCAGTTTTTGGAATTTTGCCCCACTGTGCGCCGTATATAGAGAAAAAAGTACTTTTAAATGTAGTTTGTTTGAAAACTGTATCTCAATTTGTTTTTGAGATATATTATTTTTTTTTAGTTTTTAGTACCAATTTCGTAATTGTGGCAACAGAATCACTCCAATTTCTCTTAAAAAATGGAAATTAAAATGCGTATACTTTTTAAAAAATATCGTCTGTTATAAAATTCTGTGATTTCGGTTTATTTAGTTTTTATGCATCATGATTAAAATGATTTTAAAATGATCAAATAAAAGTATCATTTTTTTAAACAGGGTGAATATGGATATGAGAAGTACGTGTTTAAATTTGGAGAAGATGAAAATTATGACGGGTTTTAATTTCGCGTGAAATTCTATGATCGTATCAATTTGGATTAAATTTTGTTTTTTTCATTCGCATTTATACCAAATATAAGAATCTCAATTGGTAAATTCATCATAATAGCTGATCTTTATTATATTTTACTGATTTTATATGCGATTAAAGTTTAATTTTAAAAAATTGGACAACTTAGTTTTATAGTATTTTGTTAATCTTAGCTTAAAATAATATTTGTTTTAGAGTTAGACTGATGAGTATAAGGTGTATTTTTTATAATATTTGTTTGAGAGGTAGACTGATCAATATAAGATGCATTTTTTACTGTAAGTATTTTGTAGCTTTATAAATCAATGAAGTAGTTCCTTCTTAAACATTTTCTTTCGTCGAATTTCGACTGGTTCTACCTCGTATTTATAATTTACCAGAAGTCATTGATTTTTTAAAAACAGTAAACTTTGTTCAAATTTGATTATTAAAGCTGAGATATTTGTAGAATTTGAAATAATTTCGTAGTTTCCGCCGAGAAAAAAATAGCAAATATTGTTAAATTTACTGCAATATATTGAATCTGGTTAACCCGGAAGAAGAAAACAATGATAGACGAATCTACAAAATAACTACGTGCACAATATGCAATCATGACATAATATGTAACGGGGAAATAATTTAACTGATAATTTATATCTTCAACTCCGCTTTCTTCCGCATCAGTTAAGAAATAATAAAATTACGATAGTAATAAAGATAAAAAATATCCTAATTATCGCGAAATTCGATAACGTGCTTTTATTTGATAGTGATGCTTCATGCATTTAACGTAGTTTTAGATTTAAAGCATTTATTACATTTTAATATTTTATACTCCGACTGAAGTTTTAGGCACCATGAACTGGGCAATATTTTTTTCTATTTTTTAAAAACTACACTAAAGTAAATAGTTGTGAAAATAACCCCATTAAAAATATTTAAATTCGACTGTTTTATTATGCTTTAAACTAATGGCTTTTAGCTCACAGGCTATTCACACCTATATCATGTAGCAGAGCCTTATTTTTTTTTCAAGAAATAATGGCCCTTGAAAAACAATTTAAGAGGGATTAGTGCTCTCATTACCCCCCTATTTATTAAATAGTTATCGAACCCCTATAGCTAATCAGGGATATGCCTTACCAGAATGAACCTATATCGAAAATCGAAGCAAAACGGGTAATTCTGCAAAAACGTCGGTTTATTTAATAAGAGTGTTAATCGCCCGTTTCCCTTTTTTATACTTAACAAAAGAACCCCAAAACAAATCAAGGAAGCGTCTTATCAGTATGAACCTATATCGAAAAATTGAAGCATGTCAATTATATCTGCAAGAAAAACGTATTTACCTAAATTAAAGAGCGGTAGCCCCCCCCCCCCCAAATCCCTTCTTTTTACTTAACTCTAAAACAAAGCTAATTTAAATACTAATTTTTTTTTTTTTTTTTTTTTTTTTTTTTTTTTTTTGTGTGTGTGTGTGTGTGAAAATTTGCTAAAAAATAAAAAAAGTTAAGGGGCAGAATTCCGCGAAAAGCGTTCTAAAAACATTCTAAATAGCGATTTTTAAATAATCTCAGCAAGTAACGAACCGATCTTAAAAGTAATGATATCACAATGATGGTGACAGTCCTTGTTCCAACATACGATATACGACCACTATCCCAAAAGGTGTGCAGGAGCAAAAAACGTTCTGACAATGCGACCTGAATTACTGTATTACTGAAGGAACTAGAAATATAAAATTTGGCATGTTAATTATTTATAAGTTATAAATGATCTCTAAGGGAATTTGCTAAAAAATGTGGAATTTAAAGGGGTGAAAATGGACGAAAAGTATTCTAAAAATGTTCTAAATTGCGATCCTTAAACAATCTCAGCAAATAGCGAACCAATCTTAAAATCAACTATATCAAAATGATGGTGACAGTCTTTGATCCAATACAGGCTATATCTTTTGTCGATGCAACTAACCCAAACGGGATGCAGGGGCCAGAAACGTTCTAAAAATGCGATTTTTATGTTACTGAAGGCCCTAGAAACATAAAATTTCGCATGTTAATTACTTATAAGATTTAATGATCACTAAGAACTTATGTTTTAAGTCGATAAGGTCATTAAATGTAGAAATTTTTATTATCATAAACGAAATTTAAAAGTGGTAAAAATGCACGAAAAGCGTTCTAAAAACTTTCTAAATAGCAATTTTTAAACAATCTTGGGAAGTTAACGAACCGATTTAAAAAATAATCATGTCGAAATGATCGTGACAATCCTTGCTCCAACAAAACTAGTGAATTACAATCAGTATCTATGACTATTTGGCGAAATAACAGAAATAGCGCCAAATTAGCATCACTTTCAGCGCGTAATTTTTGTCGCCAATTGAGCAATATATCCACAAGTTGAGAACAAACTTTTTTGATCGACGGGATAATCAAGTAGTGCCGAATTTTTTAAAAGAAATATCATTATTAGTTGGATTCAAAGGAACATAAGCAGCCCTAATATTAATATTTTTAAGTATGAATGAAAAAATTTCCGAAATATTCCTGTAATAAAGCTAAATGAGCAATGCACTATAACGTTACAAATGTACAAGAAAATGTAGAAAATGGCAGCAAAAAAAAAAAAAAGTGCGTAAATACAGGAAAAAGCTGTAAGATTAATATTAAATAAATGTAAGTTAGTATTAAGTCTATTTATTTCAAAAAGGAAACATATACCTACTTATTTGACAAAAAAATAATGATATCCCATCAAAAACATAAATGTGAAAGAATGCCAAATTCGTTAATGATTTCGCTAATAAAAGAAGTGAAATCTAATTGGAAACCAAGTTCTTTCGAAGCTTCTTTAATCATAGCTCTTGTCATACGTATTGTTTTTCGATTGCTTAAAATAATTTGTTATGTTACTTGCTGTTCAATAGAGCGACTTGGCAAGTTTTCAGCCACCAATTTTTATCTTTGAGTCTGACAAGGGGACCACCAGACATGGCGCTCACAGATTTTGATGATTTCAAAGTATGTTGTAGGGGTAATACCACTAATTATTCTGGTGAAAAGGTTCCTTCAAATGGACCTTGGTTTTTGAGAAATTGAGGGTCAAAGTACAGCGTATATTTTAAATACCTAATTGAACAACATCCAAAGCACGTGTTTGTGAATCGAAAGGTTGTGAGTTCGAATCCACCCTCGGCTTCTATTTTCTTTTTACTTATATTTTTATTTTTTACACGTTACAAATTTTAAATATTTTTATTACTAAAGAAATTGCTACATTTTTTATATTTTCTTAATAAATTGCATTTACATTTTTGAATTTTTTCATGAAAATTTATTTTTTTCTGCAAATTTTAAACTAATATTTCTTTTGATAGCACAGCAAAACTAATTTAAGCCTAGAACTTTTTTTTTCTTAAATATTATCCATATTTTTTAGTTTATGCACAATTCTGAAATAATGATTTTTCTTTTTTCCATCGCTTTTTTATTTTATTTTATAGTACTTTAAATGCAAATTTATCCTTTTTTGTATAAATAATACAAAATAATTTTCGCGTGAAATTTCTTAAACGTTTATAGGATTAGATAATTCAAGTAATGCATATCTTCGAAAGAGTAATAAAATATTAATACAGTAATGCTAAAATGCAAATTGTTACCAGCTATCCAAATTTTCAATTTTCCAATTTTCTGTAAACACATTTGTCTCACAAGTTCAATCTCAACAAAATATATCGTTTGCACAAATAAGAAATGACAGATTACATTTATTTTTATTGCAAATAAAAACACCCTTTCCGTAATTAAATTGGAGTGCAAAAATCGTCTGTTAATAAATTTACGATACATATAAAAATACTATTTTTCTTCTTTTTTCGTCTGCTTTCCTTTCCTTCTTTTCCTTCTTTTTATTGATCATATATTTGCACTTATACAAAAGATGATTAAACATTCTTTTTTTATCTTTAAATGTATTTTTAAACGTATTTATAACGAATTAAATATTCAAGGAATATAATTATGGAAGTTTTAACAAATGAAGTTACACATAAATTAAATCGGATTTGCGTTTAGATTAAAAATTTCGGTAAAAAATACTGATTTTCTCTAAAAGTTCATAAACGTAAACTTGATTTCTTAAGGGGACAGTTTACCCCAAAATTGATCAAAAAATCGATTTTTGTTTTGAAACCTTAAATGAAAGCCTGTTTAATTGTGAATATTTTAAAACCTCTTTTTCATCCGTACGACAATCATATCTTGACATGTTGTAAATTTTGCTAATACACCTAACGCAATTCCCACACTAATGATAACTTTAAACTTTTTTTCCTCTATGTTTATATTTACTTCGCTTTCATGTTTTAAAAATGTTAAGGCTTTTTTGTATTTGATACAAATATTTAAAATGTTTTGTACAATTTGATTGTTATATATGTGTTGAATATGCGCATGAAATTAGACTTAACGTTATTATTATTATAATTGTTATTAATAAAAGTATATATGAAGATGTGTTAGATTTCACCACTTTGCACAACTTATATCAAATAAAAATATATATTAAATATAGCGTTACATTATCTAAAAATCCATGCACAGTATTGTGTAATACACATTTGAAAAAAAAAAAGGTGATTGATTAATTTAAAAATATTATTATTTAAAATTGTGAAGATTTTAAAATATTAAAATTTTCTTATGCTTTTTCAAAATTTTAATTAAATACGCATTTTTATTTAATTATTTGTTGCAAAATGTACGTTTAGCTGAACCCTGAACTGCAGTCAGTTCACCAATTGAGCCATATTTTTTGAAATAATAGTAATAATAAAATATTGAAAAAGTAAACTGCCCTCTTCAGAAAATATCAAAAGGTTCAAAGCTGTAGCATTCCCAATTCTGCTTAAAATTCTTAACATGTAAAAAATATAAATATAAGTAAAAAAAAAAAATAGAAGCCGAGGATGGATTCGAACTCACAACCTTTCGATTCACAGACACGTGCATTAGCACGATGCCACGAATTGACATACAGCGTTGTTACTAATAAGTATTTGAAATATATGCTGAACTTTGACCTCTCCCCCCCCCCCCAATTTCTCAAAAACCAAAGTCTATTTGAAGGAAACCTTTCACCAGAATAATTAGTGGTATGACCCCTACAACATACTTTGGAATCATCAAAACCTGTGAGTACCATGTCTGGTGGTCCCCTTGTGAGTATAACTTAGTCTAGCATGTCATTCCAAAGATCTAGCCAAACAAGTATTCGAATAAGTATATCGAAGTTAAGATGTTGATAAGTTAAGGAAGTGATTAACTTTAAGTTATGATAAACTAAATAGAGAAATTTGAATAAAAGAGAACTTGGCAAGTAGCTCTATTGAATAGCAAGTAACCTAACAAATCATTTTAAGGAATCGAAGAACATTACGCGTGACAGGAGCTATGATTAAATGAACTTGAAAAGAACTTGGTTTCCAGTTAGATTTCACTTCTTTTATTAGCGAAAACGTTAATTAACATTTTAAATATGACGTAATTTATTTTGCTTGCTGCTTTTAACACACATTAATGATTTCATTTTTTAAAATATTTCTTTCGCTTTTTGATGTTCACATGAAGATAATTTTATATCTTTAAAGGAAATATTTTTTACACTTCCTTAGAATTGACAACAATACTTATAAAGATCATTTTAAAATGTGAAATGCCTCATTTATCTCACATAAGAATATTTTTAAATGTAAACTGTTTGGAATATTATTTCAAATATGATGGTAATTTTTTCCGTATATATCGGTTAACGCATCTTAATGAATTCATCATTTTAATATTTTCTTTCTCATCTATTAGTATTCACATGGCAATACAGTTTTATGACGTAATTTTCAATATTTTCCCTCTATTAACTAATAATTATTTAATTCTTATCTGAAAAGGTTTTCTCTGCTTGTGATTACTCGTATGTATTTCTTCTTCTTATTATTATTATTAGAAGAACTATTATTCTTTGATCATTTGACAACAATTTAAATTAATAACTTTATCGAAAATTTGTAAAAAAAAGTTTCTCAAAATGCTCAAAATTTGAATTCAAAATGGAAATAAATCCTCAAAAAAATTGAGTCAAAAAAATAAATATAGTCTGCACACACCGATGACTTCTGATATATAAAATGATCGAAAAATGTTTAAATGATTAAGTATAGTTCTTGCTCCCATAAAATTTTTAATGAAACGATTTCGACCAAATTTAACGTTAAATATCTCTGAAAATAATTATTCGATTTAAAAATTGTCTGCATTAGCATGTTTATGAAAGATTTCTCTACCATCGATTTTCATTTTTTTAGTGAAGTTGTTTTCTTAACATTAGAGCAAAAAGAAATACTCTAGGTCACAAAAAACTCATTGAAGCGTCTTACAATCTTTACAGCAAAGGTTACAGTGTTAGTTCTGTTTTTTTAGAGTAGATAGATACGCAGTTTAAAACACCAAATTCTATGGTAATTTTTCATCCTCCTGGTATTTTTTATCACCCCTCTTAATTTGACCTTCGAATTTTGGATACCCTATATATAGAGGAAACACAGCTAGATAGATATAAATGTGTAAATAAAATTTTCTTTATGAAATGAAATATCACATAGTTTTAAAAACCATTATACTTTATGAGAGTTGAGAAATTTTCAATTAGTCATATTAGGTAAATTGAAAAATTTGCATCTGTTATTCGAATTAAGGTGGTATGGGGTAATAACGCCAGGCGGGGTAATAACGCCAAGTGCTAATATTTTGCATAATTATGAAATAATCTGGTAAATGACACCCATGTGCTCTGCGCAGAAGGGTTTTGAGTCATATAAATCGCAAAAAACAGCGTCAAGTTAATTTGTTTCATTTTTAGATCTTATTGTTTTTACAAGCAACTAAAATTAACGCTTGATCTAAAATTTGCGAGATACGTTTTGTAATGTGAAGACTACTTTTTTTATCCGGAAATACTTTGTTAATTACATAAATTTGTAGTACATTTCATGGACTTCAAAATAGTGTTGAAGATTTTGGATATCTTCTCGAGATAATTTGTAATTTAAAATGTACAGCGCAATAACTATAACGGGGTAATAACACCAATCCTTGGCATTAATATGCCGGTTGATTCCCTACAGTGGCCGAGCTACATCCTAAATACTAATTCAAATAAACACAGTTAAAACTGTGCAATGTTTCTAATAATTCTATTTAAGCAGTCCTTTTTAAGCAAAAAGAAGCTCACAGTCTGATATTCTTTTGCCTCATACTCCCCCCCCCCCCACACACACACACACCACACCTTTATTTTTCTTACACTTTCACAAAAAATTGAACATTTTCAATAGCTTAGAATGCAATTTGTCAATTTCTAAGTTTGTATTTTTAGAATTGGGCAAGCTACATGCAATTATTCCACCTTATTTCATAGTTTTGTTTGCATGGCGTTATTACCCATATGGGTGGGTAATAACGCCAAATAGCATTGGTCAAGAAATCACGCCATTACGTTTTATGAATACATATCTGTTAAATTATTTTTTTTTATATATATATTCAATGAGTTGCTGTATCGAAATATATGTTTGTTTGAAAAATACAAACTAAAACTAAGCCGTGAAAATTGGTCGAACCTTAACGTGGCGTTATTACCCCAGGGTACCTTACTAAAAATAAGTCATAATAATGAATGCCAATTATATAAAATTTAAATAATCCTTTTTATATTTAAAGCAGTTATTATTTTCATGGCCATTAAAAAAATAATTACCTTACTTGAAATTTAAATTCAGTAATTTTTATGCTGAAAATATTTACCTATTTTCGAGAACAGTAGGTTTTTCTCCGTTCAGAAATTTAAGACTGTTAGATCTCATCACACAGACGTATTTAAACCATAATGTTTTAAATCTACTTTGCTGTTTTAGGTTCCTGGGAGATCAGTGTCTTTTGCCTTGAAGCTCTAAAAATACCATTACTATTTTGTAATAAAAGGATTTTTCATGAACAAAAATATTTGTTTTAAGTTTATGAGAAATAACTTTTGTTGACCTTCTTTAATTACTTTATTCAGATATCATTGAATTTTCTTCCATTCAATGAGATTTTTCTCCGTTATACATAAGTCAGTCTATCTATATTTCTCCATCTCATGTGAAATAGATATCAAATTTTCATTTTTTAATGTAAAGGTTATAAAATTTCTTTTTCTTAATTCAAAAATGTAATTTATATCGGTATCAAATAAATGTGGAGTGAATAATGAAGTTACTGTTTAAATTTATTTTTCATAAAAGGATATTAAGTAAAGATCTAGATCGGAATGTTGCATGACTCTTGAAACAGGAATTATATTCATTTGTTTACACACATTGAAGTAATTTTCAGACAATTTCTATCAAAAAAGTGGCTGTTCAATTTTTTTAACTCGCAATAAAATTTATTTTGATTTTCATTTATAAAAGTTGATGATACTTTTTACTTTCATCTGTCTTTACATGAAAAAAAAAAATATTGAATCCGTGAAAAATGTCGAAATCCAGTTTTCGGTGAATTTACACGTTTTAGGGATCAGAGAACCCGAAAAACCTGTTTTTAAGATGTTTGTGAATCTGCGAGTCTGTCTATCTGTCCGTCTGTCCGTTACAGACAGGAGGTCCAAAATTTGCCACATACATATATGTATGTGAAAAAATTTGTGAGCGTTGTACCTCAAGAAATAATGCACAGAATTTTATAAAACTTTAGATTCCTTGATGTAAACTAGATGCGATTTGTTTTAGGTGCATATCAATCAACAGTTAGCGCTGCTATGCTGCATTATTCACAATTTCTACAATAGCCATATCTCAAAAACTTGTCCAAGGATTTTCATAAAACTTTATATTTAGTTAAAATTATATAACATGGTGCTGATTATGTTTTGTTTAAAATCGCTCAAAAGGTGGCGCTGCCATGGTGCATTATTCCTGATTATTGTAACAGCTTTATCTCAAGAACTAATGCATCAAAATTTTTAAAGCTTCATATTCGTTAGTTCCTGATATAGACTAGTGTTGTTTAATTTTTGATGTAAATTGCCTTAGAGATGAAGCTGCAAAAATGCATTATGTACTATTTCGCAATAAATGCCTTTCAAGAACTAACCAAAAAACTTTAGATTCAGTTAGTACCTCATAAAAATTAATGCTGATTAGTTTTTGGCACACATCACCCAAAATGTGGCGCTGTTATTTTATTTATTATTATTATTATTATTGCGATAGCTGTACCTAAAAAACTAATGCACGGATTTTCATCAAACTTCAGATTCAGCTATAAGTTGACATAAGTTGTTTCTGACTAGATTTTGGTTTAAACCACCTAACCGGTGATGTTGCTATGCTTCATTTTTCAGGAAGTATTAACATGCATTAGGATGGAAGAAAGTTTTGGGATTGCCACATCTGACTAGTCAGTATTATGTTTTAATTTTATCTTTATGTTAAAAGCTTTTCTTAATACACAGAGTGTTCCATAAAAGATGGACAAAACTTTAAGAGGTAATAGTACACTATATGGCCAAAGCTGACTGGCCACTTGCGATTTTAGACATTTCTGTTAAATATCTAGAAAAATATATGAAGAATAATCCTGAAATCCATACATCCATTGTTTAGTGTCAATATAGAAAACACAATATGGCATTTACTACTATGTTTGGATAAAGCCCCCCATCTTTTTGCTTCATTTTGGGAATGAGTTTTCAACTTATATCGACCGACAATAATTTTCAGAATTTTCAGGCATGTTTTGGAGATTTTCACAAAAGTTGTTCCATATATTTAGTTATCACAATATGCAAATGGAATTTTGACAGCATTCACGAATGCGATGTGAAGAGTTATTTAGTAAACTTGCTCATTTTTCATACAATTTTTATTATTTTTTTATTCGGATTATAGGGTATTTTGTACAATGTTGTTTGTCATATTTTCTGAAAAGAACATTTTTTTTTATATTAAGCAAATTATAGGCAAAATATTTGGCGATATTTGGGATTGTTTTTTTAAATCCATAATTTTTTTACGAATATACATACTGTTCTCATAAAAAAAACTCATTTTATAACAGTAAGCCACTTAATCAAAATTTACAGTTTGAAATAGTTTGCTTTATTAATTTAGATTAATTCAAAATATATTCCTTTTTTTTTAATTTGTTGATGGCCCCCTAAGGAGTTTCGGGACAAATACTTCACGGAAATGTATGACCTGTAGTATTATGTTCACACACCTTAAGTTTTGGGATAATTCTCCATGTATATTTTGAGATATTTAACAAAATGTCTAAAATCGCAAGTGGCCGGTAACCTTTGGCCATATAATGTATACATCTAAACAAACAACATTCATCAAAGAATTCACGGTCGGAATCAAAACGCTAAGTTTCAAGAGGCCGCCGATGTGATTTTTGTATACTAGTAAAAAAACAGAAAAGTAATGATTGAGCTGTCAATGAAAGGCGGGAAACCACTCCCCGTACAATCGGAAATCATCTGGGTGATTTCCATATCCTATCATCTGGGAGGCTGAAGCCGCCAATGCCTTCCATCTGAGCCATCCCGATCATCGAATACTGGAAGACTATTTCACCAAAATAACATTAACGATCACATAAACTGGATTTTGATGTATGATACATTGATATGATAAACTAATATTGACTCGCATATTTACAGATTTTGAAAAATTAACAAATATGTATAGGGAAAATGTAGGCGGGGGGAGGGGGGCTGAAAAAATATTTTCTTTGTTTCATGTGAAAGCTTTTGTAACGCTAAACGCAAAAGTATATTTTTTTAATTTTAAATGTTACATTTCTAGAAATACCGTCGAAAATGTAGAGCGAAAATATGTTCCCCTTCCCATATATTTCTGAATCTACTACGTTAAACTACTGCAATTATCCTAGGATCATATATTTAAGTCATTAAGTCTAGGACCATTTATTTAAGTTATTATATATAAGTCATATTGTTTTTAAGAAAAGAACATTTTTCCATTACACACTAATTTCAATTTACGGGCGTTCAGCAAAGGTAGTGATGGGCGATAACGAGAAGTTTTTCTCGATTTTCTCGATTTTATGAACATCTCGATAACTTTCGATTGTATAAAATTTTTCTCGATGACTCTAGTTTGTAATTGCTTTTATACCATACAGGATTCAATTTTATCAAGAGTCGTCTACAGGTGAATGAGTCGATGTTAATAAAGACACGACGGCAGGGGCGGATCCAGAGGATCGTTTTGGGGGGGGGGGCGATAGTAAGAAACATAGAATCAACATAGTCGTATTTTCTGTTCATGAAATCATTCTTTGTACTGTTATTATTAAATGAATAATCAAATGAAATGCTTTTTCGCGATCTTCTGACGAAATACGCTTTTTTCCGCGATCTTTTAACTAAATTCACGCTCTTTTCGCGAGTCTTTGACAGAATTCGCCTTTTTTTTTTTTTTTTTTTGTATTTTTCACGAATTTTGCTTTTTTTCCCGCGATATTCTGTCAAAATTCGGGGGTTTTTCCTCGATCCTTTGACGAAATTGGCTCTTTTCTACGATACTTTGACAAAATTAATATTTTTTGCAACCCTTTGAGAAAAGTATCTCATTTTTCCCCGACCTTTTGACGAAATTAAAGTTTTTTCCGTGACACTTTGAAAAAACTCGCGCTTTTCCATCGATCCTATGTCAAAAATACGCGCATTTCAGCGATCCAATGTTGAAGTTCGCGTTTTTTACGTGATCCTCTGTCAAAATTTGCGTTTTTTCCGACCCTTTGACGAAATTCGCACTTTTTTGCGGTACTTTGACAAAATTAGCGCTTTTTCAGCAATCTTATGTCGAAGTTTGCGCTTTCTCAGCGATCCTATGTCGAAGTTCGCGTTTTTTACGCGATCCACTGTCAAAATTCGCGTTTTTTTCGCGACCCTGTGATGAAATTCGCGCTTCTTCAGTGATCATTTCATGAAATTCGCGGTTTTTCACGATACTTTGACAAAATTAGTGCTTTTTCAACGATCTTATGTCGAACTTTGCGTTTTTTACGCGAACCTCTGTCCAAATTCGCATTTTTTCCGCGACCCTATTATGAAATTCGCACTTTTTCCGTAATACTTTGACGAAATTCCTGCTTTTTCGCGATACTTTGACAAAATTAGCGCTTTTTCAGCAATAATATTTCGAAGTTCGCGCTTTTTCAGCGATCCTTTGTCGAAATTAGCACTTTTTCCACGATACTTTGCCTTCCCTTTTTCCAACCCTTTGACAAAATTAGCATTTTTTCCACGATCTTTTGACGAAATTTGCTCTTTTTCCGCGATACTTTGACAAAATTAACGTTTTTTGCAAACATTTGACAAAATTCGTGCTTTTTCCTCGATCTTTTGACGAAATTCAAGCTTTTTTCCGCGACACTTTGACAAAACTCGCGCTTTCAGCGATCTTGTGTCAAAATTCGCGTTTTTTAGCAATACTTTGTCGATTTTTTTTTTTTTTTGTGCGACTTTTGACAAAATTCGTGCTTTTTCCGCGACACTTAGACAAAATTAGCGTTTTTTAGCGACATTTTAATGAATTCGCGTTTTTTCCGGAGCAATAAAAGTCTCCGACGGAGTCGCAGAAATCTTTTCCAGAAAAAAGTCTGAATGCAACACTGGTTTGGGGGGAGGGCGATCGCCCCGATCGCCCCTCCCCCGTGGATCCACGCCTGCACGACGGATTTCCTTGCTAGTGAGCCCCTCTTTTCATTGGTGTCTCTAATTTATACGCTATCTTCTAATATGAAATCTAGAACTGGGTCCTCATTGTATATGGCATCATATACGAAACGCGGTGTGCACGCACAGCAAAAACTTGTAAAAAAAAAAAAAAAATCCCGAATTGAACGAACAACCAAACGTAATCTCGAATCGAACGTTAAATTTTGAAAACTGCTCCCCAAGGTAACGAGGTGGGGGGGGGGGGGGATATATAAAATCGAGGTGCATAAGATCAGTAAGTGGTCGCATGCCAAACAACAACTTCCTGCTTTTCTATATATATATATATATATATATATATATATATATATATATATATATATATATATATATATATATATAGTGGCATTTTGGGAGTGCCGACAGAAGTGAAAACTTGAAGAATTACTTGTGTATTTTTTTAATCGTCAGGAAATATTTTATTGTGCAGGAAATACAAGGACCAAGTAACCTCGGTAAATTAACGCTTACAGGCGAGAGGAGGCCAGAGTCCCAGCAGTGGTGAAAATTTTTTATATAATACAGATGTCATACACGTACGAAATTGGCGCGATGCTTTTCAGATGCCGATTTAGAGAAAACTTCGAAGAAGTTTGAGAAATTTAAATTTCAACCCATTATGGGTCCGTAACGTGACCCAGAATGACGGAAGAAACTTTTTTATGCTAAATTTGTAGTGTATGAAGCATAAGCTTTCAATAAACATATTACATCAAAAAATGAAAAATGACCCCCTTGCCCCCCCCCCCCCCAAAAAAAAAAACGGTGCTATGGGGAAAACCATAAAACCGCAAAAAGAGCGGCGAAGAAAAGTTAGTTATGCTATAATTTTTCTTCCCGCTGTAACTCTCATAGAAGCAAAGTTATAGCCTTTTAAAAATTGAAATGAAGTGAAGGAATGAGCAAAATTATGTTGGTGAATAACCAGCAGGGGGGGGGGGGAGAGCAATAGCCCTGGTTGTGCCACATAGCTTAAGCTTTTAAGTTAAAATTGATAAAGAAAAAAAATGAGCGATATTTTAAAGTGTATGTTGGGGGGGGGAGGGGGGTCAAGTTCCTCACCTTTGGAAGAGGCCCTCACAGAGGGAACTTTAAAACAATGTGTCTAGGTTAAGGTAACAATGTGACTAGTTCAATGTTTTTTTCCCATCTCAAGAAATTTTCCAATGCGCCTAAGACGTTTTCAATTCAAAAATTCGATCTAAAATGATAAACACGCAAAAAGCTTCGAAAACTGTCCCCCCCGCCCCCCCCCCCCGCCGTGGGAACCAAATTCGGAAGGGGGGAGGTAAAGAAAGCATCATAATAGGAAAGAATGATCCGAGATCTTCAAGATGATATACAATATGACAGGTTTTAAAAAGTGAAAATTGTCCCCTCCCCCGCCCCCCGTCAGTCCACCCTTTCGCCCTCAATTTTCTGCAGCAGACATTTTAATTTTTTTACATTTGATAAATAATGTTTACCGAATGATTCGATGAAAAAAAAAATACTTAAATTGATAGGTATTGTATAAATCGCTACAGTTTTAAACATATGTTCTCCAGCCCCCTCTTTGAAATTTTTTTTAAATAAATAATATTTATTGGTGGGTTCTAGGTATGTGACAACATGGTAAGACTAAAATACCAGAAACTTTGAAAATTAGGTCTTCATTTCACAAATTATTGTCATATTCTCATGCTTCTTTCTGTACCTCGTTTTTCGATAAAACTTTCATTTCACAAAGCTTCATCGCCAAAACGCTGCTCGATAAAGCTCCTCATGTCTGTTTTCAGCGAGAACGAAAATCATCCTTATCGAATAAACTTTTCTACCAAAAATTGAACCGATTTCAAAAACAACTGCAAAGTGAAAATAATTTTTTTAGATAATAGTAATAAGAAATTAAATTAAGAGCGTAGTATTTACCATGCGTATTATTATATTTATGTACACTAATTTGATTTTTTGGAGTCGGTGCCAGCCAAGCCGAGTTACATATAATTTTCAATAACCACACATCCAAGTATCTACGAGTTTTTTTACGATTTAATATTTAGTTAAAAAATTAACCTTATTCTTTTACGATTTGCATTGGATACTTAATTTTAACTTTGAAACTGACTTGGCTGGCACCGACTCCAAAAAATCCAATTAGTGTACATAAATATAATAATACGCATGGTAAATACTACACTCTTAATTTAAATTCTTATTACTATTATCTAAAAAAATTATTTTTCACTTTGCAGTTGTTTTTGAAGTCGGTTCAATTTTTGGTAGAAAAGTTTATTTTTCTCTTTTTAGTTAAAAGTTAATGATTTTTTGAAATCGTTAATAAAAATTATAATACGGAAAAAAGTATTGTAAATTATACACGTATGTCAGGAGGGGGTTCGAACCGATGCTCTCTTTCGAAAACCAGAGTTTAAATCTTGCGCCTTAGACCACACGGCCATCTGACTGCACGTATACCTTCCTGACTGCACTCCACTCGGCGAGCTTAGTCAACGTCCATGTTACTTTTAATTTGCAAGAAATTCTTAATTTTATTCGTTTTTGCTTGATTACTAGAAAAATACTAAACAAATTTCGATGAAATGGAAGTGGTTCCAATTCGAGTAACCTCTTTAATTCAACACAAAACCAAATTAATCGGTTGGATAATTTCGGAGTAATCAGTGACGCGTCGAATTAATAACCTCCTCCTTCTTTTTTTAAGTTAATTAATAAAAATTATAATACGGAAAAAAAATATTGTACATAGATGTAAATTATATCAGGAATGGGGTTCGAACCCACGCACCCTTTTGAGATCCAAAGCTTACATCTGGCACTTTAGTTTTTTTGTATATATGTCGAACAATTATCTACACTATGGTATATAGGCCTTAAGGGGTGGGATGCCCTCCGTGGGGGTCTTTCTAAGGAAACCTAACCCGTATTTACGCAAGATTCGAAAAAAAACCACGGAAAACTCCGAACGGTTAGGGCGACAGTCGCGATTGGGTTCGAACCCAGCACCTACCGTCTATCAGTTTGGAGGTCAGAACCTCGCGGCCACTGGTGGGGCCTGCGACTTCAAACCGCTCGGTCTTCATGACTCTACTCCACTCGGCGAGCTTATTCAACGCCTGTGTTACTTTTAATTTGTGAGAAATCTCTAATTTTATTAGTTTTTGTCTAATTACTGAAAAATTTCTGTGCCAATTTCGAAGAAATGGAAATAGTACCAATTCGAGAGTAACTTCTTTTATTTAACATAAAAACCCAAGTAATCGGTAGGTTAGTTTCGCAGTAATCGGTGAACATACATAGAAAAAAATACATACGCGTCGAATTGATAACCTTCTCCTCCTTTTTTGAAGTCGGTTTAAAATTTTAACGCGGAAAAGATTGTTGTGCGCACGTATGTCAGGGGTGGGGTTCGAACCCACGATTTCATTCGAGAACCAGAGTGTAAATCAGGCGACTTAGACCTCTCGGCCTTCCTTACTGCTTTCCGGTCTGTGAACCTATTCAACGTCCATGTTACTTTTCATTTGCGCGAAATCACTACTTTTATTCGTTTTTACTTAACCAATTTCGATGATGGGGCGATTTTTTTAAATCGTAGCTATTTCGACAATAAATGTTATTTTTGGTGTGGATTTTTTTATGGAACTCTCCGGTAAATATTATTTATTAAATATAAAGATTTTAAAGTGGGAGCTGCATCATTTTTAGGTGTATCCTAGGAAAAATAAGTGAACCCACGGGTGACATGTAAATTTCAAACCCTTTTTTTAACCCGTCATGTTATATATACATCATCGGAATGTTTTGGCACCTCCCTTTCATTTTACGAATCGTTCTCCTCCTGGAGATGAATTTCAGGAGGGGGAGGGGGAGCGATAAGAGAGTGATTTTTTTTTTTAAATCTTAATTATTTCGACAATGAATATCATTTTAGATGTGGTTTTCAGAGGAGCGCTCCGTTAAATATTATTTCATAAATACAAAAGTTTAAAATGGGGACTGTGCGATTTCCTGGTGCATTCTGGGAAGAAAAAGTAACATTACGGCCACGGGTGAGGAGTAAATTTCAAACTTTTTTTGGATCCGTCATGTGATATGTCATAGGAAAGGTTTCGGAATACTCTTTCATATTATGGACCTTTCTCTTCCTGCAGTTTAATTTTAGGACGGAGGAGGGACGGGGAGTGAATTTTTTTAATCGTAGCCATTTCGAGAATAACTATCATTTTAGAAGTAATTTCTTGATGGAACCTTCTAATAAAAATTGCTAATTATAAACATTTTAAAGTGGAGGGTGCATGATTTCCGGGTGTATTCTGTTAAGAAAAAGTAAACCTGCGGGTGAGGAGTAAATTCCAAACTTTTTTGGCCCTTCATGTGATTGATTATTGGAATGTTTTTCGAACCACTCTTTCACATTATGAACGTTTCTTCTCCTGGGGTTGAATTTCCGCAGGGGTAGGGGAGCGATGATGGGTGAATTTTTTAAATCGTAGCTATTTTGAGAATAAATTTCATTTTAAATGTGATTTTTTGATGTAGCCCTTTGGTAAAAATATTTGATTAAATATAAACATTTTAAAGCGAGGCTGCGTGATTTCCGGATGTATTCAAAGAAGAAAAAAACAATGGAGTAGTGAGGAGTAAATTTAAAGCTTTTTATGGACCCGTCATATGATATATCAACGGAAAGTTTTCAAACCACTCTTTCATATTATGAATCTTTCTTCTCTTTTCCTCAATTTGGCCTCCGTACAGAAGCGCTTTTCAAACTTTTTTGAAATCATTTCGTTTTTGTAAATTCAGATCTGTTTTTTTTTATGTAGACTTCCAATATATAATTTATAATGTATGAAAAATTCACAAACTGTGAGGACAGGCTGTATTCCGAGTGTTGCAATAGTTGGAATTCTAAGGGGAGTGTTTTTATATCTTTTGTTGACCCCTCTTTCGTGATATATCATTAGAAAGCTCTGTAATTACCATTTTATTTTGTATACCTCCCGCACTCATCCCCCGTCACTTTGCTCCCGCGGGAAGCTCTTTAATAAATTTAACCCACACGCATCATGCGATGTATTGTTAGAAAGCCTAATGACCATATACTCATATTATGCATTTTCATTACTACTGCACTACTTTGTCCCCCGGGTGGTCCGTTTAATGAATTTCAATAGAGAGTCTTCTAATAATGGGAGGATTGTAGATCGTATCTCAATTGATGTACAAAAATCAATAAAAGAATTTGATTACTCTTAATATCCTTTTAGTTTATGTTCTTTCACTAGGAGTGCTTTTGATTATTTTTTCTTTGGTGCTACTCGCGATTTTACAACTTTTTGAAACCAAGGAACGCCGTTAGATGACTTTTCTACTATTGCGTTTCCATTATAACATCCTTTTGGTTTGTTGTTGTTTTTTAAATTCATTTGTTTCAGTTACCATGTATTTATTAAATTATGCTTTTTAAACATGTAATAACAAAGATTTTAATAATCGATTGTAAAACATCTCGATTGTAGATTCTTGAAATTAATCGATGACTTTATCGAATGTGCTTTTTTACGATTACGATTTTTATCGAATTGGAAATTTTCGAGAATCGCCCATAACTAAGCAAAGGTGTTGGAGAGTTCTGAAGGTACCTATCGTTTCAAAATTATAAAAGTATTTTTGATAATGATTTAAAAAAAGCCCGTTGGAAATTAGGCAAGACTAAAGATACAGACCTTAAAGATACAGACGGTTTGGACATAAATAACGACAGAAGCGGCGATTCTGTGTATCACCGACTTTTAAAGCTTAGATAATAGGTTTTAATGATACATCTGTGCAATGCAATGACAAGCAGCGCAGTATAAAAACAATAAACATCAAATTGTTAAAAAAAACTAATTTAACTAGAATTAACTCATTAACGCCAAATATTTTCTTTGTTAAAATTTAAATTTTAGATTTACCACCACTTATTAAAGAACAGTATTTTTATGTTATTTTATGAAGGACATTGCCTTGTGAAAGAGACTATATATTTATCTTCATATTTATTCGTATGAAAGACGGTTTCTTGGCACTAGTTCTTGTGATCTAAAAAAATGTCACTGGTTGTTAATGGGTTAATCAGATTATTATAAATAACCAAATAATGACACATTCAAGTCACATGGTGACTTTCTGTCACAAGACTTTGTCAAATGGTAACAGAGACCCTACTGTGAAGTAACCACTGTGAAAAGTGGTGAAAACTCACCATGTGACTTTAATGGGGCATTATTTGGTGATTTATCATAATGAAACATTCACAATGACTTTGAAATTTAGCCTCCAAATGACAGTCACATGTGAGTCTCAATAAAACGACACTGTAAAGTCACTTGGTGACTCGTCACAAAGCAGCAGTCGCAGTGACCTGGCAGTGGAGTCACATATAGTAGTCATTTGAGACTCATAAAAGAGACGTATGAAATTTCCTATTTTTTTGTTTCACCGTAGTGACTGTGAATCTTTTGACCATGTGTGACCTGAATGAGAGGTAATATCGACTAGATTTTATGCAGGGATAGTAGTTATTCAAATTATATTACTTCTTTTTGAATATTCGCGTGAAAATTATCGCTTGAAAATCCCTTGAAAATTGGCATTTTGGGACTCCGTCCCTAAATTTTGCACACCAGTGTATTTCCCACTGAGTGAAAAACTGCCCAAGCTGGGGATCAAACCCAAATCCTTGGCTTACATAGCCAATTCTTTACCCGTTAAACTAACGGGGCGGCAACCTGCGGGAATTTCTCACTCAGATAATCTTATTGGTCAATTCGTATGATAAATTTACCAATCAATTTGTTTGTGTTAAAATAATTGTACTTAATAATACATTAGATAAACAATATAAATCAAATAAAGGAAAAAGAACTCAGTAAATTTTAATCTTAAATGTTGTTTTTGATAATAAAATAAAAGTAATTTCCTTCTATGTTTAAAAAACGCCATTTATTCTATGTTGCAATTATTTTAAAGTATAGTTTTCAATACGAAAAATCCTATAAGAAAAAAAAAATCATATTTCTTAATGTATAAAATCTTTCTCTTATATTAACACTGATATTAAATAATGTTTCTGCAATTTTTTGAAAACTGATGATTTTGGAAAAAATAACTGGAATTTTATGAAATGAAAATAAAGCAGGAGATTTTTTTCTTAGCTCATTTAGTTAATTTTTTTATGTTTATTTTCAAATATCCTTTATGAAGCGTTTTAAAAGAGCAATTTTATTGAAAGTATTATCAAAGATTTTTCTAACAACTAACAAGTTTAGAAACATTTATTATCTTTAAAACAAAAGATAGCGTTTAGTTAGCAAAAATGTAAATGAAAAGCAGTAACTTTTTTTTTCTTTAACGGATAATTTTAAGATAAATATAGGGTTATTATGAGAAGATAGATTATATTATTTGTTCCGTGCTCTCGAAACCATATATTTGCATGAATTTTATTTTTCTCAGGATATGTGTATAATTTATGATGTTTCTTTAAAAAGTACTAATACAGAAATTTACATCGTTAAAAGAATTTAATTTATATATTTTTTAAATTTTTACTATGTGGTCCATCTCACTAAAAGTATTCCGTAAAGATGGACAGACGAACAAATAGACAGGCAGATGGACGAACGGAGTGAACGACGATTACAGGTGCTACGTATTTACATAAATACGAACGCACCTAAAAATCGCAAAACTTTACAAAGAGTAATTCAAAACCATACATGAAAAAATAAATGTATTTTTGAAGTGTAAGTGTTAGAAAATAAATTAAAAATGTAATGTCCATTTCCCCGTAAAAATAAAGAGAATCAAAATTTTTAGCAAATTTTCCAATCAAGGATCATGACACAATTTTAAGAATTCAAATGCAAAATCATATAATTGAAGCTTTCAAAACATAGTTAATTCACTTACTCAGTTAATTAGACTAACTAAGAATGTGGATAAATAAAATGATGTACGTCAAAATACAATATTTAATTAACGATTTCCTGAATCTATAATGAAAACAGATGGTTATCTGTTGAACGTTCCCAACTTTGCCTTTGTAGATTATCATAGTGAGGTTACAAACACTCATGTATCGTGCTATGCAAATTCCCTTCTTTTGAGTTAACTCTTACACGATTGCCTTCTTTCATGAAGATTATTGAAACTGCTTATGATCATAATTATGTAAAGGTTGCATCAATTGTTTTTTAGGAAACCAATAGTATAGATATTTCTTGTAAGTGTTCTAAAATTTGCGAGCAGCTATTGTTTGATAATAAATGTTTCTGGTAGAAAATGAGGAATTTTTCTCAAAATGCTATGGATCTATAAAAGTTCGAATAAAACTTGAGGTTTGTTTCAGAAAGAAAATAAATGTATAGAACCAACTTTAACACGTTCGCTGTCGATAACTCCGCCCTCTGTGTTAAATAATTGAGAATTTCACGCGCCAGCGAGTGACCGGCAGCGAATGTCTTAAGTAATGGTAGAGAATTAATCATCAAATTAAATATATTTTAATGGAATAATTTTATATATTAAATTTATTTTCTATTCATAAAATATTTTCCCCGTTGTTGAGAAGCGTAGGTTGTACCACATAATTATGTTCATAATTCAAAATCATATAAAAATAACAAACTGTCGTATCAGAGAGCGGTTTGCATCAGAAGATTGCTCGAAGTATGAGATTTTTTTTGTGAATATACAACGCCCTCAAGTAAATAAAATAGATTGTATGTAATGTCTTATTAGCTTAGAGTAATTGGCTTTGCCTTTTGTTCAACGATATGTTGTTCGCCTTGTTCAATCCTCGCCTGAGATGCACCTCATCTGTACTGAAAAAAATGGATAGAATTTTTTTTTTTACTTTTTGATTCCAAAATTGGAATTCTTTGATAGGCCTTATAGTTTAAATCGCATTTCAAAACAACAATTTGTTGTTTTTTGAACGAAAAAAAATGTAATGATGTTGTGTGTGATGTACATTAACCATTTCACTGTTATGCCCTGAGTGTCATTATTTTCACTCTTTTAATATTTATCAGGAATATCTGAAAATATTTCATTAAATTTTTTAGTGCAAGGCATCTTAAAAGTTCGTTCACTTTCAAAAATTCATAAAAAGAAACAAATTGTTGTGTCATACAGTGATTTGCTTCATTAGACTTTAAACAGTAAGTCCGACTTTTTTGTGGCAATTGAAAAACAATAATTCTGTAAATTCACTAATATTTCAAAACTGATTTTAAAAAATCGAGGTTTAACTATTAATTCAAATTTATGACACAGTTTTCTCTTCTTTTACGATCTTTGATACATATTGTAAAGAAACATTTCTACATTATATTTGAACTGAATTTAAGTGACCTCCGATTCCTCGGGCGCCGTCATTTGTTCAAAATACAATATTGTTGCACTTAGCAGATTCTGTTAAAAATCTGTTGATTTTGCTGTATAGCCCCTCCACGCTTTTATAGAAAACGATTACTTGACTATCACATAAAACATTCTTATTTATCAGATTGGAGATAATGCATAAAAGCTGTGGAATGGTTATGCAGCTAAAGCAACAGACTTTAACCCTTCACTGCAAATATGTTTCTATTTTTATGAAAAAAAAATATTTGAAATTTATATATTATTTGTCTAATAATGGGTAAAATAGTAAACAAAAAAAAATAACTTTCAAATTTCCAGTTAAAATTGGATATTTTATGGCTTGTACCCTATAAACACATTTAGGATTTTTAAATACTACATTGCTATATTTTGGAATTAAATGAGCTTAAAATAATTAATTTTATCTCCTTAACACTCTGCAACTTTCTTTATGTTAATATTTTTAAGTATTCATTAAAAATAATAAAAATAAATTTTGCCTTAATAAATTAATCGATTTTTTTTCCGAAGTAGAAATTCTAATTTTTTTGTCAAATTCAGCAGTCTGACATGGACAAAATAAGCTTTATTGCATTCTTTTGAGAGTTCTTGATCAGTTGCAGCAAACATATTGGCCAAATTCATCGCACGTATTGGGAATTACAGTGTTTTTAGGCATGTACTAGATGTGGCGCACGGTGCAATGAGGGGTCAACAGTATAGTAGATGTGAATGTCACTTTTCTTTTAAACTAGTCGTTGTTGGAGGCCACCGTAATACTTACCCATCATGGATATGCATAACATAATATATGAAAACATAACATATGTAAACAATTTATAAAATGCATTACAATTCCAAAACAAAATATAAACGTATTTTTATTTTTAACACATCATCATGCTCTATTAATGAATTTCTGATGAACCAATTTCGATAAATTGTATGAAATGCCAAACAATTCAAGTAGCACTGAATTGCATAAAAAAAACATCCTTATAACTCCAAAAATATTAATTATATTCACTAGCGGTTTCTTGCATCGACTTAAATATCTCATTTCCAATTAAAAGATATCTTTGAATTGAACTTTGAATGAAATACGGGGTCATGAAAAATCAAAGAATGTGGAAAACAGGATTAGACATATCTCGACAACTAATAATCCGATCGACTTAGTTTTATGCGCAAAATTTGTGTTATTTTATTGCCTTTTACATCCACTCCTTAAAATTAAAAAAAAATTTAAACTTTTTATGTACCTTTCATCAGAAAGAATTTTTCGAGAGTCCGAAAAAATAGTTCCGGATAATTGAGGTGACTCATATTAAATAGGCTTCGTCCCATTCTTACATACTAAGCACATACAAAATTTCAAATCTCTATCTCAATTTGTTCGGGAGATAGAGCGGTTACAGACAGACAGACACACAGACGGACGGACGGCAATTTTTTTTTCTAAAAATATGTTTTTCGGAATCTCCAGTATCTAAAACGCGTTAATCCGTCAAAATTTTTTTTTCGATTTTCAAAACAACTGCAAGACTTATCCTATACTATGTAATGATGGGTAAGTAAAAATGTGTAATTACTACTAATTTATGCATGAAAAACACCTAAAATTATCAAGCTAAGTTAATACTTGGTAAAAGTGGTAAAACACACTTACAAGGCAAGCAAATACCTTTATTCACATTGATATGTTTGATTACTCACATGCCGATATTTTCGAAATCTACAGTGATTCAAATATTCATAAAAAAGTACATGTATATTTTTTTAGTCGAAAACTTGTAAACAAAAATCTCGAGATCTCATGGATACTGAATTTGTTTTTAGGTAGATTTCGTATGAAATACTACCTATTGCATTCTCTCCCATGTTGGAATTTCTGAAAAATTTTTGCGGATCTACACGAATCATGACTCCTAGACCCCAAAACCACCATCAGTAAAAAAGTTTATATATCTATCTATCTATCTATCTATCTATCTATCTATCTATCGGTGTATATCACTTTCTTCTAGACACGATAACTTCCATAATTATGCTCAGATCTTCATCAAACTTTTACATAAAATCAAGGAGCTTAAAATCTCGGTCGAGTTCGTTAATGGGCAAAATCGGACCAAGGGGGTGGAAATAGGGAGGGTTTTTGTGAAAACAGAAAAAACGCAATAACTTCCTAATTAAAATAGATATCGAATCACTTTAAAGTTTATATTACTTCTAAAAAATGGGGTAAAAGTTTCTGTATGATAGATTTTTGATAAAGTTAAAAGTGGGCTCAAGGGGCGAAAAAAACATGGTTTTTGGGAGAAAAAAATTCATAACTTCGTCAATTCTCAAGCTATCAAATCCAACTAAATTTTATATAAATGTACTCAATATTATCTAAAACTATTGTATTAACAAGTTTTTGATAGGATCAATTTTTACCGATGAAAAAAATTAAAAACGAAAAGAAAAAGGGGGGAGGGAAAAGAAAAAAACCCATAACTTACTCAATTCTTAAGCAATCAAATATAATTAAATTTATTTTACATCTTCACAATAAGGTCTACAACTTTTATATTGACAAGTTTTCCATAGAACCAATTCTTATAGCAAAAATAAATTAAACAAAAATAGGAGTTGGAGAAAAAAACCTTAAATCCAAACTGCTTATATTCTGACTCATTTTAAAATTCATTTTTGATTTTAAACGCATCCAAATGACAGATCCTCTTATTTAGGAACTATATAATGCGACGTATTGGCTAATTTTTTGATAAAGGCAGAATATATTTTTTAAAAGGCTGCCAAAAAAGGTATTTTGAACAGATTTCCCGAAATATTTTTCATTGTCAATTTTTTATTGTCATTAAAAATTGATTAAGTATAACAAATTGCGTTTTTTCTGAGTCATTTTTAAATTCATTTTTGTTCTCAAACCCATCCAATTTACAGGTCCTATTATTTAGGAACTATATAATGCGACGTATTGGCCAGTTTTTTGATAAAGGCAGAATATATTTTTAAAAAGGCTGCCAAAAAGGGTATTTTGAACAAAATTTCACGAAGTTATCATGATTGAAATTTGAGGAAATTTAAAAAATTGCGTTTTTACCGAGTCATTTTTAAATCTTTTTTCGTTCTCAAACTCATCCAATTTACAGGTTCTCTTATTTAGGAACTATATTATGTGACGGAGTGGCCAGTTTTTTGATAAAGGCAGAATATATTTCAAAAAAAGGCTGCCAAAATGGGCACTTCGCTCAAAATTTCCCAAAGCGATCATAATTAATGAACTGTGGGTATTCAAATAACAAATTGGTTATTTTATGACTCATTTTTAAATCCAATTTTGCTCTGAAACGCATTCAAATGACAGTTTTTTGTTACTTAGGAACTATGTAATGTGCGTATTCTTCGATTTTTTGATAAAGGGTGAATATATATATTTTTAAAAGCTGTCAAAGTAAGCACTTCGCAAAAAAATTTCCCAAAGCGATCATGATAAAAGAATTGAGGTTGTATTCAAATAACAAATTGTTTATTTTATGACTCATTTTTAAATTCAATTTTTCTCTCAAACGCATTTAATTGACAGTTTTTTGTTATTTAGGAACTGTGTAATGTGCCGTATTGGTCAGATTTTTGATAAAGGCTAAATATATATTTAAAAAAATCTGTCAAAGTGGGCACTTCGTACAAAATTTCTCAAAGCAATCTTGATTAAAGAATTGTGGATGTATTAAAATAATAAATTGGTTATTTTATGACTCATTTTTAAATTCAATTTTGCTGTCAAACGAATTTAATTAACAGTTTTTTGTTATTTAGGAACTATATAATGAGCATATTGGTCAATTTTTTTAATAAAGTAAGAATATAATTCAAAATATGTTGCCAAAATGGGCATTTGAGTAAAATTTCGTTTAAGAGAATTTTGATAAAACCAGTTCTTACAGAAAAATGAAATTAAAAAAATTTTAAAAGCGGTTGAATAAAGTAGTTAAACTGGGTTTATCTCTAATCATTTTATTTTATTTTTATTTATTTATTTATTTATTTATTTTATTTTATTTTTTTTTTTTTTTTTGAGATGAAAACTTTTCGAAATCTACCTCCGCCTATAGGCCATGCCGAAAGGGATTTTTTACACTTTACAGCATAGTTGTAAAATGTTTATGAATTCGGTTTCTCAGTCCGCCTGTTCGTCCATACTCAAATTTGCCTCAGTCAAAAACACTCAGTCCGATTGCCTTGAAACTAATGTATGATACTGATGTTTACTATGGGATGTTCGATATTCAAAATGTATAATATTTTCGGTTCATTTACAGAGCCATTTAAAAGAATACCCCTACGGTTACGGGGGGGGGGGGGGGGATTGTTCGCCGTGTATTTTTAATGATATTACAGTAATTTAAACATATTGAAATTGATGTACATCTCTTAGGCGCATTACATACCGTGTACATAGAAATTGTCTTTCATTTACAGAATCACTCAAAAGTATTTAGCTATAGAAGAAAATGAGCAGTTATTAAACTGTTCAAGACTTATGTATGTATGTTTCTTAGTGTATAAATTCTATACATCATGCACCTCATCGCAGAAAAATTCTCAACAAAAACCGTTTATTGGCGGAAATTATAAGATTATTGAAATGAAATTTAGATTAAGCAAGGATTATGAATTTAGCTTATAATTAGTAGCATATAGATTTTTTAAGCAATTATTTGAAATATAAAGAATACAGAACCTCTGATCCACTACTATCACTATGGGACATGACTATGGGAATACGAAACATAAGCACGAACTTTTTAAATTAGAAATACATTATGGATACTGTGAAAATGAATTAAGATATAATCTATGATGATAACAGCCATTTGTTATTTATTATTTCAGAATGGCACTTACGTTTTAGGAAAATAACAATTTAGAATCCTGGAATTCTATAAAAATATGCAATTCTATAGGGCTTAAGTTAAAGTATTTATTTTAATTTAAAGAAAAGAGAGAAAATTAAACATTAAATTCTGTACACCTACTTACATCAAGTTTTGTAATTTAGGATTAAATTTGATAAAAAGAAATCAATAATTATTTTAACTGTACACTGTTAAAAATTTCATTGTCAGAAAACGGTCATTTGAACGGCAGCATTCTGTCCGGCATTTTGACCGTATTTCAAGATAACGGTTACTTAACCGTATTATACATATATTGTCATATGACCGTAAAAAAGTATATATATTGTCATTTGACCGTATTATACATATATTGTCATATGACCGTAAAAAAATATATATATTGTGATTTGACCATATTATACATGTATTGTCATATGAACGTAAAAAAATATATATATTGTCATTTGACCGTAGTTGTATAAAATGGTCATTTGACCGTAACTCAATGAAACGGTCACTTGAGCGTAATTGCATGAAATGGTCATTTGACCGTAATTGTATAAAATGATCATTTGACCATAATTGTATAAAATGGTCATTTGACCGTAATTGTATGAAATGGTCATTTGACCGTAATTGTATGAAATGGTCATTTGACCGTAATTGTATAAGATGGTCATTTGACCGTGAAATATACATTTTATGGTTTTTGGACCGTATTATGATTTTATTAACATATGACTGTAAAATATGTATATACGGTCATTTGACTGCATTATGGTTTTATTAATATATGACCATAAAATATATAGGGTGTTTTTGAATTCGATCGTCGAATTCAGAGGGGTGATAGTAGGCATCAAGAGGATGAAACATTGCCATAGAACATAGATGGTTGCAAACCACATTGAAAAAAATACACAAAAGTAGTTATGAAGGGTATTACATTGAGTGGAACAAATAATAAGCAGATAAACATTTATTTGACCTAAGCAGGATTATAATGCATTACAGTTTGACATCAGAAAGACATGACGAGGAATTTTGATAGGAATTGTTTGAAATTGAACCCACAAAGGTAGTTGAACAGTAGACATCTACAAAAGGATTGCTGTGCAATGATATTTGCACATGTAATTTTGAACAATAGTAGTAAAAATGCCTTGTCATGTCGAATCGTGCCCTGATGTCGAATTTTAATGCATTATATTGCTGCTGAGATCAAATAAATGTTTTCCTATTTATTTGTTCTACTCAACACACACTTCACAACTATTTTTGTGATTTTACCTAACTCAGCGTGGTTTGAAATCATCTCATATACCATGAAAAATTTTCATCCCATGATGCCTATCAACTCTATGATTTTGTCGCTCAAATTCGGCAACATCTTGCATATTTTATAAGCATATACTAATAAATCCATAATAAAATCAAATGATCATACATAGATATTTTACAGTCCCATGTTAAAAAAAAAAATCATAATACAGTTAAATAACCACAATAGCTCCTCTGAATTTGTCAATCAAATTCAAAAGCGGACATGTTCGGTCTTTTGATTATAATTTTTGATAAGTTATTTAATCATATTTTCAGCTTGTTATATAAGCTTAATACACATATATATGAATATTTGACCTTATTAAAAATCAAACAATCAAAAGATCGTATATATATATATATATATCTCACAGTCATAAAACGATAAAAATGTATGTAATAAATGGGAATTAAAAATTCTGATTTTATGTTACAAGAATATCAGAAGTACAAGTAAAATTATATTAAATTGCTTTCATTCTTTACTAATGTATAGATATACAATCTTAAAAAAATAAAATAAATAAATAGCAGTTCTTGTACAATAAATAATACATTAAAAAATATAAAAAGATTAGTATGTAATTCTGATTATTCCCGACCAGGAACCAACTTTTCGTTTGGCCATATAACAAATAATTCATTACTGCACTAGATTAAAATTTTTTAATCATGCAATATAGATTATTATCCATGTATAACATAAGTTTCTTTTTATATTATATTATCTATATGTATTGAACAAGAATTTCAATGTATTTTTTAAAAAATCATATATTTTCAAAGAATAAAATTTTAAATTGACCAAAATTTTACAATTACTTCCAAGATTCTTACCATTTAATTGAATTTTTCATTTTCTCTCAACATACAAATCTATCTACTTACTTTCAGTTAAATGTTTGAAACTGCCACTGCCTAACAAATCAAACTTTTGTGATTTTTTTAAAAATGGAAAAATAGTGTTTTGTTATTCTTGCAAAACTTAGTATATATTTTAAAATGTAGAGACTAATAACACACTTTTAGAAATTCTGTATGTAGTTAACATAAAATAGATTTTTTACAATATCATTATATAAATCAATTAATCACTGAAGTTTACTACAGTATGTTGGGGTTTTAATCCCTTTTTTTCCCAATTATAAATTTGTGAAACTTTCATTTTCCAAAGCATTTTTGTGATATTTGAAGCTACATTAGAAAATTTACACAATCATTTAATAAATTTTAGAAGAATTTTGCTAAGTAAAATTATTTAAATTTGAATGCATAGGGATTCTATGTAATATTTATATCTTCAATCAAATGTTTTATTTGTATTTTATAGAATCAAGAAATGCGCAAATATAATGCTCTTACGACTGAAATATAAAAATATTTCCAAACTTAGACTGCCCCCTCTACCCTCTTTTCTTTCAACGCCAAAATAGCCAAAAAGATGAAAATGGGGAAAAAAAATCATCCTTTTAGAAATGTTTTTGTTTTTTGCAACCAATAATGTAATGTAAGTATAATTCATTTTAAATTGCATTATTACAATCAATATACCAAATGAATCTTAGAACAAGTTATTTTAATAGTGATTTAAAGTGCCATTAGGAAGTAAAGAATTAATGAAATTATAAAAAAATTACTGCAGAATAAGTTATGAATATTTAGATTTTGAGTTGATGTACACAGAATACACATGTTACTATACTTGTGTTTTTTAAACATATTTCCTAGATATATTTTTAAAAAACCAAAATTTTTGTAGCAAATTTAATACAACTGCAAAAAACTGAAGACAATATCGAAATATTCAAAATTTATTCTCTAAATGACTTATATAGTAACAGCACCGTTACTGATTATCTGAAATATATGAATTTACATTTAGTATTTAAGTGGAATACTTAATGGGCCTTCACAAACAAATATGTAGAAGTTTAATAAACTAGAAAAACATTTATAAATTTTATTTTCAAAATAAAAATTAAAAAGATTAATAAATTAAAATGAATCCGATAAATTTATGAATTTTTACAATTGTCAACAAACAATATTTAACAAAACTTCTACATATTAACCACTGACATTTAAAATGCAATAAAAATACTGCTGCATGTGTATTTAGAAAAAACGTAGTTAAAAGTTAAGATTATTGTTTTAATCTACCAAAATCAACAAAGATTATTATGAATTAGAAATAATCACAAAACAATCAATTAAAATACAGAAATATATTTATTACAATAAATAAATTACATTATATTATAATACATAATTATTATAACACATATAAATTTCTTTTCATAATTTGTTTTTTGGTAGAATAATGCATTGGTTGGCCATGTTTACAATATAAATAGCTGTGTCAATTGGTTTGCCGTAGTTTGTTCCACACACAGGATTAAGCAACATTGAGTACCTTAAAGAAAAAGTTAAATGCATTAAACTTAGCCATAATGTAATAATACTTGGATAAAATACATTCAAATAAATTCTCAAAACAAAATTGACTTGTGGAAAGTTTTATAAAATCATCCTCAGGCTATAAATTATTTTTTAAAAAAATCTGACCACAGGGTTGGTGATTTTTCATGTTTTTGTTTATGACAAGTTTAAATCGTGATGTCAAAAAGTTCTTGTGAACGACCACATCAAAAACCCAAATACTTCATTGATTTGAAAAATTCCACTTTGATCCAAACAAAAAATATACAATATGAGCTTAAAAAAGCTCACTGTTTTATTTAACCCCTTAATGTGCAGTGTTGCCGGGATGGCAACACCTAAAGTTCCCTCTGTTTATAGACACAAAAACTCCGTGAATATTTCAAAAACTACTCTAATGGCTACTTTAAATCTTTCTTATGAGTTCTAGATGGCAGCACCACAGAAATCAAACTCTACTGTTTTTAAATAATAGGTAAAATGTTTTACTGTAACATGGGCTTCACAGCAATGCTCTTCTCACTGCGCTTATCAATGCTTTACTTATGGGAGGTTACCTCTTAGGCAACAGCTGTATAATTAAAATGGTTGGTGCAATCTTTACAAAACAATACATGTGTACTCCTCTAGGGCTAAATAGATTGCCTAATTTTTCTTTTCTTTAAATTCCAACTTTAAAGAGTAGCGCGCCGGAAAGGGTTAAAAGGCAACTGAGATAATAAAAAAAAGATGTTATAAGTTGAAAATACAACCCAAAAGTAAAAAGAAGTTTTAGATAAAATGTATATTTTTTAACTTGTAACTTATCCCTTTTTATTTTAGTCATTTTTTGAGTAAGACTGAGTTTTTGAAAGTTTATATTGTATTATCTCCTGTTCACAATTAATATCACACAATAACAACCTTACACATAATTTTTAAAATTCACTATTTAATGTACATCAATAATTAGTACATACACACAGTAAATATAGTATCTTTAAATGCAACTGTTTAAAAGAATGAAATTTTTATTTATTTTATTTTGTTTTTATTTTTATTTATTTTTATTTTTTTTTGGGGGGGGGGGGGAGGGGGGGGATAAAATTGTGCTTTTCTAAAAGGTACACATTAAATTCACATGAACAGCACATTTTTTCTCTTACTTAACATCTTTTCAATTTCATTATTACTTTTAGGAGCTTAGTTTTTTCCGTAAGAAAATAAATGTAGAAAAGTGCAAATACTTTTAATGTAGGTACATATAACAAGATACTATGCATCAATTTTACTGTAGCCTATACAATAAACATTCATTAAAATTGAAAAAAAAAAAATGTATATCTTGAAAATTTATTTTTTTGATTTAAAAGAAAATAACAAAATTCAAACAAAACTTTTGATTTTTTAAAAATAAATATCAATTTTCTATAACTTTGGATTATTTATTATACAGTTTAGTAAGCAATAAATTAGTATACCGTATACATTACATGCATTAGTAATGCTTAAACATTGTGTTTTTTCATGTTTTGAAGTTAATCCGCATTCATCATTCCCCCCCCCCCCCCCCCTTAGAAAAACAATGGATCAAGGTTATAATGTAGTTAAATTCATGCAAAAAAAAGGGTAATGAAACCCTCATGGTATGAGTAAAATATGCATTTTAAATTTTCATTATCAGTAATAATTATAAATATTATTGTTGAAATTGTTTTTAAAATGTTGAGAGCAATGCCTGTTTGCATGTTCAATGTAATTCTTTTGTAGATTAAAATAATATTTTTTGCAATTATTTTACCTCACCTGGCCTTACATTTTATCGCTTCACTGTTTTACACTACATTTCAGAATAATATGGATAATTGCAAAAGCCAAAGATTTGTATTTTCATTCCTCCCTGTTTTAAAAGATCTATAAGTTGTATGTATGTTATCATCATGCTCTACTGCATTTTGTGAGCATGTCAACGCTGAAGACATTCCAATCATATGTAAATCTGTTTAGAGATAGTTATTAGTCCACACTTTTTGCTAACAGATATCAATTTGTACCTGCTTTCAACATAACTGATTTCAAAATCAAAGTACTTGGGAATAAAAACAGAAATTAGATAAATTTTGATTAAAATGTTGAGGAATTATCAGGGTTGGCACGGTTTAAATCAGTTGGTTTTAACTATAGTTTATAACCAACTGTGTTTTTATTCCCCCCTCAAAAAAAAAAAAAAAAAAAAAAAAGAAAAGAAAAGAAAAAGAAAAAAGAAGAAATCTAATGACATTCTCTTTTTCCTTTATAATTTATGTGTTTCAGATTAATGCTTATAAGTAATTTCTACTTTTAACACTTTATTAGCAATAAGCCTTGGATTAAATGGGTCTAGGTCATTTTTTTATGTATAAGATGAAAATCCGTATGCATTGGTGAACATATCTATTGCTCAAAAGAGAAGGCTCAAAACATGTGAAATGATAAAAAAAAAAAATAGATTAAAATATTTAATATTTAGTAGAAAATATTTTAATTTTTAAAAAATGCAGATTATTTAAAGCAATTAATACATAACAGGATGATCTTTAAGATTTTGCCCAAACTGTACAAGAAATTTTTTCTTGATTAAGGAGATTATCATGAAGAATTAAAATCAAAATATGAAGTCGTACCAGAGAGTATTCAAAAATTTGTTGCTATTTATAGCATTCTAATCATATTTTTTCCCCCCTTCTGTTATCAGCTGAATCTAATACTAAAAATGTTGATTCCAAATAATCACTCAAAAGAAGAAAAAAAAAAATCTCCAAGAAGTATTTGAAATTTATTATTTTAATAACTGCGTAAAAGAATACTTATCAAATTACATCCAAATGTTTATTATTTAGTACACAGAAGACAGTTTATAAATTTGAAAAATCTGGTATGAATTCAACACTGCGAAGCACAATATCCCAAAGTCTAAAAGTTAAAGAACTTTTGGAAGAGACCTCCAGCATAACTCCATTTTTGTTTGGATACACCATATTTATATCTTTAATTTTTAAAAATGGAAAAAAAAAATCCTAGTTGCCAGTAAAATACATCTGTTTTTTTAATCATACATAACTAATTATGAATAAATTCATTTATAATTACTAATAACTTAAAATTTGTCTTTTTGCACTTTAATTTTAAAATTCAATACTTGATTAAAAAAAAGGGGGGGGGACTTTAAAAGCATAGATTTATGCCTTCTTTCTCTCCTCTACTCCTAAAATGTGCAACATGTTTATGGCCATACCTGATTTTCTTTAAAAAATATCTTGATCTAAATTTCTAAATTCTAAATAAAACAACTTCTTAAAAGTATTGATTTAAATCAAATTAAAAAAAAAACTCATTAAAATCATGTTAATAAAAATTTAAATTAGCAAATCATGTTGTAATAACTATGTATCTTAGGCAAAATGTCAAATATGTAAAAATGAGAATTTTTAAGCATAAGTACCAGATTTCTTGTTATGAAGACATCAGAATGGCAGGCATCCGAAAAGTATAGGACATCAATAAACTTTAAATTAAGATGCAGCAAAGAACTTCAATTAAACCCTGAAAGGAAATAGATGAACAATTAAAAGCAAATACATGAACAGCCTGATAATGGGCTGGTACATATAATATAATGTTATCAATTTAGGGAAGAGGGGGGGGGGGGGGAGGTAGACTGGCACATGATACCTTAAGATATATCTCTAGAGAGGAAGGGGATTTGTCTTTTTATATTATTATCATGTTTGATCCAAACCAAAAATTTATCTTTTTATTTGTGACTTGTTATTTGCATCAAAATTTCAAAATAGTCTGTAATCTGTTTTTACCAAAATACAAAGTAATTAAATCTTCAAATGACTGCTCTTCGTGGGGGTCTTTCTAAGGGAACCTAACTCGTATTTACGCAAAGTTCAAAGAAAACAAAAAAAAACAAAAAAAAAAAAAAAAAAAACTCTGAACGGTTAGGCCAATGGCCGAGATTGGGTTTGAACCCAGCACCTTTCGTCTACCAGTTGAGAGGTTAGCACAGCTTGGGACCAGCCAGAAGTTGTGCAGATTTTAGAATTTTGCGAATTTCTGGTCATTACTTTGTTTAAATTTTTTAAACAGCAATTTGAATGTAATTAATAATGCAATCCAAACTATAATGAATATTTACAATATAATAAAAAAAGTAATAAACTAAAAAAAAAAAAAAAATAGATAATTTTTAAAATGATTAAAATATTGAAAGCAAAGGTACAAACATCAATATTATTAAGATTGAATATTCATTGTAAAGAAGAAATCTATTTTTCCTAAATGATTCAATGAAGCTTATCTCAAAGGTACATTAGTAATTCACATCAAAATCATAAAATAAGGAGGTTTTATTTCAGGTTTAGCCAGACTTAATAACCAAAAAAAGATTGATTAATTCATAAATATATTTGGTAAGAAGATTGTAATTAGCAGTGATATTAGCAATATCTTGAATTTTTTCAAGACTAAATTTATTCTTTCTTCATGAAAACACATGGATTCAGTAATATTAACAGAAAATACACATTAAAATATACATAGAATTGGTAAAAATTAAAAAAATTTAAATTCTCTCTCTGTATGTGAACTATATGTTTCATTTCTTACATCCATAAATTATGTGCGGATTTTAGGATTGCGGATTTGAGGGAGTCTACTGTAATGGACAATGCAGAAACATTGATTCAAAGATTAAGATGCCAGAGTGGAAATGTGAATGCCAAACACATAATATTGCTATGATTCTTGTTTAATTTTTTAGGCATGTGCTCAATTAAGTTAAACACTGATGTATTTCTTAGTTTTTTTTTTCAAAGGCTATAAATAATAATTTATTAAAGAATATGCTTATTTTTTTTACAAGAGGGAGAGAGGGAAGTGTTACAAAATGACCAAAAATATGCATTGTAATAAAATATTTTTTATGAAATAAAAAAAGGCTTTTTAAACAGTTAAAATGCAGTTACATAGACTTTATGTTTAATTAGCATCAAATTTTTGCCCCCCCCCCCCTTTCTCTTTAATATGCACATATTTTATTTTTAAAATGCTGTTACTGTATCAAAATTCCAAAACAGAGATTTTTCATTTAAACAATATTCTTATATTATACTATTTTAAATGATGCAGGTAAGATTTTAATCATGTTTGGCACTAGACAGTGCTTAACTGAAATATTGACAACAAAACTTTTAGATCATTAAAAATTCTTTTGGCTGTTCTCTTAATAATAATTTAAAAAATATTTTATTTTGAGGGATATTCTAATCTTTTGTACAAACATTTATTTATTTTTTCTGGGGGGGGGGGGGGGAGGTCATTAACTTTTCCCTAAGAAAATGACTGATTTCTAAAGTGAAAGCAGTTCCAAGTACAATTAAATTACATAAACATAAGGGAATTAGAAATCTTTTAGAGATAGTTTTTTCAATATACAAAATCTTTGAAAATTGTATAAAAAAAAAAAAAAAAAAAAAAAAAAAAAAAAAAAAGAAAAAGAAACCTTTTGTATTCAGAATAGAAGACTGCAAATGTGCAGTCTGTGTTTCAATATTTCAAACTGCACATAATAAAAACAAAAAGTAATATTGATGCATTATTCACATCAACTAAATTTATATACAGATGTTATGCAATTTAACCCTAGAATAATTTCAACTAAATTATACATAAGCAATTAAAAAACAGGCATCACTGCTGGCTACATTTAGCAAGCAAAACTGGTTTTGATTAAAATTGCTCTGTATTTTTGATATGATGTCAAAGTGTTTCAATCAAAATATCTTTAGTTGAGCCTGTTCTGAATTCCAAGATCAATAATTTTAAACACAAACAGGCCATGGTTTTCATTTCTATATGCAGAAAATCTCAGATTTAATTACAAGTTACCATACTTATTATATTATAAGTATTAATTTTATTATTTCAGTGGTGAAATGATATCTTTTGATTTGTTTATTTTAATTGTAATTTTTAAAGTTTTAAATATAAAAAATATAGTTTTAATGTATTTAAAAAAAGATTTAAGATTTTTTAAATTTTAAAATTTCAAATAATGAAGGATTGTAAATATCACAATATTTAAAAAAAAATGATAATAATCCAGTAATTTTTTAAATAGTCAATTTACTGCTATAATAAATTAGTGTTTACGTTAGAAAGAAAAAGGGCACTATTGCAAGAGAAAATATACTATTGACTTTAACGAAGAAAAAAATGTAGGAAAATATGCAATAAACATTAATTTTGAATGATTTTATGACATAAAAATAAAAAAATACAAATAAATTACAAGGTGATTGAATAATTTCATTCCCCCCCTCCCCTTCTAAAGAAATAAGAAAATTCAATCTTTTTTGCAAGATTGTAAGAACACAGGTTTAAAAATACTATGAAATGGAGAAACTTTTATTAGAAATCTCTGGATACAACTAGTGATGCATTTTACTACTTTTAAAAAGGGCAGGGTGCAATTTGTAAATTTGATAAAGGATGGTTGGCTAGTCCTTCGAAAATGAACACTAAATAAATATTTTCAAGCAAAAATAAAATTAAAAAGAAACATACTGCACTCAACAAGAAAAATGTCAAACAATATTCAAAAAATACTTTTTTTTTTTTTTTTTTTTTTTTTACTAAGAACAAAATTAAAAATAAAAACTATTTGCTTTATACATTTAAAACAAAATAAGGATTCAGTATGAAACATTAAAAAAATCAGAAATAAAAAATTTTTAAAAAATAGTTTATTATTTAAAGAAAAAGTTAACAAATTAACATAGTTAACATATTTTATTTTCTACAATGCTATACAGTTTAAACTTAAATTCAACTAAATCAAAACCAAAAAAGATTATTTTCTAATAAAGCTGTATGTAACTAATTACCTAAATTAGACAGTAAAAAATTCACTGCCAGAAACAAAAATTCCTTATCTACAGTATGGCATAGTCAACAACAATTCAAAAATTCATTAACACTTTTTTTAACTGAAAACATAAAAAATATCTTGCAGCATGATAGATTGAAAATAAATATAAAATATAGAAACTATGAAACATCTTTTCGAAAGTAAACATCAGATATATGAAACATAAAAAAAAAATTTGATATTTAAAAAATAAATGGACAGCAGACTTCCTCAAATCCACAGGCACCTAAAATCCATACTTCCTCACTGATGTAAACAAACAGCCTCCCCCCCCCCTTCTTTCACACACAGAAAAAAATAATATCCATATAGGGTAGTTGTGCCGTAAATGGACACTTTTATGGAATTTCTTTAAAAGCTATGCTTTGACTATTTCATTTCAGTTTTTTCAATATTAAATTAATATAATCAACAACTTGATCATTCTCATTGTCTCACTTCCCTTAGTCTTACTTTCTAAGTACTATTGTAAGTATCAGAAATATATTAAAACATCCAAAATTCTAGTAATGGATACCCCCCAAAAATAATATATATAGAATTGTTTTATTGCTTCATTTTGAATCAGAATTTAATGAAATAAAATAGTTACTTTCAAATAAATTTAACAATTAGGGTATCAATAATTAATAAAATACTTGTTTGTAAGAATTATTCACCCTTTAAATTTATTTGTGATTATCACAAGATCGGTATTTTAATTATTTTAGATACATCGTTTAAAATATTAATATTAAAAAAGAAGTTTAGGGATACTAATACAAATTTATTTATTGTTTAGTATTTCTCATAAGACTCTTACTAATACTGTTTAAATTAAAATATGATTTATTTTTTCAAATTTCTTCAAAAAATTGACTGTAATTATTTAATTTCAATTATTTTCAAGTAAGTTTTACCTACTAGTTTCTACTTATGTTTCCAACAATGTGTATTTTTATCAATAAACAGGTATGTGAATAAAAAAAAAAAAAAAAAAAAAAAAAAAAAAAAAAAAAAAAAAAAAAAACCTTTTTTTGGCTAAATCGAATAATTTGAGATACATGTTAAATTACTGAATATATCTTCCATATTGCATTCCTCCATAATAGAAAACTTATTCAAAGTTCCTCTATAAATTTCAATTTACCCTCTTCTTTGAAACTATCACACCTTCATTTTCAATTCCAGCATGTAGACTATAAAAATCTTTATTTTTTTTTCAAACAATTTTATTACTTAATTCTGATTTTGTCGAAAATATACTTAAATCAATCATCTAAATTTTCTGAAAAACATACATTTTACCTTCCTTTGCCATCCTTTTCTCAAGCATACAAATTATTATTATTTTATGAAATAGATTTTTAAATAGTTTTTATTTTTGGTAATTTTTCAGCAGCAGTAAGCAATAATCATAACATACTGCAAAAATAAAGTATGAAGAAATAATAGGCATTGTTAGTCCCATATTCTTTTTCTACTGAAATTGCTGCTTCCATGCATAAACGTAATATTGTTAAAGAAATAATCATTGGAAATTTATTTTAACACTAATCTGGAAATTTGAGACTAACCTTGAAATATCAGGGAATTTTAAAATGTTTAAAGGACCTTTCACAAAATAATTTATCTTAAAACAGGACCCTCCGCAAAACACTTTATACCAGTTCAGAATTATTTGTTTCTTAAATAGACCTTTCTCAGAAATTTTCCCCTTTGAATTGAACTTTTCAAAATTTAGTCATTTAACATTAAAATCTAGACTGTAAATAAGCAGTTCAACTCCACAAAAAGCATATTACTTAGCTCACATGAAAAATCTGAACCTGAAGACTTGATAATTTAAAATTTACAAAATTATGACTAGAATTTTCACAAATGTAAGAAAAATTTCTGAATTTCACAAAAATAGGACCTTGTGAGAAAAGTCAGGACATATCCGGGAAATTATAACATTTATACTAATATATTCATTTACTTTAAAATGTAAATAAATTGAATTGACGATTTTTTATTGCCATCTATGATTATCTTGATTTTTTTTTTTTTTTTTTTTTTTCTTCAGGCAAGCAGATTTTATAAAGTTTATATTCGACATATCATACATTATCAACCTGCAATTCTTGTTTGATTGTATAGCTATATGATACTAGACAACTTGTGCCTTATAAAGCTTTGATTAATTGCTATAGTGAGGGGGTTTGGAAACATTTTGAAACTTACAGTTTCTTTAATTATTGTTAGGCACAAATGTACCAGTGTTTACATTTAGATCCGCTAGATGGCTGTACTGAGCCAGGGTTAGATATTCTGATATTCATGTCACTATGTGTACAATCTTGTGTAGATATTATTGTTTTTACATAGTCATAAAGATAAAAGAAGGATATTCAATAATTATAAAATAGCTATTGCATATTATATTTCTAAATTGTTCAGAGAGATTAAAAAGTGAATCACCTTACCCTCTATATATCGAAATTTTAGTTTGTGTCAAACAAATTGATTTTCTTACTTCTATAAAAAAGTGTCCCACACCACCCCACTCGCCCTTTACTTTTTAAATTTATAGTTATACTACTGCAGGGTTCATTGATATATATCATCATATATGAAGTAGACGACTTCAAATTCTCACAACTTGGGACCAGTCGTTGTGTGAATTTTAGAATTTTGCAGATTTTTGGTCATTACTTTGTTTACAATTTTAAACAGCAACTTGAATGTAATAACACAATGCAAATTATAAAAAATGCTTGCTATATAGTAAAACGTTAAAACTAACAAGTAATAAACCGAAAAGTAGGAAAATTTTCAAAATGATTAAGTTATTAAAAGGTCAAATAAATATTAATGTGTATGCCTAATAAACATGATGCAATTTCCTTGTCAATTCAATGAAACTTTCTTCATGAAGACAATAAAAGCATAAAGTGAAGTAATGTTGCTTCGGGTTTAGCTATTAAAAATTTTTATTAATTCTGCAAATGACTGTTTATTTAGTTTTAAAATTATTTTCAACCACACATGGGCAAAGTTAATTTTATTTGGGAAAAAAAAATCAATTTACCCCTTTTTTCACATATTTTTTCGTATTTTAATGCAACATTAATCTGAAAATCTCATTGCGATTACATTTGCTAAAATTTATAGATATTTAATTATTTATTTGGACTATTACGCTCAAAACAAACTGCTCTTCAACGTATTAGATCAGTGCAGTAAGTGTTAATAAAAAATAATAATTATTATTATTAAATAATAACGATCAAAAGCGATAAGAAAAAAAAAGTCACAAAAATCTTTAAAAGATTCCTATCATATGATGAAATATCGTATTTATATAATATAAAAACAGGAGAAAGAAATTATCTAATTCTATTCTGAATCAACTTTGAATAGATCGGGATAACAGAATTTAAACGCATCTCGATGTTACATATTCGAATTCATTTTTTAAATTTCGCATTTTAATCCACCAACATGAAAGTAAACATGATAAGCCTTAAAATAAGCAGCAAAATAACTTACTTGAATGATGAAATTTCTCCTTCTTCGTTTCCTACAAGATTGACGATGAAATGAATTTCGCGCTCGCTCCGCCATCGTAAACAAACACAACCGCGCAAACAACTTTTCAGATGTTGCCAGATTCTTAAACTGAATGAGAAACATTTTGATTGGTTAGAAGAGAAGTAACATTACGTAAAATAGCATTCGTTTGAGCGTATTTAGGTATAACAGCTAAAAGAGGATTTTTTTACTATTGGTCGAACGAAATCGTTGTAAATTAATCGTGCTTAACAAATTTTCTAGAAAAATGGTAAAGTGAATATCAAATATGCAGTCAACGCGTCATTATTTAACGAAAATTTTTAACAGTGTAGGTAAAATACTTCATCAAAACGTACATTATCAAACAATATCTTGAAATTTTAGAACATCCAAAAGGACAAGAACTAATCATTTTCTTAAAAACTAATTAAGAAATCTTTACAATGGGAAGATTTAGTGCAAGCAGACTCAATTATTCTCATTAAAGAATACAAAGGAGGAAGAACTACCTATAAAGAAGTGAGTTTGTAAATTAAGATGCACGAGTCGTTGGAATATGTAACGGTGCTTTGTTGAACGGTTTGGTAAACAGATAAAATTTCATAAAATTTTAATTACAGTTTAAAAAAATCTTAAATTATATAGTAAATTTTCAGAAACAGTAATTTATTTAACTTTATTGATTATTCTACATAAATATATACAGTAAATTTTTAAAAAAAAGATGGACATTGTACATCAAACGTGCAAATGAGGTGCGTTCGTATTGTAATTAGTCTTATAAATAGTTAGATATTGGTGCAATGGCTATTTCACTCTTACGCAAAAATGCATGAACAGAAAATGTATTAGTATTCTATATATTAAATTCAGTAAAACAGAAGTAATATGACTCCATCATAAATAGGACGTAATGACCATTGCAATCTAAAATCATTGTGTATCATGAAATATCATTGAATTATTTGCGTGGGTTAAGATTTTATAGAATCAAAAAAACTTTTATTCGTATCGTTTTAAGTTTTTATTCGATTTTCATAAATTTTGAAATGACTGAACACCATTATATACTGATTATATATATTGAATTTCAGAACAATTGTTTGGGTAGTTTTTGCGGTACTATGTGAGAACAGACTGTGACTCTAGCTGCTACGCATATATATAATAACGACATTTTCCCATAGGTCATAATGTAATAGAATACTTTTGAATGCCTCTGTAAACAAACTTTGAATACTACATATCTTTATTTTCAATTCCGAACAGTAGCACCTATAATACATCATTTCAGTCAATGATTATTATTAATGGTAATTATTATTAATAATTAAGATTATTTTTAATAAATAATTATTAATAATAGTTTAAATTATTTCAGTCGATTTTAAAATAAAATTAGCTTGACTTATTTGACCCGTAGTGATAAAAAAAAAGTCACACTTATCAAATTTTCTCGAGCATGTGACACAGCCTAACGATCTTCTAATGATTAATATCGGTTGATAACAAAACTGTGTCAAAATCTTTTGAGCAGTTTTTCAAATAATATTAGCTAAGATCAGCCATGAGGACCATTTAAGTTCACTTATTTTCATCACTGAAAATAACTTGCTGCGGTTTGCCGTCCAAAGTCAAGAGTTGTATGGTTGGAAATATTATTGGGATTGATGATTTAAAAAAAAGAAAAAGAGATCTTCCAAAAACGTCAGATAGTTGACGGATTCATTGCTACTTGCGGCTGCTTTTCGTTCAGTGACGTTGAGTCACTTGTATATATTTATTTCCGAAATATTTAAATCAAATACACATATACAAACTTTTTTTGACCATCTTTCATTTTTTGCAACAGTTCTGGCAGGAAAAACACGGATATAACAGCGAGATAATTCGCCTATCCACTAAAGCCTTGAGACAAAACTTTAGTTCTATAAGAATAATATTGAAATTTTGCAATGGCTGCAAAAAAGTCCTGGTCTAAACCTTATCGATAACTTATTGAGAGATCTAACAAGACTAATTTATAAAAATGGAAGGCATTTTTCCGCACCATCAGAATTCAGATCTATATATGATTGAAGATAAATAGCACAAAATCAATCCTGAACTGAGCCAAAAATAAATGATGTCGTGGAATGATGGAAAATTTGCAATCATTAAACTCAGAGGTGGGTTCATAATACATTAAATATTTGCTTCGTTGGTTACTATATAGAAATTATTTTACTGTCCCAAAAATGACTGATGGATTTTAAAATTCAATAACTTGCAAACGGTGACAGCTATTTAAAAAAATTTTGCAGGAGGGTTATGTATAATGTCAGGAGTTTTTTGCCGTATTTTTTTATTTTAGTTCGCATCTCAAACAACAGGTAATATCAACAACAGGTCTCAATAGGGGGCGCTGACGGCGATTCAAGGCCAGGTCGACGCTTCACTCAGCATTGATCACCTGGCCTTCAATTGCCGTCAGCGCCACCTATTGTTTGAGATGCGAACTAAAATAAAAAATTACGGTAAAAAAACTCCTGACATTAAACATAACCCTCCTGCAAAAATTTCTTAAATAGCTGTCACAGTTTGCAAGTTATTGAATTTTAAAATCCATCAGTCATTTTTGGGACATCAGGCATATATACAGTGCGTGCAAAAACTATAAGGAAGCAAAAAGTATTAACTTTTTTGATAATTTTCAAAAGAAATGAAATTATTTTATATGCATCATCAACCTGAAAAGTTAACAAATAACTATATTATTGACCATATTATTTGAATAAAATATCACATGAACATAAATCTTCTCATAATTTTTTTAAGTTAAAACTTAAAAATGATTAAAAATTAGGGCAATTAAAAATCGTTATAGCTCGAAATATTATTTATAGAATTTACTTTTTTCATTTAAATGAACAAAATCATATAAGCTTTAATTTTGATTCAGCATTTAAAAAAATATTGGTTTCAATAATAAAAAAAAATATTTAAAGAAAAATTTTAAAAAAGAAAAAAATTATATTATTTATAAAAATTATATGTTAAAAAGTAAATATATAAATATTTTTAATTTGCTGACTCAAAATGTAAAATAAAACTATTGAAAAAGGCATGTTCTAATTTTGAACCATTTATCTGTAACGGTTCTTGACTTATAGCAATTTCAATAAGAAAAACGATGAAAAGATCCATCATGAAGAAAACACATTTTCAAAAGAAATTGTTTTTATAACAATCATTGAATGAAAGCTTGATTTTGAAAGCAAACCAAAACAAAAGATTGATATTTTCTGTTCAAGTTAACATAGAAACATGATTTAAATGTCATTTTAAGCAGAAATTTCTAACGAAATAAAATTGTTTTAGAAAATTCGAATATTTTTTGTGTCCCAAAACTTACTTAAAAAATTAGTCGGTCAGATTTCTTTCAATAGTTTTTGAGAACACATTTTGAGATTATTTTAAATATTTAAAAGTTAGTAGCCCACTATCGGTGCATTTACCATAATAGTTAAAATAGGGCTTTTACCCAAACAAATCCTCCATCACTACTAATAAAATCCGTGCGCCTCTGTGTGTCTGTCTGTCTGAAGACGATTACAGTTCGCAACGCGGGCGAGTTGGAAGTCGCGAGAGATGTCTTTCGATTCGAAAAATTCCGGGAAAGTCATTTCGAGCATTTTAAAGACCGTGGGACCAAAATTAAAAAAGTTATGAATTAAAAACCGGTCGGGAAACGGAAAGGAAAACGTCTCATTTCCCAAACGGAGCTCTCAAGCAGAACACTGCGCCACCTTGCGGTGAACGACTAAAACTTTTTCCCTTTGGCTAAAAGAAGAACCAGTCGAGAACCTCTTTTTCACCCCGCACTAAGAGCGCTTTGTTCCGCATCAATTTTTTTGACTTGCCGTCGATTATTTTCCGTAGTTTTCGCTAAAATATTGAACTTAGAAATAAAACAGGCCGAAATATACCGAAACTTTTTTTTGCGCGTTTTTTCTTAAACCATCATGCAGACAGTTTTTAAAATAGAAAAAAACTGATTACATATTCAGAATCTGCGTAAAAGTCTGCTTCTGACAAAAAATGTCTTATGGGCGCGTAGCGCCAACCGTGCAAAACCAAATATTTTTAACGGGCGTGAAACGACGATGGCTCCGATCCAAAATCTTTTTTTTCAAGTGCGCGTAGCGAAATCACATATTTTAATTTATTATATTATCACATAGATTATATAGCGAAATCACATATTAGCCGGGATAATGGGCGCATAACAACCATAGCTCTTTAATTTACTTTTTTTTGTGCTTGAGGATTCGAACACCGAGACTTGCTTATTAAATGAATTTTTTTCCTTATTATATACTGCTTAATATCGAGGTTCGTTTGGAAAAAGTGGCCCAGCTAGCGGGCGTAGCTCGCTAGTCTATTTCAATACAAAGAGTTTTTATTATACTCTTCTTAAAATTATCAGATAATAAATTATTTTACTCATAAAATATTGCGTAAAAATAGTACGAATTGTTTGAATTTTTAGAAAAAATAAAAGAAAAGAACTATTTTTCGTTGTTGTTGTTGCTGCTGTTGTTTCTGGATTTCACAAAGAAAATATTTTCCCTATTTTGAGATTACTAGCCTTTTGTACTTTCAGAAATTTAAGACTGTTGCACATTTTAACCCTTTCCAGCGCAGTGTGTCCGGCCTGGACACACTTAATTTTAACTCGAAACTTGCGATTGGAACGGGACTTTAAACTTTGTTGCACGTATTAAAGAAAATCACAAGCCACCAGACCAGATATAGCGAATAATCATGGATAAATTTGAATACTATAGTAATTTAACTTATAAGAATTGGTGCGTACCAATTCCCCCAATAATTGAATTCTGGAAAAATGGAAGCATAAATTGCTCAAGGAAAGAATTTCCTCTGCAGTTAGCTTTTGCTGTTACAATTTATAAATCCCGAGGTTTAACATTAGATGAAGCAGTTGCAGATATTGAGGATATATAGGCACCAGTTGGCTTAAAAACGTACGTAACGTTGTCAAGAGTGAAAATCCTTCAAAATTAAACATTCAATAGAAATTTTCCTTACGAAAAATTCTACAATATCAAAAATTCTCATGCACTAACATGTATAAAAACGAAGAAGTTAGAATAAAAAATTTTACAGCTAAAAATTCATAGTATCGACGAAAGCAGATTTCAAATGTTTTTTCCAGAAAATAGGATTTTGAAGAAGTAACTTTCTTCAAGCTCTCTTCAAATATATTATTCTAAAATAGCTATCAAACATTATTTGATGTTAATTACAAAGATTGGAAACATGCATATTTCAAACAACTTTAAAAAACACCAGTGGCTACTAGAAATTGTAAAATTCTTTAAAAGAATTTTTAGTTGAAAATTTAAAAATATTTTGTAAAAGTTTGCTTCGAAAATATTTTTTTATGCCAGCCTTACATCATAAATAAAAAATTCCTAGGAAATTGATAGTTATTTGGCTGAACTTACATTTGTAGAATTAAAATGCGCCAAAACATAAAATAACGTTTTTGTTTAATAAAGATGTAAAAATAATATTAAAAAATATTGTTACTTTCAGATGTATGCTTTATAAAATAATGCTTCGCGAATCCAAACAAAGCATGGCTTTTGCTAGTATTTTAATAAAATATTATTTTCACAATAAAAGCTTAAATTAAGGAGTTCATCTTTTAAGTCGTTTGTAAATTCCGGTGTCAGTCGATAATTTCTCATTTTACTAACAGAATTTGTCCTCGCCGGAAAGGGTTAATAAACACGCAATCAAATGATAATATCTGAAATCAATTTTGCTGTTTCTACAGCTCATATTCAAAATATTAGAATAATTACCTTTTTTTTAGAAATTGAAAATATTGTTTGGTAATTTAATGTCTTTTAATGAAAATATGCAAACGATATTTTTATTAAGAACTTATTGTTGATTAAACTTACTTGTTATCTTAAATTTAATATCATTTTTGAAAAGATTAATTGCAAAAAAAAATTAATTTGAAAAGTCAAAATATTAGAATATTTATTCAAGTGGTTCAAAATATTAGAATATTTCACATTAATTCTCCTTTAATTATTACCAATTCTTAACTGGTGGCATCATTGATTAAATTCAGACTATTTTATTTAAAATCAGTATTCTTTTTTGCAGTTTGTTTCTTTTTCGTCTTAAAATGGGCCGTGTGAGTGATATTCCTGAATCTACTAAACTTCGTATGGTTGATTTGTATCGGCACGGTAAAAATCAATGTTTTATAGCGAATTATTTAGATTGTTCGCAATCGAGCGTTAGTAAAATACTAACACAATATTCAAAAATTGGAAAATTTCAAAATAATCGCCGAAATGGTGGCCGAAAACCAAAAACATCTGCTAGAGATGACAGGAAACTGAAGTGTATAGTTAAGAAAAACCGTTTTAAAAGTGTGCGATTCTTGCACCGAAAATGGAAAGAAGAAGGAGTTGAAGTTTCTACATCGACAACATTAAGACGTCTCCATAAATTTAAATTTGAATCTCGTGTACCGAAAACAAAACCTCTCATGACTGCAAGACAATAGCGTATAAGATTGAATTGGTGTAAATCAAGACGTTTATGGAGCAATGAAGATTGGAAAAATATATTATTTAGTGATGAAAGTATGTTTTGTGTTTCATATGGTAATCAAGGTATTCGAGTTTGGAGAATGAAGCAAGAAGCATTTGATAAAGAATGCCTTAAACGTTCCATAAAATTTACTGCTAGTGTCATGGTTTGGAGTTGTATGAGTGCAGAAGGACCTGGAAAGTTATGCATCGTCTACGAAAAGGTTAACTCTCTGATATATCAAGAAATTTTAGAATATTACATGATTCCATCATCAGAAGATTTATTTGAACATGATTTCATCTTTCAACAAGATTTAGCGTCCCCGCATACCTCGGTGTCAACTAAGAATTGTTCCGCCAACGCAACATTAAGGTACTTCCTTGGCCACCAAATTTACCAGATCTTAATCCCATCGAAAACTTATGGTGTATAATGAAGAAAAAACTTCAAGAAAATCCTCCTTCAAGTAAAACTGAGTTAGTGGCACGTATAAAGTCTATTTGGGCTAATATTGATAGAAATTTTTGTAAACACCTTGTATATAGTATGCAAGATCGATTGTAAGCTGTTATGAAAGCTAAAGGGGATGCTACAAAATATTAACTACCATTTACTTCATATTCATAAGGTAATATTGTTGCGTAAAATAAAATATTCTAATATTTTGAACCAATCTAAATTTTATTCTAATATTCTGGTGTGTTTAAGGAAGCTGTATACCTAATTTATTGTGCTGTATTTTATATTTTATAAATGTTAAAATCTTATCTAAACATTCCAGATTTAATTTATAAGAAATTTAATTGCATTTACTTAGTACAAAAAATAAATAAATGACAAATAATTTTTTCTTATTACTTTTTCTCAATTATTCTAATATTTTGAATATGAGCTGTACTCTTTGAAAATATATTTTCTTTGCGTGGAAGCATCGAAAATACGATTTAAGATTGCTTAATAAAGAAAATATTTCTTTTAAATTTATGTGAAACAGAGCTTGTTGACATTCTTTTATTAGTTCATCCAAAAATCATCAGAAATAATTCTACCGGATGATTTTATTTATTTATTTTTTTTTTTTTTTTTTTTTTTTTTTTTGCATAGGTCAACATTGCTCATAAATTTTCCTTTCTCACATGATAGGAAAACTGAAATTTTATTTTTTTAAATATACGGGTATAAAAAACGTTTTTTTATTGGATCAAAAATATGATGGTATAAAAATAATGTTCAAACAACATTGGAGTTGAATACTGATTAAACTAATTTTACATAGAAGGTTATTAGGTAATCATCTAGATAGGATTATTGCATGCACTTTGTTAATAGGATTATTGTATTCAAATATTTAAAGGGTTTAGGGACTCTTAAAATTGGGGGGAAAATTAAAAAAGACAATTTTCAATATTTAATGCTATGACAACCGTTAAAAACTGAAAGTGATCACCGAAAGAAGTTTAAAATATTTATCATGCAAAATGACTTGAAAATCAACTTTTATAAGTATGAAAGATATAAACTTGTTCTTTTATTTTAATCTGGGAAACCCCGCGACTTTGCTTGCATAATAGTTGAAATATGCATAGTAATACTCGTAAGTCTGATTTTTATTATAAGAAATTATACTTTTAGGAATAATTCAAAAATTAATATTTAAGCCACATTTAGTGTTACCACATTTAGACTAAACTACATCATTGCACTGCATTAGACAGAAAAGAAATGAAATAAATGAGAAGAACTAAAGGTAATTCTAAATAAATTATAATTTAGAAAACATTTTTTAAATATTTGCACAGAATTTTAGTATATACTTCATAGATGCATATCAAATTTATTATTTACAAAAGAGCTCAACATCATTAAAATACATTTGAAATTATTTTCTCCAATTGGACGTAATGTAACGGAATACTTTTGATTGTCCCTATAATTAAACTGTACATCCAATTTTTGTAAAATTTAAAAAGACTCGACAAAATTATGCAGCAATTATATATTTTAAATTTCAAACGATTCGGTTGGGTAGTTTTTCATCTTTTATATGAGGACAGACGGACCGACTGACTAAACGACGACTATAGCAACTATGTATTTATATAACTACGAACGCATCTAAAAAAAGAAAGAAAGAAATGAGACAAAATATTGTAAAAAAATAAATAACTTAAAAATAATATATATATATATATATATATATATATATATATATATATATATATGTGTGTGTGTAATGTTTTAAAAAATAACTTAAAGTTGCTTGTTACTCACTTTTCCGAATTCCACTCCGTAATGTTAAATCTATGGGCGTTTGATGCATTCTTATATTTAAAATATCTCCTCAGGAAATTGATATTTTAAAACTTCTTCTTTCAATGTTCACTTCTTAAAGGATGTCACTTTTTTTCTTAATTTTCAAAACGTTTATTAAATCTACGCTTATATTTAATATTTTATGTATTACAAGCAGACGAATTGGGAGTAAATATTTAGCACATCATAGAAAATTAAGCTTAAATTTTACAAATATTTTAAAAAACTATGAAAAATAATGATAACCGTTAAGAACAGAAAGTGATCACCGAAAGAAGAAGTTAAAAATATTAATTTCCAGAGGACATATTTTAAATATAAGAATGCATCAAACGCCCTTAGATTTTGCATTACGGAGGAGAATTTCTAAAGTGAGTAACCAGCAGCCTTAAGGCTCCTATCCCTGCAAGCGAAGACACTCGCGAGCTAATGCTATTCCTATGGGGAGGTTACTTTCAAATAACTTGTTTGCATTTCGACATTTATATAATCGTATTACAGTATATGAACAATTGAATTTAATAACTTATAGCACATTGAACATGGAGGCAAAAAATAAATGATTAAAATGATATCAAGACATTGAATTTAACATTTAAAGTAATTATTACAACATTAAACATCTAATATTATCCTTAAATAGTATATTAAATCCCAATATATACACGATTAGACGATATATTGTTACTATTAATGGAAAGCCCTATAAAGTGACATTACAAAACTACATAGCAGAAAACGTGATGACAATATACGCTAAGATTATGCACATCGCAGCAATTACCTTAGCGCATAATATTTATATTATTGCTGAAAAATATTTTTAGCTACCTTTGTTACATATTAAAAATATATAAAAGATACTATATATTGGAAAAAATTCATAATGAATATTTTATTCAAAAGGAAAAGATACCACATTATATACACTATATTGCCATTGATTATGGGACACTTGCGATTTTAGACATTTTACTAAATATCTAGAAAAATACATGAGGAATCATCTCGAAACTCTTAGTGTATAAATATAATAGTATACGTCATACATCTCCGTGAAGATTTTTTCCCGAAACTCCAAAGGGGACCGTCAACAAACTAAAAAATAATGAATATCTTTTCAATAACCCTGTATGCAAATAACATGCATACTCGCAGAGTAATTAAGGTTTTTATAAAAATGATCCCAAATTTTTCCAAGTTTTTTCCTTATAATTTTCAGAGTTCTTAATATAAAATATTACTTTTTTCAGAAAATATGACAAACAACATTGCACACAGTACCCTGTAATCAGAATTAAAAAATAATGAAAACTGTATAAAAAATGAGTTGGTCTACTAAATAATTTTTTACTGCGCATGCGTCAACGATATCAGAATTTCATTTGCATATTATGTTAACTAAATGTATAGAGCAACTTTTGTGAAAGTCACAAAATCATAACTTGAAAATTCTGACAATAATCGTCAATTGAATAAGTCGAAAATCCGTTATTCTTAAAATGAAGCAAAAACAAGAGGGATTGTATCCATATATTCATTGATTAGTGTCAATATAGAATACACAATATGGGATGTACTACTGCATTTGGATAAAATCCCTCATTTTTTTGCTTCATTTTGGAAACAACTGATTTTGTCCTTTTTCTATAGACGATTACTTTCAGAATTTTCAAGCTATGATTTTGAGACTTTTACAAAAGTTGCTGTATACATTTAGCTAACATAATATGCAAAAGAAATTTTGATAGCTTTGACGCATGCGCAGTAAAAAATTATATAATAAACCTACTCATTTCTCATACAATTTTTATTATTTTTAAATTCTGATTACAGAGTACTGTGTGCAATGTTGTTTGTCATATTTTCTGAAAAAAATATTATTTTATATTAAGAACTCTGAAAATTATAATGGAAAAATTTGGGACCATTTTTATAAAAACCTTAATTACTCTGCGAGTGTGCATGCTATTTGCATAAAAATGAACACAGTGTATTACAATAAGGCACTCAATCATAATCTAGAGTTTGAGCGCTTTTGCTACATTAGTTTTGACAGGGTTATTCAAAAGATATTCATTCTTTTTTAATTTGTTGACGGTCCCCTATGGCGTTTCGGTAAAAAATCTTCACGGAGATGTATGACGTATACTATTATATTTATACACTAAGGGTTTCGAGATGATTCCTCATGTATTTTTCTAGATATTTAGTAAAATGTCTAAAATCGCAAGTGTCCCATAATCAATGGCAATATAGTGTATATACATTGCATTGGATAGCTGAGATTGCTTTTTTACACAGCTACTTTTTACTTTTTCGATTTCGATTGCAGATAATTTTTATAAAGTTACTTTTACTTTCAAGACCAGCTCCGAAATGCAAATGTCATTCTAAAAAATTTCTGCAACCAAAATCGAAAACGTAAAACAATAGCGTTGTAGAGAGAGCCTTCAGCTATCGAATACAAAAATAATTATTTGAAAAAAGTCAAATGCAAACGAGTTATTAGAAAATAAGCCCCCCGTAGGAATAGCATTAGCTCACGAGCGTCTTCGATTGCAAGGACTGGAGTCTTAACGTGCAATATTATAATTGACACAACATTTGACGATTTACCTCTTGCGTTGGAATTAACAAAAAATGATTTTGAAAATTTGATTAAATGGATTTTAAAAATATTTTCTTTTACTTTTTATTCTTTTCGTTCTCTTTTTATCGAATTTCTGTATCATACGAGTTACAGAAAAAGAAGTAGATGTAATAGTAAAAATTACTGTAATTTTTGAGTAATACATTTGTATCTTTGCGATTTTTATTTTATATTTGTCGCCTGATTTTAAGCCAAAAGTGCATAAATGTGACATTATGTTGTTTATTTTAGCAATAATGATGTTTTTTTTAAATGAAGATCATTTTTGGAGTACATTTTAATATTTTATTATAAATTAGACAGGTATGAGCTAGAGGTCTGCACGGGCCTGGGCTTGGCCCATGGCCCGTACCCGGCCATGTTTCGAATCGTTTCGAATTTTATAACGGGCCGGCAGATTCAGAATAGTTTTTTCAACGGACCGGGCCGACAAACAACATAAACGGGCCGGGCAGGCAAAAAAATTGAACGGGCCCTACGGGCCGGACCGATAAAAAATTTTCGGGCCTGCCGGCCCGTTCGCAAGATTTCAGCAGATACAATAAAATATGAGCTATTTTCAACGAAATGGTTTTAACGAGAATAAGAATAAATGTGCGCCACGACCCATACTAGTTTGACAGCATTAGTATAAAAATGTACAGTGTAGAGATCGGCACCGGACAGTTACATTGTGTGTAACCCGTTTTAATATTTTTTTAGCTGACTCGTGTCGAGCCGAGATCAAGCTTGCATTATTTTTCTACTTGTAGACTAGCCGGACCGGAACTAGACTTAATTGTTCTCAAGATCTGTAGGGCGGACAACATGATTTGTAAAATTATTAACAACGATAAAGAACTTATGTTAGCTTAATCTTTGGATATGTACTTCTTGATAATTTTTTAAATAATTTCTCAATAATGCGAAAGTTTGACATATTTTCTGGTTAATTTTAAATTGTAAAAGTATAAAAGTGATAAGCCTGACTATTGAAGGGATTTGGAATCGAATAGAGTTTTTCATTTTTGGTAAATAAAATACTTGTGTAACCTTGTTGAGATATATAATAATTTCTCAAAAGATTGCAGGTTTTTCTCCCTTACCATGCTATCACTTCCGGAAATTCTATTCAAAACGCTAACTATGAAAGTATTATATTTACTTGCAGTATTCTTAAATTGCTTATATCAAAAAATGGATAACCCCATTCGATTATATAGTTTCTGAATAAAGATACCTGCTAAACTTAAGCGTTTCTGAGAAAAAAAAAAAGAATTTAAAAATACATCAGAGAGGAGCTTCTTTGAATTTAAGAATGAATTTGGATTTAAAATCGTTAATAAAATGATATAGAAATATTTTTATAAATCTTCTTTTCTTAAACAGCTTCAAAAATTACGATGTTTTTAACTTTCTTTCTTTTTTCTTTTATTCTAAGTCATATTAATTTTTTAATGAATCTTTATTCGAATGTTGAAAGCCTAAATATCTAAGTAATCATTAATACTGTTAATGTGTATTTCCAGTAAAATATACTGTAAAATCATTCCATATATATATGCAGTATTCTTTTAAGGAATCTTAATTATATGATAAAAATCTGAATTTTTTAGAAATCGTAGAAATTGTAACGGCTCGGGCCGGGCCTGGTTTCACTGATTTCTGTACGGGCCAGGCCGGGCCTAAAATATAAAAATTTAAACGGGCCGGGCCGGGCCCGGGCCTGGAAATTCCGGCCCGTGCAGACCTTTAGTATGAGCTAATATTCTAACAATTGGAATCAAATATTTTAATTTTTGTTAGGAATGCAGTAGACAGTACATGGATGTATGCTCCTGAAAAAAGCTACTGTATATACATTTTAGGGTATACCCTCTGATTAGAACGTATAGACTCCTTTTTAGGATTATACCACTGATTTTAGAGTGAATTTTTGCTACACATATATTTTTTTTAAATAATGTGACACTTTTTAAAACATTTTTCACCGTAATTTTGAAGCGTATGATCAACGAATGTAACCTTATTTTTTTAGCAAATGTTTTTTATTGATTATTTAATTTTTCTTGCGTTATTTTGTCAATCACACTTATAGAAAATTTACAGTTTTAAAATTTAGAAATTGAAGATCATTCAAAACAAATTTATGCAAATATGCATATTACTATCGTTTTTTTTTTTAAACGAGCCATTTTCAATTATCTTCATATTTTTCCTTTTGTTAGATTATATTTTAAAAGATATTGGAGTAATCATCGATAATCGAGCCCCATCAAATGGCATATTTACTATATTAATGGAAATTTTGTTGTCATATATGCACCGGTGTAACTAATGGGCTTTAAAATGACGTTATTTTGTCTGACATGGTAACCCGGTTATTGTTGTTTTATCTATAGACCAAAAACCTAAGTCCTGTGACTATCGTCAACATTTCCGGGCTGAAAGTTTTTCTTTTTTACGTGCCAAACGGCCATTTTGCTACTTTTATGTAGCTGGGCGCAGATTATTAAATAGCCAAACAGGATTCCACCGCCATCATTTTATTTAAAATATATACCTATAACTATTTTAATTTAAAATACATATGTATTAGACACATTTAAAATACACGCGTTTATTCTTTAATAATAAAAAACTAAATCATGTGGATTGTCATAAACAAAACTGGCTGAATCCGTTACTTTTCATGTATGCCAAGCAGCCATTTTTAAAGAAAATTATTTTTTTTTAATAAAACTGCATTAAAATTATATTTTAAGAAAAATATTTCAAAAATAAGGCAGTCATGTAAATACCGTCTTTAGCACGTTTTTGTTTACCCCAAATTTGACAAAAACATCGTTTCGGAATACCAGTTACATACCTATTTTAAAGATATTTTCTATTATTTTAAAGAAATAACAATAAATAAAACATAGTTTAAGTAATAACTATAGAACAAAACAATTTATATGAATGTTGAAGGTGCCTGCTTCAAATAATAATGTCTGCTTCAAATGTATAAAAGCATCGTCGATAATAATTTTTAAAAAAATCATTCGTAATTACCCGAAATATTAACCATGAAAGACATGGACGGTTTGAACATACATGACAGGAGCAACATTTTCTATGTGTCATCGACTTTTAGGAACTAGATAATAACTTATAGTTTTTTGCATAATGCAATAGTAAGTAGCAGTATAAAGCAATAAATATCAAATTGTTAAAAACTGTTTGATTAAAATTAATCACATAAATATTCTTGGATTCGCGACAAGTTTGCTTTGAGTGAATCCATCATTTCGTCTCCCATGTCTTTAAAAGTTATTTACAAATATATTTGAAAAACACGATGTAGAAACTTTGTGACCTCCTTTTGAAGCACGCTTAGCACAATGACAATTTTAAACTTTAAAAAAGGTTTTCAATTTATTTTTTTAGCTACATTTTAAAAAAGAAGATCCTGTTTTTTAAAAAGAATGGTAGAGAATAGCAATTATAGTTATAAGTTGGGTTTCATATTTTTTTATAACTTTCATGCTATACCCAAAAATACTTTTCCAGTATAAACAGATATATCCAACCCTATGTTGTATAGTTTTTTTTATCTTATTATTGTTTTATAAATGATTTTTTTTATAATACAATTAATAATTCATATAATTCATCAGACGTACGTCTGAACTTGATGAAGCACAAAGTAACAACTCTCGCAGAGTTAATAATTTATAACGCCATTATTTCCTACATATAATACAATATATTATAAATATGTGAAAATTACGAGCATTCAGCATAATATCAAGCAATCGTGTTCGAATTTTCAATTTGAGATGACAAGCAACGAGCCAGTTTGTTGACAAACATGAACATTATCTATTCAGAAAAATTGAAACAGAAGTTAAAAAACAAGGCCCTACGTTGGTTCTCCCGATGCTAAAGAATGTCTGTATATTCGATTTAGATATTGTTTCCAGCTGAATTGCGAAACGTTTTCTATTCTACTTTCGTTATTCTGTATGTAGATAAAACTTTTAATTAAAAGGATATTAAAGCTTTCTTAATAAGGCCCAGCGTTTTATGGTTAAAGATATCTTATAAATGTTATCCAGAGACTAAAGTTCTGACATGAACTGACCCACAAATTCCATTTTAAATCAACTCGCAATTCGACTCGAACCCAACAAATAAAATTTCCACGACTCAAACTCACAAAAATAATTTTCTGCAACTCGAAAGCTTACCCGAACGCGAAGTATTTCAACCTGCAATATTTCAACCCACAACCCGATCCCAATTCCAAATGAAATGAAAGTAAATCATGTTTTAATGCTATTCTGAAAAACAATCTACAATTGTATCTCTAATACCATTTTACGATTTACATAGAAGAATGAACATGTCTGTATTTTTTAGAATTTAAATATAGTAAAATCTCTGAATAGTGGATACGTCACCCGTTAAATCTAGCTAAACATCGCGCCTGGTTATCCGAAATTATGTTTTTTTCGGCTTGGAATGAATCTAATTTTCTTTCAGCCAGTCGGGTTTACACTAGAAAAATTCTTGCGGAGCATGTATAGCTTTTTGCCATTCAGGTTGTAGGATTTTCAGAAAAAGTTTAAGCTCGACTATGTTTCATATGAAAATAAATACTTATTTGAAAATGCGTGAGTACACATCCAATTATTAAATTGAATGTATACTCATATTAATAAATTGAACGCATATGAAATATATGTAAAAGAAACTCAATCATAGATTTTTCTTTCTTTAAGAACATTTTCTTCTTCTTTTGGAACATAAAAAATAGTATCAATATTTTGTTTTTGATATGCACAAAAACATATGCATTGTATTTTGAATGCTTTATGTACACATGTATATACTATGTGTATGCAGATTTGAATACCTAAGAGGGACTGCTCAGACAAGGAAGCCTTGTCTGTAGAGCATAGTGTCCCTCCCGGTCGCCTTTATTAAGGTCTAAAAAATACATTTTTTTAGTTACAATAAAATGGAGAAAATTTACAGACTAAACTCAGCCGCTGGGGCACAGACTGCCCCCCTCGCGACACACAGCGGCAGAGAAAAAGATGAAATGTTCCATATTTTGGTGCAATGTCCGTTGGGGCAATTTCTCCCTCGCAACAGAGAGCAGGAGAGCAAATACTCCATATTTTGATGAAATGTCCCATGGAGCCCGTGCCCCCTCGTGATAATCAACTGGTAAGGTGGGATGGAGAACTCTCGATCTCCTGCTATACGACAGAAAGACAGACCGCTAAGTGGCTATAATGAAAACAAACAATTGATAATTATATATGTTTCTTAGTTTAGAAAGCAACGCTGGCCAAGGTAACACCCCTTGTAGCCTACCTGTATGAATATTGTGAGGAGCCCGCTATTCAGAGATATAAGAGTTAACATATATAAATTTAAGAAAGTGAAAAAGTGTTCACTTACTAAATAACCTCTTAATACACCTTTTAATGTACTAGATGTGTTAGCCTTTCGGTAGAAAAGCTATTATGGAAGTCTTATTATACATAGATTTTTAACCCTAAAAATATTTTGAACTTTCTTTTAAAATTCGATTCAACCCAAAACTAAATACATATCAAGCGTACAAAGATAATGCTAGAACCTGTCGCAAATTGGCCAGCTACGTCAATTAGTGGTAGGAGTGGTAACCTAAATACGTAGGTTTTATATGATGTTATTATTGCGTAGATATCTATTATCTGTGTATCTCTTGGGCATATTTTCTGAATTTTTGCTCAGTCATATCAGATGAATCTTTTTTACCAGATTTATATTGCAAAATATTTCTGTTACAGTTTGTCTTGATAAAATTATGTACATAAAAAAAATTCTGAATTTTTGCTCAGTCATATCAGATGAATCTTGTTTACCAGATTTATATTGCAAAATATTTCTGTTACAGTTTGTCTTGATAAAATTATGTACATAAAAAAATCACAATATCCTTTTAATTTCGGGAGAAAAAGCACTAGTGCTACAAAAACATATTGTATTTTACTCTCAAACTATAATGACAATGCGACTTTTTTTAATACACATATTTTTATACATAAAAAATTTCTAAGAAAAATATTTTACTCTAAGTCTGATAAATAAGATTCATCTTTCATGAGGGGATAACTTGAAACTTATGATTGAATTTTTAATAGAAATTCTCTAAATAGATTTGTCTGATTCAAAAAAAATCTAATCTGGCGGCTTTATTAAAATTATTCTCTAAAATTGCAAAATATTTAAACAAATAAGTGAACATTAGTTGCACTTTTAGTAATTAAACATCTATTTCGAATGTAAAATTAAATGAGTTTTAAATTAAAAGAATGAAATATTTGTAAGTTAAACAACATGAATGCAATGCGACTAAGAAAATCGAATGCGCTCGATTAACGAAAATAAAGGACCTAAAATTGAATATTTTATTTATTATTAAATTCTATACATTTTCTAAACATTGATAAACGTTGTATTCTCATCGATAAACGTATTTATCATTTTGTATACTTTAGTTCATTAAGAATTTATTAAAAAATGAGACTACTACAAAATTCTGCCTTTATAATACATAATATTAACTACTTACAAATTTTTACGCGTCATCTTTCATTACATTAAAAAACATAATTAAAATCGAACATTTTTAAATCAGCGAAATTTGTTTTACACAATTAAATAATATTTCATTTTAATATATATTTTTTGTTAATATTTAATCGTACTTGACTTATTTATTCTACACTTATTTACAATGATATTTCAAACTTAAACTTTACGTAACTTTTTAAAGTAATATTTTACAACAACAAAACAATTACGTTGCCATTCACGCAAAATAAATTACAATCTACTTCATTATTCACTTGTAATTCACCACTTCAGCTAGGTGACCCACCTAGTTAATCTTGCGGACACCTCTCCCACTTAACTTAGGACAGTTACTTATACAACTATGATTCAACCCGAACCTGATCCGCAAAAATAAAAAATCAACCCGACCCACAGGAAAATCCGAGCCGATCCCGACCCGCAGTTAAAAAATATAGCGACAACCCGACCTGAAGCAGAACTCTACCCGAAAACCATCCATCATAGCAAAAATGATGTTATCGAATATAATATTTAATAACACATTGATAGATAAACTACATAAATCAAATAAAGGAAAAATAACTCGCTAAATTTGAATCTACAATTATATTTTAGATAATAAAAAAGCATCAATTTAATCCTATATTTTTAAAAATACTATTTTTTCAAAGCTATCATTATTTCGAAAGTATAATTTAAATTCGAACATCTAGAAAAGAAAAAAATATAATTCTATTTCTAAGTGTACAAAATCATTCTCTTAAATTAGCTCTGACATTAAATAACGGGTCTGTAATTTTTCGAAAACTGATGATTTTGGATAAAAAAAAGTGATTTTATGAAATGAAAATAAAGAGGGAGATTTTTTTTTCTCTCGCATTTAGTTTATTTTTCATATTTATTTAATTTTTTTCTTTATAAAGTAATTTAAAAGATCAGTTTTATTAAAAGGACTATAAAAGATTTTTCTGCCGGCAAACAAATTTAGATACATTTATTATCTTTAAAACAAGAGATAGCGTTCAGTTAGTAAAAATCTTAAGTGAATAACTGTAACTTTTCTTTTCTTTTTTTTTAAGCATAAAAGTTTTAAAGTAAAGAAAAATGATATATTATTTTTTTAAATTTGTAAAATAACATAAAAACGAGTGCAATGTTTTGTGCAAATGTTTATAAAATGTTCTTCAAAGTTTTTTTTCTTCATATATTTTTTAACTAAGAATGTAGTCTACGATATAATTTTCTGAGTGTAAAACATGCATCTATGTAAACATATGTTCCTCGTAGCAAAAACGCAGTGACATGGCGACATTGTCGCAGAAAGGGAATAACCATTGCAGAAAACTTTCATAAAATAGTCAGTTGAAATATTATCTTTTAGGATTGTTATTTTCATTTAAAGTAAAAAGTGTTAAATTTAGGAAAGTTTCATTAAAAGTTTCTTGGAAATTAAATGGTTTATGGAACTAAAGAATTCCTTATTTAGTCATCTAATTATGTTTTGAAAAAATAAAAACATATATTTCTGAGAAAAGAAATGGGGCAATTTACTGTACTGTGTATTCTGAATAACTCCTAGAGTGCAAACTCTTTAAAATTAGGTAATAGGCTTTTTTTTTTTTTTTTTTTTTTTTTTTTTTTAAGAAAAAACAGATAAGACCGTTACATATAAAAAATGTATAACACGTCGTGTATGAATGCATTGTTTATCAATGTACATTTTACAATTTTGATATCCATAAATTTTAGGCAGGGAGGCGGTAGCAAAACAATCACTTCATCAAGTTCATGGATGAAAATCCAGAGTTCGTTAAATCTTGATTCGAATATTAAAACGCAAGTCATATCTTGGTGTAAAACACCTGAAAACCCGATTTTAGCAGTTTACTCATAAGTTTACCCTTGTGTTATCTGTACCCAAAAGTATGAAAACATAAAAGAGTTTCCTAGGAGCAGGAAAACACAATAGTAAACATATGAGTCGTCTAATAAAATTGGGTTTTCAGATGTTTTACACCAAGATATGACCTGACAGACCAATTGTGTTTTAATTTGCGAATCGAGTTTAAACTAATTTTTACATTTCATCCGTTAACTCGATGAGGTGATTGTTTGTGCTGTGCCGACCGGTCTATTTGTTATTCATTTCTGCTGTTAAAAAATATCACGTTTAAAAAGTTACTATAATTAGACTTATTGCAGAAAAGTTTTAAGAAATTCTGCAACTGACATACACATATTTACTTTAAATGCATTATTTACCGATAGAGGACAGCGGTATTTGTGATTCATTAATAGGTATTTTTAATGTTTCAATTTGCTCACACTATATATTTTTGTTTTTTGGTTATACTCATAGTTTTTAGGTAGATTTCGTATGAAATACTACCTATTGCGATCGCACCAATGTTGGAATTTCTGAAAGATTTTTGCAGATCTATGCCGATCATGACCCCTAGACCCCAAAACTACCATCAATAAAAAAGTTTATATATCTGTCTATCTATCTATCTATCTATCTATATATATATATATATAATCTCACTTTCTTATGGACACGATAACTTCTATAGTTTTGCTCCAATCTCCTCCAAACTGATACATAAAATCAAGGGATATAAAATCTCGGCTAAGTTCGTTAATGGGCAAAATCGGTCCAAGGGAAATAGGGAGGGGTTTTGTGAAAATCAAAAAAACGCCATAACTTCTTAATTAAAATAGATATCGAATCGGTGTAAAGTTTATATTACTTCTGAAAAATGGGCCAAAAGTTTATGCGTGACAGATTTTTGATAAATTTAGAAATGGGCTCAGGGGGCGAAAAAAACAGGGTTTTTGGAAGAAAAAAATTCATAACTTCGTCAATTCTCAAGATATTAAGTCCAAATAAATTTTTTATAAATGTTCTCAAAATTATCTAAAACTTTTGCATTTACAAGTTTTTGATAGGACCAACTTTTACCGATGAAAAAAGTTAAAAACGAAAAGAAAAAGGGGGTGGAAAAAGAAAAAAAATCCATAACTCTGTCAATTTTTAAGCTATCAAATCTAATTAAATTTATTTTACATCTTTTCAATAATATCTACAACTTTTATACTGACAAGTTTTTCATAGGAACAATTCGTATAGCAAAAATAAATTAAACAAAAATAGGAGTTGGAGAAAAAACCTCAAATCCAAACTGTTTACATTCTGACTCATTTTTAAATTCATTCAAAATTAAACTTATCCAAATAGTAGATCTTCTTATTTAGAAACTGTATTAAATGACGCATTGGTCAGCTTTTTGATAAAGACAGAATATATTTCAAAAAAGCTTGCCAAAAACGGTATTTTGAACAGAATTTCCCGAAGTCATCGTGACTGAAAATTTAAGGAAGTATTCAAATAATTATTTGCGTTTTTTTCTGACTCGGTTTTAAATCCATTTTTGCTCTAAAAGGCATCCAATTTATAGATCCTCTTATTTAGGAACTACATAATGTGACGCATTGGCCAGTTTTTTGATAAAGACAGAATATATTTCAATAAAGGTTGCCAAAACGGGTATTTTGAACAGAATTTCCCGAAGTGATCATGATTGAAAATTTGATGAATTATTAAAAAACAAATTGCTTTTTTTCTGACTCGTTTTTAAATCCATTTTCGCTCTCAAACGCATCCAATCTACAGATCCTCTTATTTAGGAGCTATATAATGTGACGGATTGGGCAGTTTTTTCATAAAGGCTAAATATATATATTTTTTAAAGCTGTCAAAGTGGGCACTTCGCAAAAAAATTTCCCAAGCGATCATGATTAAAGAATTAAGGATGCATTCAAATAACAAATCGGTTATTTGAATCGAGTCATTTTTAAATTCAATTTTCCTCTCAAACGCATTCAATTGACAGTTTTTTGTTATTTAGAAATTATATAATGTGCTGTTTTGGTTGATTTTTTAATAAATTCAGAATATATTTCAAAACATGTTGTCAAAATGGGCATTTTAACTGAATTTCGCTTAAGATGATTCTGATAAAACCAGATCTTGCAGAAAAATGAGATCAAGAATTTTTCATAACCGGCCAAATGAAGTTATTAAACTGGGTATATCTCTAATCATACTTTATTTTTTGTTGTTAAAATGAGTACTCTTCGAAATCTACCTCCGCCTATAGGCCAAGCCGAGAGGGAATTTTTTTTTTACCTAAATATTTTTGACAACTGTTAAAAATCACTTTTCATACCTTTTATGCTGTGTTATTTATGCCGGAGATGGATCTTCAATTGGTAATATGTTTATTAATTTTATGTTATTTATGGATTATTGTGTGCGGTAGCTGTATATTACATTTTTATCTAGTTACGGCTATTAAGAAACAGAAACTGTACATGTTATTTGTAGAAATCAAGATAATTTAGGTTTGATGATTCTGCGTTAGTACCACAAATATTTCCATTTTTCCAATGCTTTCCAATGTATTTTCATTATATTGTTGCAATTCTTATGAGGATCTGTTTCAGAGGATTTTATAATGATTTATACATCATTAAATATCTCAATAAATTCATATGTAATTTGTATATTCATATTTATTGATGATTATTTATATTAATTTATAATGGTTATATATAACCATATATATATATATATATATATATATATAAGCTTTAGTAGAATACCATGTTGGTTGTAGAATACTACTCTATATATAGCTATATTAGCTACTCTCTTAGCTTCAATTCTAAATTTGTGGAACATATTTCAATCTTAGTTTCGTAACTTGTAACAGCTAAAATTCTTTTTCTTACTTTAGTTATTAATAAATTATTGCTTGCTTCTCAAAACGGTGGGAGGTATTTCGTAAGCTTTTTACTTTCTGGAATATTCCTGGGATTTTAATTTTATTTTTTATTTTAACATCGCGTGACAGGTGTTACTACGCGTTGCTAAAGGGCTTGTTCTTCCGAGGAAAAAATATAGTTCTTGCCAAGGACCGCCTGCTACGACCAATTAGAATTGATCATTTTTGTCCGTTTGAGGCTCGAGTTCATCCTAATTGGATTTTAAAATGATTGACGCGGAGTACGAGGGCGCTAGTTTTGTCGTGAAAATGATTATTTTCATTTGGCTTTTCAGGAGGTCAGAATGAATCTTTCTTTTAAACTACTCGGAAGCCATGTCATTTTTTCCGAGAATGTAGAACGCCGAGAATATTGCAGCTTAGTGAGAGAAGGCCGTAGTGATAGATGTGTGGAACGGTGATCTGTGGAGTAACTTAAGTTCGTGCTCTAAATAATAAACAACTAAAACTGATTGTCTTGCATTGTTATTGGAGAAACTCGTACGAGAACAAATCCATGGCTTATCCACTTACCAGAACGACTGCTCATCCCACTATTGAGTCTTAGTGAATAGTAGTATTCTACAACCAACATGGTATTCTACTAAAGCTTATACACTATTATAGAACATCGTCGCCGTTTTATTACATATATATATATCCAGTATTTCTCTAATATATACATTAGTATTGTCTTAGAAACTAGTGACTCTTTTAACAGCCTAAAGGCACAAATAGATTTTTGTCAGAAAAAAAATGTTAATGTAAAAAAATACAAACTTCACTGTAATGTTTGTAAAATACTGGAAACTGAAATGAATTTAAAATTTCAGACAATATTTTTAACAGTTAGCATTTGCTGATATTCTCTTAAGATTGTACGATACAACAACATGTATTTCAGAAATAAAAATGCTTTAAAAATATGTTTAGTAATTTAGCTGAAAGAATCCCAAAAGTGATTTTCCGTTTTTACTCTTTGAGGGGCGGTGGTATGTTTATGATACCAACTAATTTTAATTCACAAAAATACCATATGGATAACGGAATTTTGTTTAAAAAATTGTATATTATATGTGTGGAATATAACTTTTTCTTTCTTATAGACCGGGAGGGTTTTTTAGGTGTTTTCTATCAAAATATGACTTTGCAGACCGATTGCGTTTTAACGTGCGAGTCGAGATTTAACTAATCCTAGATTTTCGTCCGTGAACTCGATAAGGTGATTGTCTGTGCTGCTGCCTCCCGGTCTATAACAAGTAAATTTGCTTTCAAATTTCGGTATCCTTCATGAATTTCAACACTTTAGCAAATGAAACTGTTTTGCCCCTGAAAGGGTTAAAGGCCGAGTTTCTTTTTTTCTTTTTAAGACAAGATATCAAACTATTAGGCAATTTGAAAGTATTTTATGAGGAAATCAAGTTTTTTTTCTTAACTGTTAATTAATTAACTAGAAATTAATACATTTTTATTACTGAAAAATACTTTTAACTAAAACAATAATTTTGTTAAAATAATTGGATTTAACAAAATTTCGTTTGTTGTAAACGATATTTCAAACAACACTAATCAAAATATATCAAGATTCAACTAAATATTTGTCATTGAAATAATAAAGTTAATACAAAAATATCAAACAAGACATAAAAACACACAATCTTACTATGAACAACATACATGATTTAATGAAGTGTAAATGCCTGAAGATAGAATAAAAATATAATGGCATTTTCCATCAAAATTATAGACAATCAATGATTTTATCCCAGTTTCTCAATCTATGACCATGACATAATATTAGGATTTGTGATGTAAAATTCAATAAACGAAGTTCTCTAATGAAAGCTGGTTTATTTTCTCAGTAAATAGACTAATTAAAAATAAAGATAAAATGCTGTTCGTCAAAACACAATACATAATTAGAGGTTTCCTTAAGCCATAATTAAAACTGTAACCATCTGGTAAAATTTCCAAGCTTTATCAAAAAGATCCTCATAGCCCATTGTACTATTGAATAACAATATGTGAAACTGCTTACAATCTTGCGGTTGGTGTGAAAGTTGAATGAATTAACAATACAAACTAATAATACGTGGCTTTTGGAGTGTTCTAAAGTATTCAAGCAGCTATTCTTGGATAATAAATATTTTTGGGTAGAAAAATATTAGTGTTTCTCGAAATTTTTTTGATCTTTAAAAGTTATAATCAGGTTTTGTTTCAGAAAACAAAAGTATAGAATCAAGTTTAAAAAAGTTATATTAAATTAAAGCTCAAATTAAATGGATTTTAATATAATATTTTTACCAATTAAATATTTTTTAACTCATAAAATATCTGTCTTTTTTTTTTTTTTAAGTACAAGTTATGCCACATGATTTCATTCATAATTCAAAAACTCGTGAAAATAACAAATCATCTTATTATAGTGTGGTTTCTTTTATAAGGTTTGTCGAAGTGTTGGATGTTTTATTGTGAATGGAGAAACGCCACACAGTAAGTGAAAGAAACAGAATAAAACGAGCTACTAGCTTAGAGTGAATGACTTTCTTTCTTTCTAACCGATGACCAGGCCCTTGCCTGCCAAATTATCTCAGCTTAACGGGTTAGATACCTGATATCGGGGCAGATGATCGCCTAATTACCACGAAGTGGCAATAAACCTGTTATCTTTGCTTCACACGTCATCATATCTGCAGTACTTGCTTTTCATTTAAGCATACTTTGTTTTCTCGGTTGCTTAGAATTACATCCTGTTGTTTGTACTGCAAATGGCTCCTCAAGCTAGTCTCGTAATTTAGAACCTTGATCAGATGACGAAACCTTCACCTGGCAAGGCACCTCCAGAGGTATAATTCACAGGTAACTTGGAGGACTTTGCACCCACAATGGATTTTACTGCACCAGGCGCCATTATTGTACATGATGGAATAAAGTAAATTACTTAACCTTTTACCCGGTGTTATTTCGCTTGCCTACTGTTCAGCGATCTTTGGTTCAATCCTTGTCATTTCACACAATTCATCTATATTTAGGAACTTGGAAGTAACACGTAACCACAATCCTCTCCTCAGACAATAAACTGATGCTAGTGCCAAATAACTCATCTCCAGTATACAGTGGTGTAGTTGAAGGGGGGGAGGGGCCGTCGCCGTGGACGCCCAAAGGGTGCCAAATTGAGAGAGGTTTAAACCGGGAATTAATTCACCTATTTTGACAATAAACAAAAAATTTCGATTTTGTATCTGTGTGTGATTTTTTTTTTTTTTTTTTTGTAAGATATTTTGTTATATGTAAATATTTAAGAAAGAAAAGGCTTTTGCAAACGGTACAAGGGATGGCACAACACACTTGGTACCTGAAATACTATTTATCTGAATCGAGGCGCAAAGATATTAAATAGGGATCGTCAAACTGAGAGGAGGTTCAAACCGAAATTACACTGCTCAAAACAATTAAAGGATATTTGAAGTTTTATATAAAATACAGATATAAACGAAATTTTTTTTGCCGAAAATAGAAGAAGAGAATCACAAATGCAAATTTTTCTGGTTTTCAAACTGTGGAGTATGCAAATTTTGAGTTCGACGTCAAAAACGTCGCTTCAGCGACAGCGAATGAAATTTGACTTTCAACTGGATAAAAGAGAATGAAGACAAGGATGATCGGCATTCAGTGATTGCTTTGTTTAGATAAGTACGATGTCTCAGAGAAGTCATTTGACAGATTCAGAAGCTTGGAGAATTGTTGGTAGATTAGAAGAGGGCCAAACTCAAGCCGAAGTAGCGCAAGCCATTGGAGTGTCACAAAGAGTCATTTCCAGGGTCTGGAACCGTTTTTTGGAGAGTGGATGTACAGGCCGAAGACCAGGGCAAGGTCGTAGACGGGCAACAACGCCTAATGACGATCGGTATTTAGCGTTAACAGCTCGGAGACACCGAAACATGAACGCTACTCTTCTCCAACAACGCCTTCGCTCGGCTACAGGCACCACGATTTCAACTCAGACTGTCCGAAACCGGCTCCATGCTGTAGGTCTGTATGCTCGCCGACCGATGGTATGTGTTAGATTAACATCAAGGCATCGTCGCGACCGCAGGGAGTGGGCAATCGATCATGTAAACTGGAGGAGAAATGAATGGAGCAATATTCTGTTTTCTGACGAGTCCCGTTTTTCTGTGCATCCGGATAATAGGCGTATTTTCATCTGGAGGGATCGTGGCAGTAGGAATAATCCTGTGTTCGTGCACGAAAGTGTCAGATTTGGCGGTGGAGGAGTGTTGGTGTATGGTGGCATCTCCATTGACGGGCGCACTGACCTCTACATCATTCGAGATGGAGCTCTGACTGGTCGCCGATATAGGGATGAGATCCTCAGACCTATTTACGCTGCAGCAATCGGAGATAACTTCATTTTAATGGACGATAACTGCAGGCCACATCGTGCAAACCTGGTGGAGGATTTCCTTTTCGAGGAAGGAATCGTTCGAATGGAATGGCCAGCGTGTTCTCCGGACATAAATCCAATCGAGCACGTTTGGGACGCTCTAGGAAGACGAGTTTCTGGCCGCCAACAACCTCCACAAACTCTCCAAGAACTGGAAAGAGGTCTTCTGAAAAAGTGGGGCAGAATACCCCAACTCGTCATTAATAGCCTCATTGAGTCCATGCCTCAAAGGTGTTCAACTTTGCTGGCCGCCTATGGAAACCATACCCCTATTGAAAATGATTTTCTTTGAAGAAAACACCTTTTCTTATTCTTTTTTTCTCATATGCACAAATTGTGTTTTTTTTTTCCTTTTGTACCCAAATGCGCAATAAAATGCATTTTTTTCTGCCAAACATGTGTAATTTATTCTCATATAACCTACTATGTCTGTCGACCATGTATCGATCAGCTAAAAAGATTCCCAGATACAAAATCCACCTAAAACTGCAATATCCTTTAATTGTTTTAAGCAGTGTATTTCACAGATTTTGACAGTAAATAAAAATTGCTAGTTTTTTTTGTCTTTTTGTGTGTATGTGTATGTTGTATGTGAATGTTTTCTTTACTAAGATATTTTCTAATATTCCAAATTATTGAAAAGAGAAAAAACATCTGAAATTATTTTTAGAGATGATTCATAATAGTTGTTATGTAAGACAATTGTGTACCTGAATCGAGACGCAAAAAGATTTAATAGGGGTTCTAAATTAACAAGAAGATTAAACTGCAATTATTCCAATTATTTTGAAAATAAATAAGAGTTATTGAGTTATTTGTGTGTGTGAATACTTTGCAGAAATTCATTCAATATGGAGAGAACCATAATTCTCCTTTTCTGATGGAGTTTTATAACTGTGTAGTCTCCAGTTTGTAAGTAAAAAGAGTTGTTTACGATTTGGAGTGACATTTATAGTTTCAAAAGGGTAAGATTCATTTCTATATAATTACAACATCTATTCTGGAATGATTAAAGTCTTTATTCATATTAAAATTATATATGTATATATTTATATATCGAGTGGGCAAAAAGTCCGTAGAAACTTTAAAAATTACCAAAAGAAACACGGAAAAATAACCAAAATCACAAACGGTTTGCAGGGTTATCTTCTATAGGTGACGGGATATTTTTTAAGACGGTAATAAAAAATAACTCAAAAAACATTCAATAGATGGTGCTGGAAACGTTTGATTTCGGTAGAAATATGTAAATGAGACGGTTATATGAACTGGTATTGCTAATCCACAATTAATTCACGATTGAGAGTTGTGTATTTGATCTAGGATTAGTGGCTTATTCCTGGTTCACGTAAAGTAACTTCTACAATAGAGAGTAAAGTTCTCACTCAAAAGCCTTGATCAAGTACACAGCTCTCAGCTGTGAACTAATTGTGGATTAGCAGCGCAAGCTCTTATAGCTGTCTATTCACACATTTATATTAAAGTCGAACGTTTCCAGCGCCATCTGTTGGATGTTTTTTTTTGAGTTATTTTTATTGCTGCCTTTAAAAAATTCCCATGACTTACAAATGCAAACCTGCAAACCGTTCTTTATTTCGCTTATTTTTCTGCCTTTTGTGAATTTTTTTAATTTTTACAGACTTTTTGCCCACCCGATATATTATGTGTGTTCTTAAAAATAGAAACATAATTTCACATATAATATTAGATTTTCTTTTCTTTTATAGATTGGATAACCTTCCAAAAAACCTCAATGAAGACAGTAATGAGTATATTTTAAATACACTATCAAAATAAAATGGATAAATGTAAACATTTGCGAATTGCCGTAACTAGCTCTGGTGAATTAAATAAATATGATAAAATTAAAACGACCACAGAAGAGTCATTGCTCGTTAATGGTGGTTATATAATTCAATTGCTGTCCGAATATTTTCAGCTTTCTTTTGATGTAATACGTAATGATGTCATAGGACTATCTACAGTCGACGGCAATTGGACAGGTTGTATAGGCAGTGTTCAACGAAAAGAAGCAGACATAGCCAGTTGTTCAATAGCAATTACAGAAGAAAGAAGTGAAGTAGTGGCTTTTACTCATCCTTACATGTACACTTCTATCACTTTTGCTGCAGATAAACCCCAAACCATTCCGAACAAATTTGCTATTTTTTATACTTTTTCCTGGCCAATGTGGATAGCTAACGTTCTATGCTTATTTTTCATGTCATTTCTGATTTATAAGTTCTTCCGACGAAAGCAAAAATACTCTACTGTATTGTTTAATACGTTCGGAATTGCAGTAGAGCAGTCATTCGAGTTAAAATCTATAATATCCAGTGCTCGACTTATAATGATGTCTTGGATAATTGGAATAATGGTTATTACGTACGCCTACAAAGCCGTGCTTCTGGCATCTTTTTCAATTCCAACTCTAAGTGGAGTTCGTAGCATCAAAGAACTTTCTAAGGCTGCTCAAGATCCTTCATTTTATTGCTTTACTGGCAAACATAGTCACATTTATAAAACACTCGTTGAGTCAGAAAGTGAGTTAATAAAACCTATTTCAAATTGCTTGAAAAGAACGCCCGAATTTTATGGAGATGTTGGTGTTTTGTTGAATTCTTCATTTAAAAAGGCCGCTATATATGGAAGAGTTACTCTCACGATATTAAAAAGAAGATTTTTTATTTCTGATGATACATTTTTTACAGCAATGGCAGCCATTGCAGTCAACCGAAATTTTGGCTGCTTTAATGCGTTGAACATTGCAATATTAAGAATATACGAAGCTGGATTCTCTCAAAAATACCAGTCTTATGTAGATTTTTTAGCTGAAGTGAAGGATAAATTTACATATATCAGTAAACCACCTAACCTAATTTTAAGGATGGATGATTTATTCGGAGCTTTTGTAATCTTGTTAACAGGACTGCTTCTATCGACCTTAATTTTTGCAATTGATATAATTCATTATAAATTAACAAAACCATGAAATATAATAACTCTAAACTGAACAATTTTTGAATTGTATTTCTTTATTTTTCGTAAATATGAGAAAGCTTATCCTGGTTAAAACTAAATAAATGTAATCGGCAGTTAATAAAGTGAAATATATAATAAAAGATGCTAATAAAACTGTATACTTCGCATAAAATCAAACGAATGGTCCTTATTCTTGTGTATTTTTAGAATACTTGCATTAAATTTTAAAATGGAGATAAATACACCTGAGAATTTTAATATTTAGATTTTTTTATATGTATCTTAAGAAAATAAATATCTTGTTGGTTTTGAATATTCACCGTATTTATATTCTATGCTGCCTTAAACTTTTAAGCATCTAACTTAGTTACATCCTAATAAAATGAACATTGTACACTACTTTTTTTTATCATATAGCAGCTAAAACTACTGTTGCTGCATTACAACTCGTTTGTGAATATTTGACATTAGCTTACTTATATCGGCAAGAAATCGAATTGTTTGTTCATTTCAGTTACAGTTTTTCTCGATGGATTCATCTCCTCTGAAATTTGAAAAAGTCAGGAAAGAGAAATTAACATATTGGAACCCGATGTAACTAAGTATGCATTTTTATAAACTCAATGTTTAGCACAAAAGTAACAAAGAGTACGTTTATCATATGTAGTCAGCTTAATTCAAACAATATAAAATTTACATTGTTTTTTTGCATCTGGTTAGTGTGGTATACAGATGAATTATTCAAAATTATATGGCGAATTATGTTCAGTTACAATTATTTAATTTTTACAACATTCATATATTATAAATATTAGCCAAGATATTTTACTTATACAACCAAAATCTCTCATATATAGCTTCTTATTTTATGATATGCAAAAGTAAGAATAAACTAGTCGGATGCGCCAATCTTAAAAATTACTTCTATAGCATGTATGTTATTACGTGAAAATCCGCCATCACATTACCAAAATAAAATGACAATTTATGCGCATCATGAGTACTTGGAAGGTCTAAGTTCTTTGATCTGTCTGCAATTGAAAAAGAAGATACAATCTTCGCATCTTCAAAACAAATTATTGAATTTCGACACTCACTCTTTTAGATGTTTGCAACAAAAATTCTCAACATGAAGAGAATAAAAGCGACACCTGTCGCGTTGTATTTACCCAAACATAATAAGGATCTATTTGTGTGAAAATGTAACAGAATATGAAGTTGTTCCTATTTCAAGTTTGATTAAATTCCGTGCAGGATTTCAGGTTCAGACAATCGCAAAAATCTTGAAAAACACAGCGTAGTAGAGCTACCTCTTCAGCGATTAACAACAAAACCTTATAAGAAATAACTTAATGTCATTACCTCTAAGTGAATCTGAAGTTTGATGCTAATTCGTACATTACTTTTTAAGACAGAGCTATTGCGTAATCATGGAAAACGCAGCAAGGAAGCGCCACCTGTTGGTCGATTTACAGCAAAACATAATCAGCATGTGCTCATATCAAGGTATACCCGAATTTGAAATTTGATAGAAATCTTTTCACGAATCCAATATTTTTTTTCTTGAAAAGATAAAAGCAAGTAAAAAGAGTTATTTTCTGATTTGATTTTGCATATATAGTTTCAATAATTATAAGTTAAAGACAAGTGTGTGAAATAGTACAATTCCGTAGTCTGCATCAACTGGATGTATGTATATAACTATATAGATTGCTCTAAAGATATAGATAGTTATTGCTGAAATCATGAATAATTCAGCATAGCAGTGCCACCTACTGAATGATTTGTACCAATTAATCAGCATTTTTTTCACATCAAAGTCTAAATGAACCTAAAGTTTTGTAAAATTCCGTGCAATATTTCTTGAGACAGAGCGTCAATCATGATTTTGTCACATACGGACAGACCGATAGACGTATACATAAATAAAGTTGCAAATATTTTCTTTAAAAAAATCATATTAAGGATCTTCTGAAACGTACAAATCTATCGAAAACCAGAAACCGAATCTTTTCATGAATACAATACTTTATTCTTGTAAAAATAATATAGCAATATAGAAAAAAGTAAAAAGATTTTTTGCCCGGTTTTGATTTTGCATATATAGCCTCAACTGTAAGTTAAAGACAATGAATAAAATGTTATTTTATTTACTATTTAATGTTTCTTTATATTTATCAACTCGATGTGTACATGACTAACCAAATAGATTGCTCTAAACATGTTACTTATGCACTCAAGATTTTGTTTAAAAATATCGAACTTAGCAGTTTTTCATTTTACTTTAATCAACAAGCGAAATAAAGCAAAACATGTGTTATCATATTATACTTATGCGTGTATAACAGTATTAATTGGAATTTTCTGGCACTTAGCATTCGACATCTTTATGTATATTACTAACACTATTAATTATTACAGATCTTTGCTCATATGAATTCAAGAGATTGCGAGAAAATATGAATCATCACAGTTTTCCATATGAATATTGGATTCTTATCGAATCTAAATGAGAAAAAAAGATTGTCTTTTCATCTTTCCACTGCACTGTTAAAAATTTCTGTAAAAAAAAAAAAAAAAAAAAGCGATTTTTACCTTTTAGAGAATTTTTCCTTTTCTTAACTTTTGTAATTCAAAATACATACTTTTAAAGTTCTTTTGCAATATCATTAGAAATATCAAAGAAGAAATTTACTTTAAAATTTGTTTTTGTTTTTTTAAACTTAGAGTAATTTAGAGATAGAAAAATCATCTCACCAGATCTAGTGATAATTTTCCCATTGAATTATAAAAGATGTACTTTGTACGCAACAGAAATAGCTTTTATAACTGAGTTAGTAAGGTGATCTTCCACTATCAAAAGGTCTCGAGCTCGATTCCAATGACGACTAGAAACAAATTATGTTAAAGTATGATGATAAAGTAGGTCAAATTTACTCGAAAAATTCAAGTTCTTTGAAACTCACTATAGATTGAATAATTTGCGAATCTTAAAAAATAAATAAAATTATTACTATTTAAATTCAATTTACAGAGTCTTGTGTATTTTTAAAGGTTTTATTTACAGAGTCTATTATAAATCTACCGAATAACTTCTCTGTTATTTAACCCTCTCGAGCATAAATTATTTTTCAAATTTTTTCATTATTCACAAAAAATCTTCTTTTTTGATAAATGAGAAACCATAATAAAATAATTTTGTTATTGTACTGCACGTTAGATATTATCTACCCAAAAATCAAATCTCCATAAATGATTCCTCAATTTTTTTTTTTTTTTTTTTGCTTAATAATGCAATAATTATACGACCTCATATAAGGTCCGTATGCCCGAGAAAGTTAAAAGAATCTCGGTTTTTCTGATCTCTGTAATTTAAAATAAGACTATAGATAATGGATTAGCCATAGATTCTCTATAATTTTACAGAATTTTTTTTAACAGTGTGTCTTCATAGAGATTTTCTGAAGACTACTACATAAGCAAGTGAACATCATTTCACTTATAATACTCTGATGGAATCTGAAGATTATTTAAGGCTCAACTGTTATACACGCGAAAGAACACTTGGAAGCAATTCATAATTCAACTTATCGCATCAAATCTCAATCTAAAAGTGCAAAAAAAACATTATTTTTCATACAGTGATTATTCTTATACAGCTACAAATTCGAAATATGACACGCATACTGCAAATTCTTTACTTTGCTGCTTAATGTTGCTCGTAATGTTTCACTTACGCAGGCAAGAAAAAAATACATATTTTTCTTGCTTTTTTATATGATATCAATAAGAATTAAAAAAATGGAATAAAGCATATGTTTTTGTATTTTTATGTGTACATATAGCTAAGGTACTCCAAATTTTATAATGGTATGTATTATAGGTTAAAATTTTTAGCGTTTAACAACTCTATCGATTCTTCTAGATACTACATACAATATTTAGTAACAAAATTTCTCACTTGAAAATTTTTCGCGTGATATCAATAAAGCACTATCCAGAAAGTAGTACAAGATATACTGTAATCTTTTTAACACTGCGCGTATACAGTTGATAATTGTGAAGTATATCTATATATTGAAAATACAAGGCTGTTTTTTTAGTCATAAGCTCTGAACTTTCTGCTGAACCGAATTTAATATATATATATATATTTTAATGAAATACATTCATTTGTAGAAATGTCCGTCCTAACTAATTTTTTATTTAAATTTAAAATTTTATTTTTAATTAAAAAAATTATGATTTTTTTTCAAATGTTGGTAACCTGGTGAAGTTTTATTCTCTATAATATAAATTTATTTTGCTTTATGACATTGTACCAATCACAAACGTGATTTGATCAGTGAATGTATGACATCGTATTTAAAATTTAAAAAAAAATTAATGATTTTCGCAAAATTTAACCATAATAAAATTGTAACGGTTGGGTGCTCGTACTGGGTGTTAAATGCAGACATAACTCAGTACATAAGATAAAAACAGTTTATTTAAAACGATAAGGGCTCAAGGGGAGTGGAGCAAGTCTGTAATTTTCACAACTGAGAACACTACTAAAAGATTAAACTCATACTCACAGCTCCGGAATTAGCTCAACCGGGGCACCTCAGACTACTTCTCAGCTATCTTTCAGCTAAGCTTCTAGATAAAATCTTATTAGACAGCCCGTGGCTGTATATATTTCTTTATTAACTTTGAGATAATCAACGCAATTACTATTAAATTCTTACCACCGGCCAACTTCTCGAGTCAAATTCCAAAACTCCTTAGCAACTCACTGGAGGCTCGCTGACACTCGATATCGCTTGCTCTGGATCAATCAACGCAGCTAGACACACTCTGCTAGACACCAGCGGGCAATCGCCGCTAGAGACACTCCTTAGCTGGCTAATATCGCTAGGCACATTCTGCTGGCTAACGTCGTCAGAGACACACTGCTGGCTGGCTACTGTTGCCAGAGACACTCTCAGTCGGCCAACGCCGCCAGAGACACACCACACACACTCACACTCCAAGCTTTTATATGTTGCAAACTGAGATACTGCAAATTTACATATTACTACTAACCGCGACCTAACTGTAGAATCCGAAAGAGACACACACGCTCTAGAAAATTAAATTAAAAGAGAGGATAGATGTCGCTTTCACGCTTACACATGTTAAATTATTGACGTCACGATCTCAGAAATACAAGAGTGCCTTTATTACAAAGGTCACTCCCTCACAACCCCCCCTCGGACTCTACAGAGAAAAAGGACTGGGCAAAATGCATGCCCAGGACTTTTTCTTGTTATAAATTTCAAACCGTGCAAAACAAAGTGATGGGTGAAATTTGGCACCGAAACATAACTTTTAAAATATTACACTTTAACCCATCACAACAAAAACATCAGTTTGCCTCAAATATTCACATATTCGATCCAATCATCCTTCTATCATAAAAATAGCCTCCGAAAAACTTTCAAAACTCTTAAAACTTTCAAAACTAATTACTTCCTCTTTCAAAACAACCCACTCCACTGGGAGTGCTAAAATTCATCAAAACACTAAGCTTTCGAAATTTTCCTCAATACTGAAATACAACTGTATCTTTACCAAAAATTTCTCCATAAAACTTTCCTTACACTAGAATTTGCACCAAGTCCAAAAAACCCAATGCGCAAAAATTTTCCTCAACAAAATTCCGAACTCATCTAAAATTAAATTTACTTCATACTACAATAACTCTGCTACTACGTAATACCTAAATACCCATTAGCCAATGACCTAATTCCCAAAAATTCTTCGGAACTAGCTCCACTTTAACAAAATTTGGGGTAACATACATACAGCTTCACATAGCTGTGCTTATGCAATAATCTAAAATATCAAATTTACAAAATGACGTCATCACATATTCTTCATCTGTATAAACTAAAAGAAAAATAGCAGTATCAATATATAACACAGGTATACTTCCCTGCAAGAAAATCCCATTAACATTCAATTTTAATACAATACAATTTCATATTCAAATGCAACATAAAACTTTGAAACTTGCGGAAACCATTCCCAACTAAAGTACAAACGCAACGCATGAACCACGAACGATAAGAAGAAAGTTATTTCATTAAATGTTAGTATAGGAGATAGAAACGCGTGTCAAGGAGTTCTTGACCGCAAAACACGTGCCCACCTGACTCGCGGCGCGTGTACAAAATAACCCAAATTACTATCTATACTTTCTGAAAATTAAACATACTTTAACATACATTTTATAACACATGAACAGTATAACAATATAATAACATTTTAACAACTAACATAACAACTTAACAATAGATCCAGAATTTTTAAAAGCAGTTAAGACCAAAATTTCAAACATACATAAAACTAACAATTTTGCAAACAAATTTTGAACACAATTAAGCGCTAATCGTGAGTGCGTCAAAAAATTCCAAAAATGGCCAAAACTACAAAACAGTCTATCTGCTTTTTATTCCTTCACATTGCTACCACATATACGCACTCTAATAGAAATTTAATAAAGAACATGATCACCCAATCATAGAGATGATTCGCTGCTAGCCGGCTTCATACTACAGGATGGCTTTCTCCTCTTGTCCCAAAAACCTTGCACGAAGGATCTTTCGTCATCAGAACTGTACGGTGACGCCACAGTTGACTGTCGTGCCTGCAGTCTGGTCCTAAATGGATGCCGTGGGATACTTGTAGATTCCACTTGACGACTCTGCTCTGATCGGTTCGCTGGGGGTCACTCCATGGCGAGATTCACACTGCTGATGCCGGTACTCTGAATGTTGTCTCCTCTTTCTAGACGCACCTGAAGTTACTGAAGATCCTAGGCCACGTTTCTTTCCGGATCTACACTGTCTCTTATTGGGCAAAAAATCAGTTTTAAAAGTTCTTTTAACAGTTTGACGAGTGTCCGTATGAAGTTTTTTTCGAGGATTAATTACTGAAGACGTTGAACTATTGGATAACTTGTGTTTTTGAGGTTGCTGTCTAATAAGTGGAGGAACGGGACAGTTTATAATCTTTTGCCTTTTATGGCACACTGAGTCTGATGTATTTGACACTGCTCTTTTATTTTTATTATCATACTTTGCTCTCGGTTTGGTAGACTTTCTACTTTCAATAACAGTTTTTGGAGCTGTTTGACCAGATTTTCTTTTTGAATATTGATGAAAAGAATTAGATGAAGAAGTGCTGGACTCGGGACACTCATTGGATCGGGAATTTTGCGAAACACCACTCGACACATGAGAACCTCCACTACCATTTTCTCTAAACTTATAAACTCGAACCTGATCCAGATTAACCGCCATTCTTTCACCATTGACATTAACAATCAAATTATTATTGCGAACTTCCAAAACCTCAAATGGACCTACAAACTTTGGACCAAACTTAGCTACTCTCTTTTGACGACTTGAACTTAACCAATGCTTTTCTACTAACACAAAATCCCCAATTTTCACTTCTAACTGCCTCCTACGCATATTATAATACTGAGCTTGCTTTTCTTGCGCTTTTTCCATCTGAACCTAAGCCTCCTTAACCAACCTCTCAATATCCTGGCACATAAGCTGACTTTCCGCATCCGATACCATAACTAGCCTCTGAAATGGAGTAATGACTTTTCTACCCAAAAACAATTCAGCCGGCGTTTTCCCCGTTGACTCATGAACTGCCGTACGAAGTGCGTACACAGAATGGTGAAGAAACTGGTCCCAATTCGAATGATGCGAACCAACATAAGAAGAAATCATTTGAATTAATGTACGATTTACACGTTCAGCCATATTAGACTGAGGACGATACGGAACAGTAAAAGAATGATCGATCTCCAGCTTTTCACACAAAGACTTAAAAATATCAGATATAAAATCATAACGAAATGGTTTACTAGCAACGAGTGCGTCAAAACCAATATGAATTTCATTCATTAAACTCGGTTTATCTGAAAAGACTTCCCCAAAATCGACCAAAGACTTATTAATCTCCTCTTTCTCAACTTTACTTAAACCAGATTCCCCCAAATCAACTGACACTGAAACAGGCTCTTTCTTACTCACATTCTCATCATTATTCACGATCAACGACTTTTTAAAGAAATCCAGACTAATTCCTCCATCCTTCATATAATCCACACCAACTATACAATGCACTGTTAATCCATCTAACACACAGAACTCCCAACACGTCTTAACCGAACGAATTTCAACTTCCAACTCTACTGAACCTTTATTATCACAAGCTACTCCCTGTGCCGACTGAACCACCAGACTTAACCTCTTCAACTTCTTATACGAAAAATATTTCCGATAACAATCAAAAGAAATGAACGACTTATCTGTCCCTGTATCGAAGACCTTAACGACAATACCATCCAACACAATTAACACTTCAGGTAACTCAACCGGATTAATAGTAACTTTATTCAAACACACAGAAGACTTTTCCAATTTCCGAACACATCTCTTTTGCATTAATCTACCTTCAAAATTCTCATCCGAAGTTAATCTCCTTACTTGCGAAGAAACATTCTTGTCCCGTACTCCCCCTTTCCGACCAAAATCACTATTCTGCCTATTTCCATACATATATCTATCACCACTTCTACAATTATTAGCACCACCACAATCCCTATTACCATTACATGTATTCAACCCATTACGACCAAATCTATGCTTTCCATTACTCAAATTATTATCCGGAAATCGCTGTCCCCCTCTCAAAAAATTACGCTCCCCCTCATTTCTCAAATTACTTCCCGTGACAGGACTCTGTCGAGGGCTACGCGAATCCCGTTGATCCGAGCTATGCCGAGTCTCATACTTCGATAATATTTGGTGCATTTCTGAAAAATTCTTAGGTGCTCTAATCTCAGTATAGTCCTGTATATTCGGATTAAAAAGAGGAAGAACTATGTCCAACAATTCCTCAAATGTGATATCTAAATCCAATTTATTCTTCAATTCAAGCTTACGTAGGTAAAACTTTGATGCTGATTCATAAATATTCTGCTTATTGCAATAGAATTCTTTTCTTAAAATACTTTTATCTTTAACGGGAGGAAATGCCTTCTTTAACTCAATCACAGTCTGCTCAAATCTTTTAGCTTCATCATTAATCAAAAATTTTCCTATATTTTCTAACCACAAAAGTGCTTCGCCCTTCAATGAGCACTTAAGCACTATGTATCTATTCTTCTCAGTTATATATTGAACAAAATATAATCATCTAGTTTGACTAAAAATTCATTAATGTCACCTTCACCGGTAAAATAAACACGTGGCACAATCTCACAATGTCCGACATTTCGTTGGGCGCCATTTGTAACGGTTGGGTGCTCGTACTGGGTGTTAAATGCAGACATAACTCAGTACATAAGATAAAAACAGTTTATTAAAAACGATAAGGGCTCAAGGGGAGTGGAGCAAGTCTGTAATTTTCACAACTGAAAACACTACTAAAAGATTAAACTCTTACTCACAGCTCCGGAATTAGCTCAACCGGGGCACCTCAGACTACTTCTCAGCTATCTTTCAGCTAAGCTGCTAGATAAAATCTTATTAGACAGCCCGTGGCTGTATATATTTCTTTATTAACTTTGAGATAATCAACGCAATTACTATTAAATTCTTACCACCGGCCAACTTCTCGAGTCAAATTCCAAAACTCCTTAGCAACTCACTGGAGGCTCGCTAACACTCGATATCGCTTGCTCTGGATCAATCAACGCAGCTAGACACACTCTGCTAGACACCAGTGGGCAATCGCCTCTAGAGACACTCCTTAGCTGGCTAATATCGCTAGGCACACTCTGATGGCTAACGTCGCCAGAGACACACTGCTGACTGGCTACTGTTGCCAGAGACACTCTCAGTCGACCAACGCCGCCAGCGACACACCACACACACTCAAACTCCAAGCTTTTATATGTTGCAAACTGAGATACTTCAAATTTACATATTACTACTAACCGCGACCTAACTGTAGAATCCGAAAGAGACACACACGCTCTAGAAAATTAAAGTAAAAGAGAGGATAGATGTCGCTTTCACGCTTACACATGTTAAATTATTGACGTCACGATCTCAGAAATACTAGAGTGCCTTTATTACAAAGGTCACTCCTCACAAAATGACTTCATGTAATTATGTATTAATAATGAAATTATAAATTATTTATTAAGGAATAATATAAGTAAATTATGTAAATAAAACACCATATCGTCGGTACCATGTCAAACTATCCAATGTGCAAAAGTGCATTTTTCATATTTTGTGCCATTTAGTTTTATTATGCAAGATACGTACTATGCAATGTCGGCACGGCCCTAACTCGCTTAGAAACTTAGATAATGTCTGTGTCAAAGTATCCAATGTGCACTTTGTTCTAAAACGTACCATGTCAAACTATCCAATGTGCGCATTCGATCGTCTGCCACAAAAATTGTAATATTTTTCGTTTTGTGATCATTTGTACCATGTCAAACTATCCAATATGAAAACAGCCACTTTTCGGGGTCGCAAAAAATTTTTGATATTGCTGATTTCAAATCAGCTCCAGACAGAAATAGGAAATTTGCTGTTTTTTATTCCATTTAAGTATGATGTCACTTTATTGTTCTTACTAGCAAAAATAAAATAAAATAAATAACTTTCATTAGTTTGAATTTTTTATTTGTACTTATCTGATGATCATTGCTTCAAATTAGTATATCTGCCACATTCAATAGTTTGGATTGTTTAAAATTTGGTATTTGCGTATTCAATATTAATTTCTTTTAACAACTTAAAAAACGAATGTACTGTAAATTGATAAATAAAAACTTATTTTTAAACGTTATTTAAATTTTATAAAAAATGAGATGAGAAAACAAAAAAATAACCTGCAAATAGAGAAATGGATAATAACGGTAGAGTTTATTTTTTTATTGTTATTTGAGTAGTAACCTTTGTCTTATTTAATCAATGAAGTAGTTAGGCCAATGACTACGAAATTCCGAAGAGTAATTATGTTATTATTAACATGATTATTATTATTTCCAAAGAGTAATCTTGCTTTATAGAATCGCTATGAGTTGGAAAAAATGCCTTCAAAGAATATTTGGAAATCATACTGCATGATAAACTCTTATTAGGTGCATTCGTAATTATATAAATACGTAGAACTTATAATTATTGTTCATTCCGTCCGCCTGTCTGTGTGTCTACATGTCCGTCCGCATCTAACAATGGAAAAACCTCCCAAACCGAATTCTTGGAAATTTAAAGTAAATAACAGTTGTATATTTTTGTTGCGACATGTCAAGTTTAAGTATGAAAATTGGATGCATAATTTAATTACAAGGACTGTCAAAAGTGTTTCATTACATTACGGTCAATTAGAAAAAACAATTTGAAGTGGTTTTAATGTTACTCAGTTTCGAACATAAGACTGATATGCATTTATGAGTAACACGAAAATATACATTTTATAGAATTTAAGGTGCAAAAAATATTTATTATTCATTTACAGGGCCATACAAAAGTTTTTCGTTACATAATAGCATAGGGGAAACATTGTTTGGAGCGTAATTTAATTATGTTAAAATATTTCACCATATATTGAAATTGATATTCGTTGCTGAGGTTAACTATAAGTTACTTCCTGTATAATAGAAAGTGCAAAGTATTTACACGGACACACGAAAGATTTCGGCTGCTATGTACCCGAAGTACTGTACATTACAGATGATTATTGGAAGTGCATATTTATTTGTGATATGAGTTTTTAAGTTTAAAATATTTCGTTGTATGTATAAACGCTCCAGATCATATACAGGGCTATGCAAAATAAGTTGAAAGAATTACTACATAAGAACGAAAATACATTTAAAAAAATGAATTATGGATTTTTACGCTTAACTACCCGTAAGACCCCGTAAGACATGGTGACGTCACTGCAACGTCGTTGTGAAGTCACATTATGACTTTGTGACCATCGATTGCCGATGTGACGTCACGTGACGTCGATGTGAAGTCACAGTGACTAAAATGTGAAGTCGTTATGGCCGTTTTAGAGCTTTTTTGTGACGTCACATTGTGACCACTTTGTGACGTCACAATGTGACCAGTTTGTGAAAAGTGTGTCATTTGTGACTACTTTGACATTAACATTGTGACGAACTGTGAAAATTGTTTTAGAAAGTCACATCTTAGTCACATTGTGACGTCACTGAGTGGTGGCATTTTCGTCACAGATGTGATGTGACCAAAGTGACTCACAGTGACGTCATTGTGACGTCACTGTGAACATGCATGCTATGAGGGACATGGTGATGTCACTGCAACGTCGTTGTGAAGTCACATTGTGACTTTGTGACCATAGATTGTCGATGTGACGTCACGTGACGTCGATGTGAAGTTACAGTGACTAAAATGTGAAGTCGTTATGGCCGTTTTAGAGCTTTTTTGTGGCGTCACATTGTGACCACTTTGTGACGTCACAATGTGACCAATTTGTGAAAAGTGTGTCATTTGTGACTACTTTGACATTGACATTGTGACGAACTGCGAAAATTTTTTTAGAAAGTCACAACTTAGTCACATTGTGACGTCACTGAATGGTGGCATTTTCGTCACAGATGTGATGTGACCAAAGTGACTCACAGTGACGTCATTGTGACGTCACTGTGAACATGCATGCTATGAGGGTACCATAGATAAAATATATAAGATGCCACTCAAATAATTGGATAGGTAGCCGTCTATAAATGATCTCTCGAAGTTTGATTTTACAAGTTTTAAAGTATGTTTTGATCTTTATTAAATTTTAACTGAATAGTTACGTGCATATAAAGATAGTACGTACAATTTAGGACTGTACAAAAGTATCGTCTATCGAGAATTTCTAAAAGGAAAATTTCAAACTATTATGTATTTGAAACACGTTTCAACATAGTTAAGTAGTGTTTGTGAATTCCGTTTGTCTGTCCATGTGATTGTCTGTCTGTCTCCCCGAACTGGAACTTGCATTAGTATATTAATAGGATTGTCTCTGTAATTGATATATGTTATTCAGATTTGCAATACCATGTTCGGAATCGGAAATAGAGTATGTAGCGTTCACAATTTATTTACAGAGACAGTCAAAAAATATTCCATTACATTATGGTCCATGGGGAAATGTCTTAATTATTTAAATACGTAGCACCTCAAGTCGTCATTTGATCCATCCGTCTGTCTGTTTAAAACAGCACGAAAACAACCCAACCAAATGATTTGAAATTTCATATGTGTAATTGCTGCAGAATTTTGTCGAATCATTTAACATTTTATGAAAGTCGAGTCAAAACATAAAAAGATATTAAAGTTTTCTTTATTCTATTGAATCTTATCATTCATATTTAATTCAATGACATCCCATGATAGGGGATGATTCTAGGTTGTTATGGCGCCCTATTTAAGATGGAGACATATTTCCATATTGCTTAATATATAGAACAAACAAACAAACCAGCAAACAAACTAACAAACAAATAAACAAACAAACAGGCAAACAGACAGGCAAACAGACAGAAAGACAAAAAACTGACACACACACAAACAAACAAGCAGACAGACAAACAAGAAAACAGCCAGACAGTAAAAAAACCGACAGCCAGATACACAAACAAACAAAGAGACACACAGACAGACAAACAAATAAACAAACAAACAGACAGACAGACAGACAAACAAGCAAGCAAACAAACAAACAGACAAACAAACAGGCAGGCAGACAGACAGACAAATAAACAAACCGACAAACAGACAGACAGATAGGCAGACAAACAAACAAGCAAACAAACAAACCGACAAACAAACAGCTAAACAATCAAACAAGCAGACAGACAAACAAACAGGCAATTAAACCGACAAACCGACATACACAGAACAACTAACAGACAAACAAACAAACAACCAAACAGACAAATAAAAAAGCAAGCAAACAGACAAACAGATAGACATACAAAAAAGCAGACAAACAAACCGACAGACGGACAGACAGACAAAAAAAGACAAACAAACAAAGAAACAATCAGACAGACATATAGGCAGACAAACAAACGAACAAACAAAAAGACAGGCAGATAGACAGACAGACAAACAAAAAACAGATAAACAAACAAACTACAAACAGACAAACAAAATGGCAGACAGACAGACAGACAAACAAACCGACAGACGGATAGACAGACAGGCAAACAAACAACCAGACAGACATACAGACAAACCAACAAACAGACAAACATACAAACAAACAGACAGACATACAATCAAACAAACAAAAAAACCCGGCAAACAAGCAGACAAACAAAAAAACAAACATACAGACAAGCAAACAAACAAACCAACAGACGAGCAGACAGACATATAGGCAGACAAACAAACGAACAAACAGACATACAGACAAACAACAAACCGACAAACAAACAAACAGAAAAACAAACAAACAGATAAACAAACAAACAGACAAACCGGCAAACAAACAAACAGACAGACAGACAAACAAAAAAAACACAAACCGACAAACAAACAAACAGACAGATAGGCAAACAAACAACCAGACAAACAAACAAACAAACAAAAAACAGATAAACAAACAGTCAGAGAGACAGACAAACAAAGAAACAGACAAACCGACAGACAGACAGACAAACACACAAACTAAGACGGACAGACAGCCAAACAAAAAATCAAACAGACAAATCGACAGACTGACAAACAAACAATCAAACCGACAAACAAACAAACAAACAGAGATGCAAACAAACAAATATACGTACATATGTTCGTATTTTTAAGGAAAAGCTAGAGATCCATTTACATCTTATAAGTAATTACCGTGCTAAATTTCATGCTTGTAGTAGTCCCTTTACTAACACAAAAATCGCATTTTTAGAACTTTTTTTCTCCTGCATCTCCTTTGGATTTGTGGCATCGACATAAGATAAATCCTATCTTTGATTCCGGGCGAACACCATCCTTTTAGTACCTTGGCTTTTGAAATCAGTTCGGTAGTTCCAGAGATTGCCACCAAAAAAAAAAAAACTTTTCCTCTTTATAATACAAAAATAGATTGTTCTATAAAATAATTCTTTTCTATGATCCAGAAATTAATTTATACATTCACACAATATGCTACAGAACAAGTGTTAGTGCACTGAATAACAGCATATTAATTTCATTATGTTTGTTAAAATACACTAAATCACATGGTATTGAATGGAATGGAATGTGCTTATTTTGAGAGTCCCTGTAGATGACGTAATTCTATACATTGCATTTTGATCAAAACATGTATCATAGTAAATGATAGAATCATATAGAAATCCCATATCAATCTGAGTATGGTTACGAGAATTAGAAAAGAATGAGACAGCAGAGAAGCAAAACAAAGCTATTAACAATTTTTAATTATGGCGAAGCATTTTTTAATAAGTGCTACAACATTTTAATCATTTATCACGTGAGAGAACTTTTGAAATTATTGTATTAAAAGATCCTATAATGAATTATTCATTACATTCAAATTTTATTAAAAGTTAAAAATTCCGACTTTTTAAAAAAAGAATTGAATAATTCGACGATTACTATTCAAAAATACTGGTAACAAATACCCCATCGATTCCGTTTATTAGTTAAGCTATGCTTAATATTCAACAAGTTGATAATTGAGCGTGAAGCGTAGCAAATGAGGTGCGTTCATACGATAATGAAGTTTTAAAAATATTACTCTCATATATCAATCTCATAAAATTATAAATAGTTAATTGCAATTAAAATGCGCACCAAACAATGTTTCCACGTATAATATTATTTAGTGGAATACATTTGTGTGGCCCTGTAATTTAATAATAAATATTCTTTGCATCACAGATAATACAGAATGTATATTTTAGTACATAATTCATAGATTCATGTCAATTCTATTATGTTGAAATGAGTGTAACACCATTAAAATGCATTTGAAATTTTTTTTTCCATTAATCGTAATGTAATGGAATACTTTTGATTGTCCTGGTAATTGATCTATGAATCCGATTTTCATAAAATTCGAAATGATTCGACAAAACTATGCAATAATTATGTATTTTAAATTTCAAACGAATAAAATGCATTTGAAACTTTTTTTTTCTCATTGACCGTAATGTAATGGAATACTTTGGTTGTCCCTGTAATTGATCTATGCATCCGATTTTGAAAAAAAAAAAAGGAAATAACTCGACAAAATTATGTAATAATTATGTATTTTAAATTTCAAACAAGCAAAATGCATTTGAAAAATTTTATTCATTGACCGTAATGTAATGAAATACTTTTGATTGTTCCTGTAATTAATTTATGTATCCGATTTTCATAAAATTTGAAATAACTATACAATATTATATAAAAATTATGTATTTTAAATTTCAAACGAGTGAAATGCATTTGAAACACTTTTCCCCATTAACCGTAATGTAATGAAATACTTTTGACTGTCCCTGTAATTGATCTATGCATCCGATTTCCCCCCCCCCCTAAAAAAAAAAAATTGAAATGTTTAAATTATGTTGCTATTATGTTCAAATGAGTGTAACACCATTAAAATGCATTTGAAACATTTTCCCCCATTAACCGTAATGTAATGGAATACTTTTGATTGTCCCTGTAATTGATCTATAAATCCGATTTTCATAAAATTCGAAATGACTGGACAAAACTATG